>VZRU01010113.1:546204-580253 GCA_013398155.1 Pedionomus torquatus | reverse complement strand
GTTTATAATTAGCCGCTTTCTTCGTTCCCGCTGTTCGCGGTGCCTGTGGAAACTTGCCGCGGGAGCGGGCCGGCCGCCCTTCAGGTGAATAACCGGTTCCATCTCCCACCTGCAACAAGAGCAGGCATTTATCCTGCGGTGTTTAACAGGGGGCGCAGCTGGTGCTGTGGATGAGAGGCCTTGGGTCATCCCTCTTTTTCTGGGCCTTACGATGTGCCGTATGTTCTCTGGCTTCAGCAATGAGCGTGTGGCTGTAGCTTTTTGCAGGGTACTAAGGATAATCTTTCATGTTTGCTGTGGAAAGGTGAGAAGATTTGTAGTGCTTGGTCCCGTCGGCTGCTGGGCGCTGTCATGTCAGTATAGAACAGTGGTCACTATCAGGCTTAAAGAAAGTGTCAGGTGGGATATGCAAGTGTTTTGTGTCTGTTCAGATCCAGAGTGTAGGTACATTTTGCTTAGTGCTTACCGCAGCTATGACAACTCTCCTGTGTATTTGTTGGGAATACATATGCACACACAAAAAGAATAGCCTGTGTTCTGTATCACTTACTGTTCCCTGGTGTCCTGGGAGCTATTGCAGCGTGCTGCCCAGCTCCCCAGCGGAATAATGGCCAGCAAGCAGCTTCCCGCCTCTTGGACTGCAGTAAAGATCTGGAGAATGCTGTTAAAAATGGATCCACTGGCCTGTCGTCAGATTTTCTCGCAGTGTGTATTCAGGCGAAAAGAACTGAGATTGATAAGGAAACCCTCTTTTTACTGTGAGGGTGACCAAGCACTGGAAGGGGTTGCCTAGAAAGGTTGTGGAGTCTCCATCCTTGGAGGTACTCAAAAGCCCTCTGGACATTACCCTGGGCAGCCTGCTCTATGTGGCCCTGCTTGAGCGGGGAAGTCGGACAAGATGACCTCCAGAGGTCCCCACCAACTCAACCAATCTGTGATTCTGTGAAAATAACTTTGTGTTTGGTGTGAAATTACCATCTCTTGAGTGACTCACTTTAACAAAAAAGTTACCAAGCAATTAATTGAATAAATCTCAGACTTTTATTTCAAAATAGTTGTTCAAATAGATTCGCACAGAACAGCAAGTGGTTATTTGAGAAGAGGACTTTGTGCATAGACAGCCTCAGAGGGATGAAGATACTAGTATCTGCATGGAGCATGATTAACTGGGGTAATCTAAAAGCAGAATTGTTGCACGATACATTTCTTGCTCCAGTGTAGGCAGGTAATTCTGCCTTTTTTTTTTTTTTTTGTTTGTTTTTAGAGTTTTTTTTTTAAAANNTTTTGGTTGGTATTTAGAGTTGTATTTTTAAAATACGTTTCATGAAATGTTTCGACTGAATTTTATATTCCTGAAGTAAAAAAAGTTCAGGAATGTTATTTCAGGCATAGTTGGAAAATACAGTATCCAGGCTTCGCAGATGTTTATTTTAAAAAATGTGAACATATCTGAACATTGCATATGCACGTCTGTTCCTCCAAATCTGTTAGAGGAATATACGCACGTTCTTCTCTGTGCTTCATTTACAGAAAAACGATATTGTGTTTTTAAGTTACCAGGGTGAAAAAAGGCTTAGAAACCTTCCTGGGACATAAAGTGAAGTGCCACAAGTACACAACAAGAAAAGGCTATTCTATTTATACTGATGTTATGTGACCTTGCAGGGCCTTTAGCTGGGTTGTGTTCATGTATTAGGATCATGTGTATTGACTTCCATCATTTTCTGGTGGAGTTGAAAAGATGATGTACAACAATGATTATTGGTAGTTCTCTTAGTTTGAGAATTTGCTTCTATTTTATGTTGGAGCTACTGGATCTTTTAGTATACAGAAGTTTTGCTGTATTCATGGCTTACATATGCTTTACCTCTTCAAACCATATAAATTATCATTGACAAATGGCCTGCAGAAGTAACTTCCAGGAAAACTGTTATGTTATGCTATCTCTGATACATTAAGAGTAATTTGCGTGTAGATCCACGGGATCAAAAAGGAGGCCATTGGGGATTTACGGTTTTGAGGAATGTAAGTAAAGGCTTTTGCAAGTCTCTTGGTATGCTAAAAACTTTGGCTCTCTGGAATTTAACAATGAAGTATTCAGAATTTAAAATACGTTTTTATCAAAACCAATGTGTTGATGAATTTAAATAAACTAATTAAAGCATATTTTTTTTACCTTACATATATATCTATTTACAAAGATTAGCGTTACAGATAGAAATCCATAATTTGCTTGTTAATCTGTTCTCTTCTGGTTTGCTCACCAAGCTTTCTATAAAAATATATTTATATATTCTGAGCTTGTACGTTTGTAGGTGCCATTTTCTGAATTTAAAAATAGACTGCATGTGTTGCATAAAATGCCTTTGGGCAAGAGAGGAGGGGGATATCTGTCTGGTTGACATGGAACATAAGAAAAAATCTGAAGTACGCTAGAGCTAAATATACTGATAAGCATGCAGCTGGGGGGGAAATGAGTTAAAATGTATTGAGTTTAGTCTTATTAGCACATTAAATGCCAGCAGAACGGTCAAACCCAACCTTTTATTTCAGAAATAATCACCATTTTGCTGTGAAGAAAACTCAGACCTTGTAGCATGTGCAAACAAAGGAAATATTTCTGTAGAGCCTCGTTACGCTGGGCGACAGCAGTTCGCTCTTTGTTCTGCCAGCCGTCTGCAGCGCTGGTGCAGAAAATGGACGCTGGAATGTTTAAATAAACTTTAGACACTGTAGCCCCATGAATGTTTTGAGGGAATTCTCCTTTTTTGAAAGTAAGTCTGAAGCAGATGTAAATGAGCATGGCTGGGCTTTTTGCAATGGCTCAGGGTGATGCGGGGCTTGGGATGCGGGGCTGCGCTGCTTCCTTCGAATTAATTCATCATCACAGGGAAAGGTGTGAGATTGTCGCAGGCTTAAGAATATGATCACTGTAGCAGGAGGTGCTTGCTGAAGGGGCAAGGTTGGCCTGTCTGTTTATCCCTCAGTTACCCTCTGAGTTGGTGAGATCTAGTGTGAAAGCTAGTGAAAAAATTCCTAGGAGGATTATCAGAAAGGTAGCATGTTTTTCTGTCACTGTAATTAAGCTGGCAGTGGAGTTGTATTCTTCAACTGTTATATAGGCTGTGCATCTTAAAATCTATGTGCAACATAGTTTAAAATATTCTATTCCTGCCCGTGAAGCACTTTAATGTTAATACTGTTCAGCCAAATGCAGCTTGCTTTCAGCTGACCACGTACCTGGTGTGGCCTGTGTAAGTGGCAGCTGGAAGGAGGTGGTTTGGCAGGCACTGTCTATGTGCAGAGACCCTCTGTGGTAGCCATGAGGGTGCAAAGGGTGCCAGGAGGTGCAGTGCAGGCTTTTCTTCTAGGGTGTGTGGTTATGTGCACTAAGCCTAGAGTAATGGCAGAGGAACTATCGTGGCTGGTGCCCAGTAAGAAATGTTTGTCAGTACAGCAAAAGACGGAGGTTGGAATGGGAAGGTTCTCCTGCGTAGCTATGGCCTGTGAATGAGGACCATGTGCTGCCGGATTGACGCTGTGGAAACTGGAGTCGCTTCCAAGGCTGGTACCTTTCTGAGGAATAAACTTACCTTAAAAATAGTTGTGAACCTTTTGTGGGGTCTTAGAAGACTGGAGATCAACTCCCTTTGATAGGGAATGAGGCTTTGACATGTAGTCGAAGTTTGTAGGTTGTAGTTGTGCACATAGTTGTGCGCATAGTTGGGTGTAATTTCATTTAATTCACTGGATTTCTGCCCACTGCTTTTGGTGCTAATTTTCGGTCTGTTTAGGTAGCAATGGTTTGTAGATGTTTGGCAACTTATTTGCAGTAATACTAGAGTTTGCAATTGTGTTCGGACAATTTGCTTATTTGGTGACTGCTCTGACCTTCAGAGTTCTTTGTATGACCCAGAAAGGAAATTTGGAAATAAGCCCCTGGCTAAGCTCTCTAAAGTGCTTCTATCTGTCAAGCCACTTTTATGATCTTTCACTTATTTAATAGGGTTCCAGTATAAAATAGAGAGCACTGAGGTTGGTTAGCGGCGTCAGCAATACTAATCAAACATAATTCAACTGAGTGTCATGTAAAGAAAGGTGAGATAAGGTAGGGGGAGAAGATGGCAAGTCACTTCAAAGACCTCATATGAAACTCAGCTCTGCTCCCATCTGCCTTTCAAATCTGACTTCGCCTGCCCTCATACAATGAATCAACCTGACATTTTAGCAATTTTTAAAAGAAATGGGGTGAGGTGTTTAGAACGCATCAAAGGGGTGAAGCAGAGAATATCTGAAGATGTCTTTTGTTTGATAGCCACTTTCTTCATTGCAGAGGAGCAAAAGTAGGTTAGGACTCTGTCCCTGCTTTTCACATTATGAAATTTTGTATTTTCTGTGAAACATGTTTTAGTCAAGAAGATTTTATTGCAGGAATTATTGTATGTAACTTCCATATTCATTGTCTTTGATTATGTGGCCTATCAGGAAGGTGTGGTCTTTTGCCCTTCCTGCTACATACTGTATGTTTTCTTTTCATTCTGAAAATAATTCTGTTCTGAAGTAGACTGTCAAGAAGTTTTGAGTAGATAACGCGGGTGTATATATATGCATATTTTTATATAAGTATGTGTAGTATCTGGGGTCAGATGTACAACAGAGGTGTTTTAATTATGACAGTCCAACTGGTGTAGAGAAGTTGACGGAAAAGAGTTAAGCATAGATTCTCTGAAAGTTGAAATGGACAAAGAATCTAACCTTTTTTTTTTTTTTTCCCCAAATCTCTCTTTAGTACAGAATTGCTTTTGAATGGTTTTCTTCAAAAATGCGTAATACAAGTTATTTGCCTTGCACTGATGTTGTTGGTAGACATCCTACAGGTTTCTCTAGGAGCAAAGTTAGGGCAGTGCTGAGTCTGTCCAGAAAAAGACTCTATTTTCATTTGTCCTTGCTGCTGCTATTGAGCTGTAGAAGCTGACTTATGTGTTTCTGAGAGACAGACAGTTCTTTATTACTGGCTTGCCTAGACTTTGAAAGAACCAAAAGGTGTGAATGCTTTTTAGAATGTGTTAATAACTTTCCTTCTAGTATGATTTGGAAGTGTTTCATTTCAGGATCCCCTGCAAGTATAGCTTGAGCCATTGGTTGCAACTCCCTCAAAAGCCCACCCCTCAAACCCCCCCCCACCCCTTATTTTATATAGAGTGCCAGTCATTTGAGTTGAATTGTTAAAGAAAACGTGACTTAATAATATGTGTGAAAAATATATATATAATGTAATATGTAATAATACGTATGAAATATATATGTATTTCAACTTCAAACTATTAATGTTTATATTTTGATACTTTCCAGAGACGCATGGAATCACATTTAGAATTCAAATCAGCGTGAAAGAGCTGCTGGATACTGATATACTTTTAAAGTTGTTATTTCATTTACCGGTCAATTATCCATCAACTCTACCAGATATTTCTGTTAACTCAGACCAGCTTACAAGGGCCCAATGTATGGACGTGAAAGATAAATTACTTGAACAAGCAAAGCAGCATCTTTCTGAACCCATGGTACACGATCTGATTCTTTGGATACAGCAGCATCTTAAGTATGTCATTAAGCAATCAGCAACAGTTTGCAGTGAAAAACCTACTTTGTCAAAAGGAACAAGTACGGAGGATGGTATCTGGATGCTCCTTTTGCATTTAGATCACATGAGAGCAAAGGCAAAATACATCAAAACTGTGGAAAAATGGACTTCAGATCTAAGGCTGACTGGAAGACTGATGTTCATGGGCAGGATAATATTGATTCTTCTTCAGGGTGACAGGAGCAACATTAAGGTGCAGGAACAATGAATGTTGACTAGTTCTATTGATTTCCCACTGAAACCTATGTGTCTGAATATTTTATGTGTGTTTTTCCAAGATTAACAATTTTGGTAACAGATTGATCATTAGGAGACCAGCAAGGCCCAATGACTTTATTCTGTATTAAAGAAAAAGAAGTTATTCTGCGAGAAAGAAATCAGTGATACCTGTAGACCTGTGGCCTGTATTGCGTTGCTTCCCACATAATTATACCCCTGTATTCCCTGTGTTTCCTGACTGTAATATGCCTGGTTCAGGCTCCTGTATTTACCAGACGCCCCAGAAAACAGAAAATGTGTGATGAGGAATTAATAACACATATTTCTAGCTCATTTCTGCCCCTTTTTTTTGACATAGATGTCATGGTGCTCCTACTGCACACCTGGGCTTTGAACTTCTTGTCTGTACTTACGAACTCCCACTACATTAGGCAGGTTTTTGTGGTAATACTGCAGAAGAATGTTGTGGATTTTCAAACCCATGTTCTCTAGATTGTCTAAGACTGTGCTTGACTTCAAGGTAATGAATAGAAGTGGTCATATGCTTTTGGGCATGTGCACTTTTAAAGTTTGATTGCTGTGTTCTGAAAAAAATCTGTATGTTTTGCTAGAGTTTTATTGTATTTTACTAGAATTCAAAGATACTAGGTGATATTTAATATTTTGTTCTCTTTTGTCATTTAGGAGTACTTGATTCTTCAGAAAACTTCTAAGGTAGATGTGGACTCAAGCGGAAAGAAATGCAAAGAGAAAATGATTAGTGTACTGTGTGAGACAAAAGTACAGCCGCAGCATAAAAGGTATAATTTAGTACTGTTGTGGATAGAAAAGCAGCAAGAGTCGATAATTACATTCTGACAAATCTAGTTTTCCTTTTACAATGTAGGTTTCAGATGTTTGAAGTCAAAGAATATTCAACGCTGGATGAGTTGCAAAAGGAATTTGAAACTGCGGGACTTACAACTTTTTTCTCTGAGTTTGTGCCTCCTCTCTTAAAATAAAATAAGAAAACACTGAGCTCTCTGACCAAAGCAGAAGTTGACTGAGATGTTGATGGAGATCAAAGGATTGGATAAACAACGTTAAAACTTTTCTGCAAAAAAGTGCCAGAAATAGCCATCCTCTTGCAATGCTGCGAAGGCAGTTCATACATTAAGAGTTGGCAATGGTTTGACATTTATATGTTGATAACTTTTTCCAAGGAATGTGGAGAAAATTGTGATAGTTGCATGGCAAGCATGAGATGTTGGGAAGAAGTTGTGTTAAAATAATAGTCTTCTAGCTTCTGGTTAGACTCTTGCAATCACTGTTTTATAGTGTTTTGGTTTTTATCTCTTGTGGTAGCGTTTTTTTTATAATGGACTGCTAGAAATCAAGATTAATTTTGATTTGAAAGCTTATGTGAAGTTATTCCTATAAAAAGCAGAGCAAACACAGATTTGAATATGTGAGGACAGCATATACTTAATATCCCTCGGGTGTTCATCTGCTAACTTTTCCTTCTCCATTTATTTGGCTGTGAAAGCAGATTGTTGACTTAAAGAAAAAGTTCATGTCACTTGGGGCCTGTAAAAACATAGAATTGTCTTTTTGAATGTTAGTTTTTATTCTAAAACGTATAAAAACACCCAAGTGGAGAATTTAAATTGATTAAAAAGCTAAGGTAAAGCCAATTGTAATATTTTCTTTGATAGTTTACAGATTCCTTTTTACACTTTATCTGGTTTTATTGTCTATGCCTCTTTAAATACTTTGATTCAGTTAAACTATCAGAGCTGTATATATGTGAAATTCAGTCTTCTGTCTCTCAAGACTTCTGTGAAGTCTCTGTCATTTTAGAAGCTGGTAAGCTATAACTCCCTGTTAAACTTTTCTCCCTTTAGCATTTTTTTTTTATTGGTGAGTGGCCTTGGCCAGTTCATAAATTTTTTATCACTAGTTCGTCTTTTCCTTCAGTGTAATGTTAGAAATTACATACATAATTTTTACAACTGAAATTGTGCAAGTTCTGTTTGCCTAGAAAGAACTGGATACTTATTTCTTATAATTATTAACGTCCTTTAGTTTCTATTTTAGCTGCTACCATGCTCTAGCAAGACGAGACAAGTTGTCCAGGAGTAAACATTTTTGAAGTCATGAGTTTCTCAGTCACTAGTAATGCCATTTAAATTGGTTTTAGCATGTAGCTAAACGTGTGCTTTACTGCTTTCTAAAACTCACTCCCAGCAGCCAAATGTCTCATGTATTCTTTGTTAACTGAATAGTTTTGATCAATTCAGTGTAAATTAAATTCTGTCGGTTGTACTGGGGGGAGACTGGTACAATTTGGTCAGTTCCAACAGTGTGGTTTAGTGAATCATTATGTAAGATATTTTGGTTTCCAGTTTCACATGCAGACCATGAGCACACACCTCTTTCTTTATGTATACTGGAAAAGCAGTGGATGCAAACTACTAGGATTCTTAGGTTTTGCTGTTTGAGATGTCAAATGCGTAAAGTGTTATAGACTATTTGAGAGTTTCGTAAGTTTTTAAGGAGTTTGGTAATTTTCCTAATATGGAGTCTCTCAGATATGTATGTTGGCTAGGTATTTTAAGCACTAAGGCTTATTTAATGAGACAGTAGCAGAAGGTCTTCTTAATGAGTCTTTTGTGTGTAGCACTTAGAGTACTTCAGGCACAGTAGAAAACAGACTGGGTTAAACAGGTTTTAAAAATCTGTTCTATATTATTTTGAAATTGCTTCCTGAGAGAAAGGAAATCTAATTTTCTGTTATTTTAAGCACGCACAGAAGTGAATTTTTACTTTTAGAAAGAAGAATAAAACACAAGTATATTTAAAATATTAAAATAATGTGTATTTTAAATTATAGTTATCGAAATTGAGCTATTCCCAGTTAAAATATCTGTGTTGAAAAATCCTGTGTCAGTGGAGTATGAAGTCTTGGAATGATGCAGAGGCTCTCCTTATACTATGCGATAGATCTGACACGTATCAAAAACAGGGAACAGCTTTGTACAGAGTAAGGAAACATGATTGGTGTTTCTCTGCAAATCTAAATGTTTTAAGTTTTTGCCAGATGGATTTTATGTCCTCAGCCAGACCTTTCCTTTAAAATGCTCCATTACTCTGCAAAATGAATAGTAAGGTAATTAAGCACAACCTGTATGATGATCTTGCCTACTAAAGCCTAGCTGGGGCCTTATCCAACATGTATGTAAATCAGTTATATATTCTTTCTGTTGATTTTGGTAATTGGGTTAATTAGTGTACCTAATCGTGATCTCAGTTGCATATGACTGCAAAAGTAATAGAAGTGTACAGTTGTTGCGGTCATCTTTCTAGCAAGATTCGATGCAGGCTTTCCAGCTTTTTTCTCCCTACTATAAAAGCTACTATAAGGATGGGCGTTTGTGGTATCAGTGGCTGCCAGTTGCGCTTGGATATAAACTTACGTATATTCTTGAATACTATTGCCTGATGCCTTCTTGGCTAACTCTTTGGTCAGAACTAGCGATGTGCAACAGCCAATTTTAAAAATTAAAAAGTTAAAGAACAAATGACAGTTGGGTGAATTGCAGCTCTGTTCTGATCAATGCTTGTCTTCTTGCCAAAGTTGTTGAAAGAAACTAGATGATTTCTGTATTTCAGGAGTTGTAAAAAGCAGTTTATAAAATGGATTTTCATCACAGTTGAATTTATTACTCACTGGCTTGTATTGGACAAATCAGCAAGTCCAGTGTAGGAAAAGACTGCATTTTTTTTGCTTGGTTTGACGTGCTTCAGAAGAATTACAAATCTGATCAGCTTGATACTGTTCAGACAGCAAAGAACGTGAAAACTGATGTTAGTCTGATTCTGTCAAAGCAAATGCTTTTGCCTACCCATCAATCAGTCACTTACTTTGAAAGGTAGAAGGATATCTTGTGTTCAGACAAGTAAACAATATTTTTAAAGGTTGTTCTTTTGGAAGGATACTGCAGCTGTCTGTTAACTGATGGTTTGTTTGCATTTATTGTAGAAAGAGATGGGCAAGCTTGTGAGCCCCTGGGGCACAAAAGTCATCGAAATGCATACTGTGGTGCACATTCTGCCCTCCAAGGGAACTGAAGCAGACACAGGAGAACAAAATGCAGGATAATGAATTTGAAACTCTTGAGAATAGTTAGAGAATGCGTATCACTGTCCAAAAAGTTAGTGAAGTGCATATAGGTATCAAAACCAGACAATCATTTGCAAGGGAAAAGAGATCCACAAAGAAAAAATGGTTTAACTAATAAGCAGCTAGCTTTTTTGTGGATATTGGATTGTACATAGTTCTTTGAATGGCATGGTAGTACAACCATGCCTGTGGACTTGTTTGTGTCTGAACAATTGCACACATGAAGCCTTTTTTGCAGAAGAAATACTCATGACAATGCTTTCTCATGTGGATTCTCCAATGCTTGATATTGATTGTAGTCTCTGCATAAATTATTGAAGTATCAACAGTGTTTTTCTTCTGTCTGCTACCTCTTTTCATCAAAGCTCTAGGAACTTGGTTTCTTTCAGGCTGTTAACCTTATGTTTTAATTGAAATGAGTTGAAATTCAAAAGTTCTATAGGAATTTTGTAGTATAAATATGTGATGATAAGTACGGACAGCACAGCTGCATAACTAGTTTCTTTTGAAAATGAGTCTAAGAGGAAAGTTCTTGCCGTAGAGCTTACTTGAAGAATCAAGTGTTTAGGAAAAAATGAGGTTTGATTGGTCTTTTTGAATCCCTTGGCATATTACGTGTCAAGAAAACAAAAAAGGGACTGAGAACGAAACAAACACAGAAA
Source organism: Pedionomus torquatus (assembly GCA_013398155.1). Lineage (NCBI taxonomy): Eukaryota > Metazoa > Chordata > Aves > Charadriiformes > Pedionomidae > Pedionomus > Pedionomus torquatus. Next base: position 569,566 of record VZRU01010113.1, on the reverse strand, counting down.
TAGGAACAATACACCAAACCTAAGATCAGCCCTTATTGCACAGTTGTTTTTGCATTAATACATTGCATCCAAAACATCAGTTCTGATCTGGAAGAGACTTGATCCACAGAAGGGTGTGGGGAACCCAAGGGGAATGAATGCCTTGGCTGGGCACCCACCAATCTGGAAAAGAGATGGCACTGGCTGTGTTGGGCAGGTTTGTTGGTGGATGGCACACATTTGCTTTTTCTTCTCCTTTCATATGATTTATGAGTGCCTTATGTCTGCATTTCCCATGATACAATAAGATTAGCCTGGTCAGCTGTGCAGCCCATTACCCTTTGTGTGTCAAGTCTAAACTAAAGTAACCAAAAGGGCAATGTGGGGTCCAGATAATTTTTACTATTATTTGTAACATCAGGTCTTGCTACGTATGTATGCTGCTGCTGTGGCAGAGTAGTGATGACTGTATAAAGAAAGACAATGGAGCGCCAGCAGATTAAATTCCTTAACTCTGCAAGAAACCAATCTTTCTGCAGTTTTGTTTTTTAGAATTGTTACTGACAGCCTTTGTGACTGGGGTTTGGAGATGAAACCATCTCTGTCTTGGTAGAGGGAGAAGCTGGAATAAAACTCCCTTATTTTCCATATTAATCTTTTAAGACGTTATTTAGAGCATTAATAGGTATTATTTAAGGCTCTTTTTTTATCATCTCCTGGGAAGAAAGCTTTATGAGCAGCACATACTGTGAAGTAGCCTAGCATTCGGGAGAATAGCGTGACTTCAGTGGAAGTGCGCCAGTCCAGAGAAGGGAAATACTTTCATTGTGGGACATTGTCAGTATTGGGAATTAATCAACTTTTTAAACTTACTCAGGCTCAATAAAATTACAATTTTCTTATTATGGTTACTCACCCTGCTGCCTCCCCATTTGGTATTTGCTGTTACAGGGAGGACAAGACACTGTTGGAACTCTTATATGAAAATCCTTGACATAATTAAATAAAAATAGATTTGATTGTTTTGTGAATGAGGCTAATTTTTGTGGTTTTGTAGTTCTAGATCATTTTTCTATAGTAACACTATTTGTCTGTTATATCTGTGCGAATGACCCACAAAACCCACAGAGATTAGTTGAAATATACACAGAAGTGGTGTAATGAGCCCGAAGAAACTTCATAGGTGAAAAATATTTTGTTTACATAATTTCTTTTTTAAAATATTTTAATAAACCTCACATATGGATGATTTAAAACCTATTATACCTTGATTTGTTCAGCTTTATCAGTGAAAATACAAATGTAATTGTATTATAGTTTATTTTAAATAAGATGATGAAATGTTCTACACGCTGTATTTCTGCCAGAGTTTGAAACTGAAATTGTTCATATTATGAGATAGTGCAATTGTTGGAATCAACTTTCATATATCTTATGGTTGTATTAAACATTATCATCCTGTCTCTTTATGCATAACGCATGCAACACTGGCAGTAGCACTCTGTTCTGGTTTTGTATTTTATACATATATTTAAAATTATCTTATGCAAGAATTATGATTGTTTATAGGCTTAATTATAGATATAAATGGAACTTGAAATGTAAATATTCTAATAGCATTTTGCAGTTATTGTTCTGTACAATTTTCCTACATTGGCATTTACATCAATATTAGTTTGTGTTGTCTGACCTCACAGTATTGACCCGCAGTGGCGAGTGACAGAAAAAATTGCCTAAAAGTCACATTAACTTAAAGAATTCTTTGGACTCTAAAAATCGATCCCTTAATATTTCAGTTAGTTATGCATTCAGGTGCTTTAATTTTATGCTTATAAGATAATTGGCATTACACTTTCGATTTTCTTTGCATTTCTTAATGTAATACAAGCAATCTGTGTGTATCCTGCAGTAGAACAGAGCTGATCATGGAACTGGTTCATTCTTTCTTCATTCGTGAGACATGAAAACTCTTCTCTATGGGAAATAGTCAAATGATCATGGTTTCCTTGAGCTGAGCTGAGTTGAACCGGCCAACTCAGCTGTGTTACAGCAGATCCTGGTACCGGCTGGCTGGTGGTGAAGGTGAGGTCTGGGCCCTTGTGGGGCCAGGTCTGACTGAAGCCATTGCCTGGCTATTTCTTGAACTTTATGCAGAGAATTGAGGGAGCTAATTTTGCCTATGCAGAAAACGAATGGATGACTGCTGCCTGATCTGAGCTTTACATCTGGAGAGCGGCCCCGTGCTCTTTTTATGTTAGCACCACGGGGGCTAATAACCGAAAGTTTACACTTGCACTAGTCACAGAGAATGCCGCAGAGCAAAATCAGTGCCGTGAGTTTAAGACTGAAGGTGCTAAAATCAATGTACCTTTGCCGTTCTTGGGATGCACTTCAAAAAAAAATCAATGCAAAATAATTTTGTTGGTCTCTGATCTATCACTGAACTGCAGTAGTATACAGAGGCAGGGTACGTTTTTATGGCAGCTGATGCTATGAGTATCTTTCAGTCAAGATAATATAAAAAGCAGTTCGCTTTTAAGGTAAAATAACTGAGTTATTTGTGAGAACACTGTCCACGAGATGCTGAGCAAAAGCTGAGCTGTATGGATAGAGCTACGCCCGAGGCTGATTTTTATTTGGTAGAAGTGGAGGTGTTAGAAAGGAACAGACGGCAATAAAAACACTGGCGAAGTGGCTCTTGGAGAAGCCAAAAGAAACTTTTTTTGGATTGATTACTCTCTGGAAAGAGGTTTGGGAATATGAGCAAAGAAATTGCTACTGTATCCAAGCTTCAAGTAGAAATGCTCGAAATAAATATGCAGCTTCATTGTCATTTTCTCTCTTTAGCAGAAACTGCATATAGAACTGAGAACAAGTAGTGGAAGTTTTCATGGGTATGGAGATGACTTGCCTCGCAAGAGCTGTAGGCTGTCTACAAAGAAATTAGGGCAATTCTTAGAAATTTTCCTCAAATGACCCAGGGATGACAGAGGCTTTGTCGAGGCAACAATCTCCAAAAGTCTCATAAGAGTGGGAAGCCAGGCTGTCATACCTCTGGGTGGCTGGGAAGATTGATGGAAGAGGTGACCAGCAGCTTCCAGGAGCAGATTATCTGCAAAATATGGGCTTTGTGGAAAGCAAGGACTGAGAAGGTTGAAAAATTGCTTTCAGAAAAAGTTGTGTATGGAATCAGACAATACAGGTAAGTGTTCAATTTTTATGAGACTTTTTCTGTATTGCTGTCACAGAGACCTGACTTGGAAAAGTTAGGTGATCCTTGCTCAAACAGTTTGTACTGTCTTGGGAGGCTGATGGATTTAAATTCCACATCAATTACAAAGATAATTTTGGATCGTGCCACTGGACGTTACGAGATTTAAGATCTGTAAGTGCTGCAAACCTATTCTGGATCAAGGATTCACTATGGGATTAAGAGCTGCCCTTAAAGTATGGGTTAGACAAGGCATTTCTTATGAGAGCAAAAAAGGGAGGGTAAGAAAATGCTCTACTGGAATGGCTACAAGAAAATTGTTTCTGAGGTACCGGTGTGGCAAAGGAGGACTTCAAGGTTACATTTGCATTGACAAGGAGCCAAATGCTAGAAACTCAGCTGGGTGTGAGGGTGTCAGAGTTTCTGGGCTCTACAATACCTGGAGAATGCCTGGAATTTTGTTGCTCATGCCAGCCATGCACCAAATTTCCTTGTGATTGTGGGGTTTGGTTTTTTTTTATTTGATTTTATTTAAAAACAGCTGCAGAAAGGAGCTGAAAGCTGCTTGCCTGGAATTCTTTCATTTGCTTCCTATAATGCTGTTATTAAAAGATGCTACAGGCCTCCTTCAGACTAATTTTAAAGAATCAGGGGAATGCTTTTTAAAACAAAAGAACAGTGATAGACCATCAGGAGAAGCTGATAATTTACATATTGGTTGCTGTGGAAAAACTCATCATAAGAAGGACAATAATAGAGTGGGAATAGAGCTGTCCCCAAGTGCAGGGTTGTCATCTCTCTGAGCTCCTGGCAGAATCTGATGTTAGTGCTCAGCAGAGAAGAACAGGTCTCTACGCAGTAGAGCCTGTTGCTGGCCCTAGAGAACAATTTTGGGGAATGTGTGTGGGAAGAAATTTGGGACAGCTAAAGGCAAAGCTTGGGAGTACAGGCGTCAAACTGATGATTTTTAAGGTCTCAGCTTTTAAACTGAAGCTGGGCTACTCCATGCGTAACAGAGTTTGTAATATCCTCAGGAACAGTGATGCTGGATCAGACATATTTATTTGACTGATCAAATCTATTGAAAAAGGTAAATAAATTGAAACGATGTAACTGATTCCAAAGGAAGAGGGTCATTTTAGAAGGTAAAGCTGTTCAGTACAGGAGAGTACTGGTTTTGAAAGCTGGACAGTTGGCATCTTCTCCATAGAGAGAATGGTACAATGAAAAGCTAATCACGGGGATTTTTTTGCATAGTTATTAGTCATAGCTATGTTAAAAAAAAAAAAAAAAAAAAAAATTGATTCTTACTCATATAGTTCATGGACTTTTTTCTGTAAATTCATTGCTGAGTTGAAAGAAATGAGTTGTGGATAATTGTTTAGCAGCAAAATAAAGTTTTCCTGCCTTTATGGAGAATGTGAGATTCAAAGTCCTAAGAGAAATTTTTGCTGTTAGGTTTCCTATGGGTGTGAGTGGGTTACAGCTCACTGAAAATTTCTTATTAACAGAAAATCATTAAAACTAGAGAAGCAAATGTTAAGAAGTTTCAGCTGAGAATAAACTTCCACAGAGAAAGATTTAAGTGTGTGTAATTCTTGTTACTCAGCATTTTGCAGGGACTGTTAAGAGGTAGCAGCAAAGGAGTCTAGGAGTTTTCTGGATAGAAAGAAGGATTTTTTTTTTTTTTTCCAGAGGCAGCAGCAAGAGATTCTATTCATGCCATTTTCCAATAGCAGAAAGAAAAGGGCTGTACTTCTGGAATCATACTGTGAAGTGCTAACAGAAATTCTAACAAATCTATAGGTCTCAAGTTGAAAAAAACCCACCACAAATGCCACAAACCCCAAACCACACAAACGTGGAAACATCAAAGTCCTTCTGGAGGTTCTGGTTCTTTATCCTGAACAGAAGATTTTTTGACTTGTGTAACAGACTTCCTTTTGTAGTGGCCAGTAACAAACAGGAGAGGAAGCGGAGGCCTGGGAAAAGATTACTTTCATGACAAAACATAGCTTGCGGCAGTCTGAAGCGATAGCTCTTAGATTGTGCATGGACGTGTTTGAGAGACTGCTATCTGCACAGGTTAGGGGTGGCTTCTGTTTTTGTTTGTGTTTTTTTTCCCTACTAAAGCCAGAGGGGATGCTGGAACGCACTGAAACCTTTGAACAAGAACTGGTATGTGAACAAATAACCTGTAGTAAACCTCAGGTTGCCGTTCAAAGTCAAACGTGGTGTGAGTTGTTCCAAAAGGTAGTAATTTCCCTTTGGATACAGGGTAAAAGGTGTTCTGATGAACAGAAACCTGAGGCTCTGCAGAAGTAGGAAGCTTCAGGAGTTCTGGAATATTATTGCAGTGTGGTGAAGATCAGAAACGAACGGCGGTGAGCAGGCTGCTCTTTGTTTGGTGCCTTTTGCTTCACAGTGCCTGTTGTACTGAAGGTAGACAGGAGAGCAAATAAAAGAGCTTGTGGAGTGACTGGTTTATGATGGCAGCACCCTGAGATTTTCAGAAATAAAGTGTCATTTCCCTGGAAAACCACATATGGCAGGGTAAAGCTTCCCATAGAGGGTGCTCATGGTCAGGATAGACTTGGTGTCACTTCACTTGCTCCGTTTACTGACCTGAGGAGAAGGGCAAAGCTTTGGTTGTACAAGGAATGGGCTTGTGCCGAAAGCAGTGGTCTTCCTCACTTTCTCACATGGTCTGTGTACGTGCAGCTGCCGACTGAAGGGCCTGATCTCAGACTGGCTGATGCCCGAACTGAGGAAGCAGCTCTGGCAACTGGGGCTGGAAGGAATGGGAATGTGATGCGCTTTCTGCCCAGACAAAGCGGACAGAGGCTGTCCCAGGCAGCAGCTCTCCCTGGCCAACCTTGCGACAGGCACAAGGGGTTAGGTCGGCATCCAAGCTGTTTTCAGGCTGCATGAGAACTGATCCTGCCAGTGCCTCTGGGGACACCTGGTGGTCACCTCCCCATACTTTATCTTACACATTATCCTATTGACTGTCCGATTTGCTACACAGGTTGTTTTTGTATGAGTGGACACTGGGGACCATCTTGCCATCGTGAGAATGGGAAGACCTTAATTCCAGAGCTTCGTGCTACAGAACAGCATCATTTTGTGCTTTCACCATGAAATGTCTTTCCATCTGTAAAGTGTAAGAAAATGATCAAATAGTGAAAGTCAACTGTGCAGCAAAATACCAATAGTATGGGATGCAGACTGTCAATCTGTGAAAACCCAGCCACTGTCACTTATATAAATGGAACAATAATTGTTTGTTCCTCTTCAGAAATGTAGTTTATGCAGTCTATATGAAGGCAGGTTATTTAGTGCAGTGCGAGGAAAATTCTTTTTTTCCTATCTGAAAGCAATTTAATATTAACTGATGAAACCATTAGAAGATACTGAGCCCAGTATGAATCCCTTTGGTGGAATACACGATGTGGAGGAGTGGCTTATCTCACAAAAAGCCTGCCTCCATTTTGGAGGTAATGGGTTTTTTATTTTTTCGCTTTCTTAATAATAGAGGAAGAGAGAGGGATAGATCTGCTAGAATACTCTCCTTATCATCTTTCCAGCCCATGCTCTCATGGAGAGGAGTAGCTGAGAGTTGAAAGGGGAAAAATCCTGACTATTGTGCTTTCCCTGAGATAAGGAATATTTTAGAGTCCCTTGTCTCATGCATGAAACCTGGTAAAAGGGAGTTATATTAACATATGGAAGAGTTTGGGGGGAAAAACAGAGCTTAGCCTCAGGAGTCTGCTTTTGACTCTTGGTTTGTCTGGGTGTTTTATATGTCTTTGAAAATGAATGCTAAAAGGGAGACTATGAGCCACATGGGCTGAGATTGCTGCAGTGACCTCAAGAGGTGAAAGCACAATTGAAAAGGTCTATTTTAAATGTTTAAGGAATTAATAATTGCTGAAAAGTGCAGATTGCTAGAGGAACAGGCATCTTATGTGCCGTGTTACAGACAGATCCGGCACTCATGGGAGGCATTTGTGACAACAGTCTTTCAGTGGGTGACATTTATGTACATGATAAAGAGACAAGACCTCTTTATGTAAAATTTACAATGAGCTTTCTAATGTCATCAGTTTTTTTAGGCTTAAAAAAATCCCTTCTCTCGTAAAATTAAATCCTTGTGTTTGGTGTTCAGCTTTTGGGGGTTGTGGAGGACAGACCCATGGGCAGGTGTGGCAGCGGGGTGCGCTGGGAGGCTGTGGGGACCCCAGGGGGGACACTGCTGTCTGTGGGCACATGGCAGCTGAGGGGGCTGTTTGCAGTGACTGCTGCTGTTGGACTGAGCATGGCAAAGGAGAAGGAGGGGAAAATGTGTTGTTACCCTTGGGTTTTTTTTGTTAAAGAAGTGTATTTGGGAACTGGGAAGGAGTTTTATATTACTTTTTAGTGATACAGGGCCAGTAAAGAATCATAAAGTAGAGAAGAAATAGAGTGGAAATACTGAATGAGGGAGAAAGAAAAAAGATATTGCACTAGAAACTGCTGCTAAAGCCAGTGTGAGGAAATGGAGCAGAGAGTGCCAGACAGAGCGCAACGTGTGAAAGCAGAAAGTGTGGATGGGGACCACTGGCTGCGGCGAGGCTTTACGTTAGTGCTGAGCCCCTGGCTGCCCTCTGCGTGGGGACTGTGGGTACCATGCCTGCCTCCCAGCTGCCCTGGGGGTAGCAGCCCCCACTTGCCAGCCAGCTGCCGGTGAGATAGCCAGTCCTGGTGGCCACAGGGCATCTGGAGGCTCAGTGGCAGTCTCCCTCTGGCTCCCTGCTCTGTGCCAGGGGGAGAAGCAGAGGATGAGGGTCACTGCTGTTTCCAGCCCCACTCCTTTTGTTTTCAACCAGAGTCATCATCTGCCCACAGAGCTTCCCCCAGCGTTGCTCAGCTCTGCACACATCCAGATGTCTTCCTGTGGCCTCCTCTCTAAACAATATTGCTTTGCCTAAAGGTCTCACAGCCTTTGTAGTCCCCTGGTGCAGCCTCTGGGTACTTGGACCCCTTGTTGGTGGCTTCTCCGTGATGGACGTTGAGGCAACTGTATGTATTGACTTTAATTAAACTGGGAATTTCCACTTTCGGTGAGAACCCTAGTTAGAGATTTATGGTATTATTCAGCCATAATCCTTTCAGGTTTAAAATGTAGGAATTGATAATAACTCTTAGTAGAAGGCCGTAAACATTGTGTCTGTTCAAAGCAGCAAGATTCTTCAGTCCCTCAAACCCTTTCAGTAAACTAAATCCAGCAATAACTAGTGGCATCCAATCTGAATTAATTTTAGTTAGAGTAACTCTATATGCTAGAGTTGGGTGATACATGGACAAACTTTGGATTCAATGATCACCTTGCATTCTGGCCTTTAAAAAGAAATATTTTGGTTTAGGATATTGTAAGTGGCTCCTGTGTGGGGGCTTGAAGGACAAATCCTGACACACTGTCTCTATCACATGTATGTTTTTGTCCAGCCTTTCTATATGGAGAAGAGGATGTGTGCAGGGAGGCTATGGTTTGCTGAGCAAAGCTGTGAAAAGACAACTTTGCACGTGGGCTTGAGAAACCCACAGAGGTGCGTGGATGATTCTGGAGAAGCAGTGGCCCCATGGGATCTCTGTCCACACACTTCAGCTGGCCACAGTCCCTCTGGGCCCCCTTTATCCTATTTAATACAGCAGTAGTAGATACAAGAGAAGCTTCACAGTGGGAAACTATATTCCCCCTGCTCTCCCGAAACATTGCCTTCTCGCTGAGCCTGCTGGGTCCCTGATTTAATCCAGAATAAGCTGCATTTTGCTAAGAAGTGCACTAACCCATTCAGATACTGTCTTAGATCTGGCAGGCTGCAGCACATCAGAGTATTTTGATAAGCATCGTGTCTCCTTGGAAACTACTACTTAGCAGTAACTTGACGCTACATTTGGAGCGTTATGATTAATTTAAGCCTTGCTTCTGCAAAGACACATGGTATGGGCCTCCTCCTACAGAAGTGAGGAGTCTTGTTGAGCTTATCAGAACAGCTCGAGTGTTCGAAAGTGTCCCTGTGGGGTTTAGGAGTTCTCTGAATCTCTTCAGGCACCACTTTAAGCTCATTGGTTATAAATCTCACTTCTTATTCTTAGGAATATTTTTAGGAGTCTGTTGTCTAATTCGATCCTTTAAAAACACTTCTAAAAAGTCTACCTCTACAGTTATGAATAAATATAAAGCTCCTTCTGAGGCCATTAAATAGTATTTTAATTAGGCTGGCAAAATTGCTTTTGGCTTGTCTTTAAAGTCTTTAGTATCTTTTTTCTATTAACAAAATGGTAATCAACGTTAAATTCTGAAATGTAACCAAAGTAGGTCATATTTTTATTAACTGGAGATAGATAATGAATGTGCCCTATATAAAGATTTGGATTAAATCTTCTGAGATGCAGAGGATAGTGTTTTAATTAAGGTAATCCTTATTTGCATCTAACAAACACTATTGCTGCTTAGAAATTTAAGACCTTAGTGATGCATATTAGTGCATTACCTCAACGAATCTAATAGAGATTTAATACTCGTATTTGAAGTAGCAATCTGTCATAAATTAGGAGCATTTGCATAATAAATTTAAACCATGTTATTCTTTGCAGAGTTTTATATAATTAAGGAGCACGTTCAACATGAAAACTTTGTAATGTCTGTAGCACTAGGAAGGTGTACTTTGTTATAGCGGTTAAACTAGTTCTTCTTTTCATCCAATTGCAGTATAGAGAGGTCCAGCTGTTCCAGCAGTGTTCAGTACATGTGCTAAGTTTCTCCCAACCCCCACAAGTATTTCGGGACACTTGGCATAAAGAGTGAGACTGGGTATACCATCCCTGTGAACAATAAACCGGGATTTACAAACAATGCTTTAAAATCTTGACAAAAGGGCTACTATTGTGCATCATAAGGTGCTACGAGTCCAGTGTCTGAAGTGGAGGTTTGCTGAGGATACTGGCAACCGGACTGTACTTGGTACAGTACATTGCATACACATCTATAATGATACACTGTAAAGTGCTTAGCTGATTTCAGTGAGAATTAGCTTAGAAGCGTAGGTCATTTTTATGTATTAAAAAACATAACCAGAGGCTTTTACATTAAATACATTCCAAGCATCCTTTGTCCGTGAAGACCTTACCATTCCTTTGACTTCTAGGTTGCTTTGCCCAATTTTTGAGCTCTGCTTCTGTACAAATTTGTGGGAGTAACAGCTGCACAGTGAAGCAGACAGGCACCTTCTTGCACGCTGCTTTGCTCCTGGTGTATGCTGTGGCACCAGGGGTAGCTGGAGTTTGAGTGAAAGTTCTTGGCATATCTTTCACTGAGTTATGAGAAATGCTAATTTTTTAACTCAGCAAAAGCTTAGCCTGAGGGTGCACAGGGATGCTGTCTGCCTCAGCACTCAATCCCTGAAAGCAGCCGATGGGATGCTTGTGGACTGAGTGTAAGGGGTGGGCAACATGTGCAGAGGGGCTTTTTCCCTGGTTGACAGCCTTGGGACTTTTACTTGCACTGGCTTCTCCTCAGGAGACTGAAATAGGTGATATGCAGGACTTTCTGGCGCTGCAGAGCCCCACTTCCCACAGGAAGGGAAAGATGCGGCAGCAAGTGAGTCGTTTTCTTCCATTAAAAGCTCTCTCTATGTTGGTGTTATTCCCCTTGTGCCAGATCTTTTCATTTTACATGGTGGAATGCACAGAACGGGATCAAAGCAGCTTTGGGTGATATGTCAAGTTCCTGTACAGGTAAGGATTTCCCTGAGTCTTTTAAGTCTGCTCTCCTCCATGGAGGAAAACCATTCTGATAGTCAAACTTTAATTTTTGTTTGCATAATTTAACCCTGCTACTCCATTGGGAACCATACTATAAATTCTTGTCTCTTGGATATATAAGGCCATGAGAAACAGTATATTTCTTGCTCACAAATGAAAAGTGAATCAATGGGAAGATCATAAAGATTATTAGCTTCCCTCCCAACCATAAACCAGCATTGTCCTGTAAATTAAGATAAAAGAATGCTCCTATTATGCAGTCAAGCAATATTAAATACTATATTTACGTTGAAGTCACTGATTAAAACATTATTGCTATCTGCAGGTGACAGCTATAACAGTAGTCACAGATGAACCTCTCTTTTGGGAGGACAACTTTGCTATCCTATCTCACTTTGGTATTCTGTTTTGTGGTTTGGTGAAGAATACAAAGGGAAACCCGGACTACGTAGTCCAACAGACCAGTCTTGCTCAGGCTGTTCACTGGTTCTTAGTGTTCGCTACTAGTTATAAATGTTGTCCTTTAAAATGGCAATCGATCTATAAAATTTACACTCATTGTTTGCTTTTGACACCATTAGTTGGCAAGTTACGATTTTTTTCCTGCAGTACTTTGGACGCTGGTTGCAGTGATCCTGCTTCTCTTCTCTCTTTATTTTAGCATTCCTTAGATTGATACTGAAAATTACATGTTATTTTTTCCTCTTTCATAAACCCGTGTCACAGCAGTAGAAGGACCTCAGCTATTGAGATCAAAGGTTGCTAAACTTTGCTGGATAGCATGGCAGAAAGTGCGGCCGTGATGAATGGTGCTAGGACTTGAAATCAAGAGTAGCAAGTCTAAGAGCATGAGTCACAGCTCTGGGTCTTCATGTCTGCAGAAAATTTGTGTGAACTGCTGGCTGAAAGCATTGACAATTTTCCATTAGTAATGAATTACGGTAGTAATTTCATTAATTTCTTCACCTTAGTCAGGATATGTTAGTGTAAGTTGCTTAACCAAGCATCAGAGGAGCCATTGCAGTTAACCTTTAGTCCTTTGCTGTGTAACCAGGACCAGTTAAGAAGTAAATTAGCGTAACATCCCTTTAAAAAAAAATTACTTTAGATAAGCAGCAGACATAATTTTTGCCTGTTTTTAATTTAATAGCAGGTTTATGGTTTTATGCAAAACCATTCACATTACATCTGACCCTCTGGGAGCTGGGTTTTTCGTCTGTGTAATTTGGTGTCTTTAATAATCTGCTGTCTGTTAAATCCAGCACAGGCTTGATTAATGAATTGTGATGAACCAATGCATTAATTTACAGGTTTGGTCTAATACCCTAAAAGGCTACATCAGTGCTTCCAGTTATTAATGCTAATAAACTTGAGAGAAAAAGCAAGGTGGGGAGGGGTAAGGGAAGGTAATATGTGACAAGTCTTGTCTTTATTCAGGCATTTGTGTCTGCAGCTACTTTCCTTACAAGAGAACCGCAAAAGCCCTTGACAACACACAACATCAAATCAAGAACAGCTTAGTAGTGTTTAAAAATATTGTAACATTTCTGAAGCTGTCTGTGTTTCATAGCCAAATCCTTTTTCACTGCTGAAAGTCCTTATTCAGTATAGCTTTTCATGCTGTATTTTTAAATAGTGCATAGTTTTGAAGTCCTTTGCTGTTAAATCTGTGGCTGAAACACAATCTTGAATATGAATGTCTCTGAAAAGTCACTCCAGAACCCTGGCAGGTGACAGGTAGGGTATGCATATGAGAAGGCATATACATGAGAATGGCGGGTATTTGACACTGACAAAATTTGCTATGACGAGCAACTCATTCCTAAGATGATACTGTGGCTTTTAAGATGATCCTTTTGAAGGCTTAAAATAAATCTACAAGCAAAATTGCAAACCTTTATTTTATTTATTTTTTTTTCACGAGTCTGTTGCATGTAATGATTCAGAAGAGCAGAATGTATTCTGTTAATTTGCAAAAGAGCTGGTACATTGAGGAAAGGGAATAGTAATTGATTTATTTTTTATTGAGAAAGTAGGGTTTGGGAATGGGGTAGTAATATGGTGTGAAGATTTTAGGCTGGTGTAAAAAAAAAGTGTGAAATTTTGTCTTTGATGCTGAGCCCTTAGATCTTGAAAACATCTTAAAACAGCATAGAAGTTCAAAGAAGGGGCTGGGTGTCCTCTCTCCTCGGGTGTTAGCTCACAATACTGGAGCTCAGACTTCTTCAAATTACAATTCCATCCTTGCCTTGTTCTGATAAATATAATCTAAGAATTATTATTTTAGACATTGATGTATCCATCTTTCTGTCTATTAAAATATAGCATGACGTTTAAAGCCCATTTTAGCAATCATGCCTCAGGCATTTTCTTTCTAGTGGGGCACAAGAATTTTCACTTGTCCTTGAAATAAATGACACTGGTATAGAATTGGCATCTCTGAGTCCTGCTTCAGCATCCAGGGCACCGAAGCATTGCTGGAAACCTCAAGACGGAGAACACTGTTTAGGCTGGGCAAAATAATTTCCCCATATTTTTTGTTGCTTCTTTCACTTCTTACTGTTCAGGAGAGAATCATCTCTGCTACATCTTGGCTATTTTAATAGGATTCAGAACACACGATCATATTAGATACTGTACCTGAGGCAATCTGTGTTTAGACTGGTGATAATTACATGCAAAAGTCATTCAACAATGAGGCAATTAATGCTGATGAACTTTAATAAAGTCAGCTGTCAGCAATAGATAGTGCTGGCAAGTTTCCTAATCCTATATTTGTAATACTTCGAAATTCCCTTATGTTCTATTCCATAAAGCATTTCTGTTTAATGGGTTAAAAAAAAAACCCAAGAAGTTTACCACCAGAAAATATTGCCAGCAACGTATTTATATATGACACAAATACGAACAAAGGGGTCAGAAGTCAGCTTACTTACCAGATTTACTCCGGTGATTGGTGTTTACCAAAGACAGTGATAGACAGAGCAAGGCAAATCCTCTAATTCTCTCAGCAGAGTGGAGGGAAAGCATTAGAGAAGGAACACAGGGCTTACACTTCCCCTTATTGTTGATTAACAAAGATTAAATTATGCTTAATGTTAGATGTAGGCAGGTCATTGTTATGTGGTGTCAGTGTAAATTAGAAGATCAAGCCAGTTAGTGTCTGGGATTTGCAAAATTCTGGAACCTGGGTGCTTTGCTGCAGAGACATACTTTTGTGAAGTTCTTAGTTCTTCTAATTGGTTGTATGGTCAAATTAATTTTGTCGTTGGAAAATTCTGTTACAAAACCATTATTCTTCAGAACAGAGAGCAGACAGTGACTCGCACGTTTTTTTGCCTTTCCACAGGCAACTGAAGTTGCAAGTGGGCTGATGGGAAGGAATAAAGTGTCCTCCTCATTAAAACTTCACTGAACATTGCAAAGGCAATGCGGAGCTGTGTGCCTTTTCCTGTGGCTCAGTTGCTGTGACTTGGTGGACTACGCATCAGGAATCACTGCTTTGACACAGGGGAGATAGAAAATATGAAGGTACAAACATGATCACTAACACCACTTGTATTATGTATCCTTCTGTGGAATAATATATAAAGCCTACAAAAGGTAGGAATAGTTTTAAAATGGCAGAAATACTGTTATCTCTTCGCTAATCCAGTATAAGCTACATAAATTGTGTAACATACAGTATAAGATACATAAACTGTGTAACATATAGCTGTTACGCGCTAGGTTCAGGGCAAGATCTTGCTCTGGATCCCCTGAATGAGCTGTGCTGGCAGGAGCCAATTGATGTAAACCATCAATTCAGGGAAGGACTCCTTCTGTCAGAAGCTTTCACTCTTCTTTCAGGAATCCAATGGGAAACACCAGTGAGGCATGTTTCTTCTTTGCATGTTTTCTAGTTAAATAAAAAAACCCCATTATCTTTAAGGCCAGAGATGACCAAAGGGAATATCCCTGTTGTTGGTGTATGCGTTCTCCTTTTCCCTGTTGGCCGTGGTTAGAGCCCTTGACTGGGTGTACTGGTGGTCTAAGCCAACGTGGCTCTTTCACTCCTCTTTTACTTGCCTGTAGCAAAAGCAGCATTGGCAGTCCTGCGAGGTGATGAGCCACTATTAAATACAGGTTCAGTAGCTGAAACTACATGATATTTTCTATTTTAGCTGTTGTGCTGTGTTAATCACTGAAAAACACGCACAGCTGAGGGAAATCTGGTCATGATAGTTGAAAGAGCGTTGTGGTGAGTGTTAAGGTTACAAATGATGGTTCATGTGTACAAGTCTTTGGTTTCAGTTAGAGAAACTCTGGTATCTGGGATGAGGTTAAGTTTCTAGGGTGAGACTGGAGACGAATCACAGCTGGATTTTGGCTTTTGGCTTTAACATCTACTAATCTTTTTCAAGCAGCTGACAGAAAGATCATATTGAGCTAGATAAGCTGTACAAAATTCCTGCTGTTTTAACCTGAAATCATATGATAGAAAGGTTGAGAGTTGGAAATGAAAAATGTAATGGAAAATGTTCCTCATGAAGTGTTGGAGGCAACCTGCAGCAGAGACCCAGCAGGAGACAGGCAAGAGTCAGGAAAGGCTCACCTGGGTCTCTGACCACAGAAAAAGTCTGGTTTTGTCTCTCTGGCTTTGGCTGCTGTTGTCCTTCAGAAGTGGAAGGAGAGGGGAGAGGGGAAACTGAAATAGGGACCCTGGGGACAGTGGGGACGTGAGTGCCTCAGCACGGGGAACTGAAAGGCAAAGGCAGTGGGGACTCAGGGGAGAGGCTGTGATGAAGAAGGAAGTTAATTCTGTGAAAGAAAAACAGGGGGGTCACCTCTTTCCCTGTCTGCACTGAAGCAGGTGACAGCAACTTGGTGTGGCTTTTACCTGCTAGTTAGATCTGTATTTAAACATCTGTTACACTCTGTAATAATTCCTAAAATTGCTGAGACACTTATGGTATAAAGCAACGCTGCAAACTACATAAACAGGCTTGTCTCTGAAGTCAAATGTAGGATGTTCCTGTCAATTTCTTTCTTCTCCGCTCTTTCCTACGATAAATGGCTTTTTCCATAAGATCAGTGACAGGTTGCTTATTCTGCCTGTTGAGCAGGTTTGTACACTGACAATCCTTCCCATGTTACATCAGAATGGGAGAAAAAGTGATTTAAAAGAAGGATGCTAACAAGTGTCCAAATTAGGACATTAAGGCCTGATGGAAGGATGACTGGGTGGATACCATCCCAGCTGAGTGATGGGTCTCAGAGTGTTGCAGGTGGTGAGTTGCACTCTGCATCTCACAAGGGGAGTACCAGGGCTCTGTCATAGTACCTGGCCTGTTTGATAGCTCCATCAGTGACCTGGGGAGGTGGTGGAGTGCACTCTTATCAAGTTTGGAGGTGCCACCAAACTGGGGGAGGGATGCTAATCAACACACTTGTTGATTAGTTGGGCTGCTCTTCAGGTAGACCTAGCCAGGGAGGAGGAAGGGGGGCTGCCAAGGGACCTCATGAAATTTGGTAGGGACAAATATAAAGCCCTGCTGTGGGGATGAGGAACCTCTGAGGTTCCCCTGGGGTGGACTGGCTGGATGCAGCTCTGTGGACAAGTATGTGGGGTGTGGCAGATGGCATGCTGAACGTGCCCCAGCAGTAGCGAAGGCCAACAGCATCCTGGGCTTTGTTGGACAGGAACAAAGCCAGGAAGCTGAGGGTAGTGATTATCCTCTTCTTCTCAAGACTTGTTAGACCACATCTTGATACTACATCAAGTTGGAACCTCTGATAAAGAAAAGACATCCTTAAAGTGGAATGAGTTCAACAAAGGATCACCTAGGTGGTCAGGTGCTGGAGCCCTGTGAGGAGAGGCTGGGGGAAAGGGGGCTTGCTCAGCCTGGGGAGGGACTGGCTGCAGGGGCATCTACCAGCTACTTGCCAGTGCCTGCGAGAAGGTCATGGAGGAGATGGAGCCAGGTCTTCCATATTGGTGAGTGGTGGAAGGGCAAGAGGCAGCAGTGGTAAATTGAGATGAGGTGGGATCAAACTGATACAAGGAGGGGTGATGTCCATGAGGGTTGTCCAGCAGTGCAGTGGGGACCCTGGGGGGGTTGTTCAGCCTCCATCCTCAGGGAAAACCAAGCCCAGACTGGGAAAAGCCCTGAGTAATGTGGTCTGGTCAAAGGCTTGATCATGTCCTGAACAGGGCCAGGAGGGGGTCATGTGGTTTCCCTTCCAACCTGAATTATCTGAGGGGCCTATGAAATAGGGAAGGGGCGGGGAAGAATTGATGAAAATACATTGCTCAAAAATTCAGTGGTGGACACCCAAATGCTGAGGCTCTTAGACATTTAGGTTTCAGATTTTCTGTGGACTCCCTAGACCAGGAAGCTGCTTGCCCAGCGCAGACTTTGGAGATTAGATTTAACCATTTGTGTTTGTTTTAGTTGTCTAATTCCTGAAAATAACACTGTGGACTACTTCAGGTGATTTTACTCTGGAGAGCCTAGTCCTGCTCAGTTCTAGTGCTGGAATGACCCTGCAGAGATTTGTAGCTTGAGATCAGGATTTCAAAGGCAAATGTCATCTTTATTGTATTTTTGGGTTTTATTTTTGTTATTTTTCAAAAAATATTTATTTTGGCCAGTGATTTTTGAAAAATTGTTAGTCTAAGCCAGGGTGCATCTAAAGTAATCTGCAGCTACACTGAAATAGCAGACTTTCAAGAATACCCTGCAAAATGCAGGGCCACACTTTTTTAATAGGAAGAAGCAAACAAAGCTGGGAAGAAGGTTGTAAAATTCAGCTGCTGGGTGCCGCCTGCGCTCCATGAATGAGCAAAAGCAACTCCTTTCCTAGGTGCAAGAATGAGTCATGCCTTCTGCTTGGGATCGTGATTTAGGCAGATGTGCTTTGCCTCTCATTTTCGGCAGCTTGCGCAGTTGGTTCCTGCGGCTCAGCAGCAACACACGAGTCTCTCGTGCTGCCCTAACCCCGCGACGTGTCTAAGCACTTAGAAACCACATCCGATTCTGTTCGTAGGGACGAGGCAGGTTTGGGGGAGGTGGTGGTTTGGTGTGTCCTCCTGAGGAGGTTGTTGCAAGATAAATAGGTCCAAGGCGTCGTTGTGGGGTGGCCCGAACTCCTGAGCTGCCCATCTGGCACTGAGCAGTAGCTCCCGTTTTTCATGCTCGGTGCGTCCAGATCTCTGTGTTTTGGAGATTAGAAGGATGTAGGAAAGAGTGTGGAGAGACACCATGTGCAGAAGCCTGATGACCCCCTGACTGGGGTTTAGCATGAGCCCCCTTGACTCCCTGTACAGCAGCCAAGTGCCTGCGAGGGCTCTGGCCCCCAGGGCTCTCCTGGTGCCTTTTGATATCAGGTAAGTAGCAATTATTAATCATTAGTTAGGATTGAATTTATTCACACTGTTTGCTTTCCTCACATTCATTCCTCCCTTTCTTGTTCAAATAAAGTGACATTTAGGAGAAACTTAGGAAGGAGCTTTTTATCCTCCTTTCAGTGGTTTATTTGATTTCACTGATCTCTCTAAATCATAATCAAACTGATTTTTGTAACCAGAAACTGTCTGATCTTACCACTTTCATTTTCCTGTGTACTGGAGGAACAGTTCAGGCTTGCAGAGCTCAATAGTCTTTGTTAAGACTAAATTTGGGCCCCGACTGCAGAGCAGCTGCAGCTTTTCTGTGTGGTTTGGGGTAGTGGTGCAGCCGCAAGGGGGCTGGCAGCATCTTTTCCCCAGGTGGGGATGCCCAGCACTGGTGTTTCAACCCCCCCCATCCCCTCTTGAAGCTTGGCACTTCAGGTGTACTTCACTTTGGTACTTCTGGTGTCTTTCTTAAACAAGAGGTTCATTGCCTAAGAAATGCCATATTGCACCCCAAATAGCATAGATGCCCTTCTAAACACAGCAACAGGCATGATTTGAGGAAGTTTTTAACAGGATTCCAACTTCATGGAAAGCAGCTTGCCTGTCAAATCTTTTTAAAGCCAATGACAATTTAATGAGATGGACTGGCATTTATTTTAATATTGCCCATTTATTTTTTTTTCCCTTCCCTGAATGCCAGAAGGAGGAAAATTCAGATGTGAATACAAAGGTAAGCCAGTCAAGACTGGAATTCCAGGAGGGCTACACTGAACAACAGAGCCAATGAGGCTAGTTTGTGGCTGCTGTGTGTAGATACACAGATATGTATGTGTACCTGTTGGATTGAGTCCAGGGCAGGCCTCCAAAATTATCAGATTGCTGGAGCGTTTCTGCTGTAATGGGTGGCTGAGAGAGTTGGGTTTTTTCAGGCTGAAGGGAAGGCTGAAGAAGGGTTGGAACTCGATGATCTTCAAGGTCCCTTTCAACTCTAACCATTCTATAATTCTATGATATAGAATCATAGAATGGTTTGGGATGGAAGGGACCTTAAAGATCATCAAGTTCCAACCCCCCTGCCATAGGCAGGGGCATTGCCCACTAGAGCAGGTTGCTCAAAGTCTTATCCAGCCTGGCCTTCAACACTTTCAGGGATGGGGCATCCACAGCTTCTTTGGGCAACCTGTTCCAGTGAGACACTGGAACCACCCTCACAGGAAAGAATTTCTTTGTAGTATGTAATTTAAATCTCCCCTCTTCTGATTTAAAACCATTACCTCTTGNCCCCTGCCGACCCCTCGCATCCCCCCTCTCTTCCCCCGCCAGCAAGTGTCATGCCAGTTTTAATTAATTCCCCGTTCCTCTCGGGTTANATTGGTAGGCTGCAAAAAGGTCTCCCCAGAGCCTTCTCTTCTCCAGGCTGAACAGCCCCAGCTCTCTCAGCCTGTCTTCGCAGGAGAGGTGCTCCTTCCCTCTCATCATCTTCATGGCCCTCTGCTGGACCTGTTCCATCAAGTCCATGTCCTTTCTTATGTTGAGGACTCCAGCGCTGTGCACAGTACTCCAGGTGGGGTCTCATGAGCGTAGAGTAGAGGGGGAGAATCATCTCCCGTGACGTGCTGGTCACGCTTCTTTTGATGCAGCCCAGGATACGGTTGGCTGTCTGGGCTGCCAGCACACACTGCCAGCTCATGTTGAGCTTCTCATCCATGAGCACTTCCAAGTCCTTCTCCTCAGGGCTGCTCTCCAGTCATTCTCCATCTAACCTGTGTTGTGCCCGGGATCACCAGGTTCCAGGTACATGACCCTGTATGCATGTATACATTTATTTATATATATGTACACACACCTCCCCATACCTAAAAATAACAAACGTGGGACCGTTGCCGTTGGGTCCTGAAGAGCAGAGCATTTTTTTTTTTAAAGCAGCATCTTCCCCGGGCTCCACTAGGGGCTGCTGGTGGACCGCGGCGGCGGTCGGGCTCNTAAGGCATGAATACGGTGATATAAACTTTCGGTCTGAACCCGTTTGTTTATTGGAAAGGCTCGAGTGCCATTCAGCCTTAGCGATAATCTAAGGGTAACGTGTTTACAGGGGATGGCCAACCCGTCTCCCTTTCTTAAGGCAGTATCAGCGAGATTTTTATCTTGACTATATACTAAAGACAATGTTGCTGTGTCTGATTATTTCCTTTCCCGTGCTCTAGGATTGTTGGTTTCTTTCAGCTATTTTCTTATAAAAATGCCTTGAAAATGTACTGCTTGAACAACAAAATTCCTCCAAAGTGCCGTAGAAATGTCTTTTTCAATGCCGCCATTCGAAGGGTCTATCCACGACAGAGACCAACATTAGCAGTAGGCGTCCATTCACTGCAGAAACGCCTAAGATAATGTGGCATTGAGTGATGCCATTTTTGTTTTCACAAGGCTAACATCCCACTTGTAATACTTAATGTGTTAACACCAGAGATATAGTAGATTGGAATAAGGAAAAGGCAAGGCTATACAGATTTCAGCGGAATTTATAAAGAAGATCTGGTGTCAAGCAAAAACTCCATTTCATGTTTTGTGGAAGTGAAGTCACGGTAGTTACATTTTGACAAAAGGTTTCACCTACGTAATTAATGTCATTGCAGGTTCCTTCTGTTGGTGGTGCTCCACAAGTCTTTCCCCCCCACCCCCAACAAACTTTTACTGCTGTGAGAAAAACTCACATTGGGGAAAAGGATTTTGTTTTATTTTAGTTCTGAGTAGGCTTCAGGAGGTTTGTTAGTAACCGTGCTGAAAGCATGTTTGTAACTGTGTAATAATTGTGTGCTCTGTTGTCAAAAACCGTAACAAACCTTTAAGTGAGTCTAATTAAAGCAGCCTTTGATAATGGCAATAATAAAGGATTACTTTAATTTACACTGTAATGAAAGGAGTGTTCCATTAAACGTTACAGGAAATAGTGGAACTACTTTTCCAGAGTAGATAGAAATTGCATGCTGTGCTTTTATGATTTCAGTGAAGTCCAAGTGATCCTCTTTCACGCCATCAGCAAGAACTTCAGAAATGAGGTAGTTCCTCTCCCTCTTCTGCAAGAGAGATGCGTGTAGTCCGATGACCTTCTTTGGTGTTTCCAGCACACATTTCTTTGGTAAGCCTTGCACGTGCACCCCAAAACCTGCTTGTTTTAGTGCAGAGCAAGCCTGTCGGATTTTGAGGTGTCTGAGGTTGGTTGGTTGTTTTTTTCCCTTTGGAGTTTCTTTTTCTGTACTTTGTTTCTTGGCGTCTTGTCTATTAAGAGCCGGGATCATCCCAGAGACATGAAATGACAGCTTCTTTTTTCAGAGCACGCTTCTAGATACCAATAGGATTGCCCTTCTCAAGTAAACAGGTTGCCAGCCTGTGAAGAATGGCGTGGTATGATAGACGTGTCAGCAGGACATATGGCTTTACACTGCAGGTTAATCACCAGAGAGACTCGTGTCACTTCTCTACTTTTCTGCTGCAGGTTCTGGTTTCATTTTTATAGTATACTGAATTGTGTATGTATTTTCATGAGATCCTGGATGAATCCTGAGTTTTACGTTTCTGAGAAGGGAACCCTAACAAAGAAAAGTAGGCAACGTACCCCATGTTATTTCCTAAGGTAAATTAGAGCTTTGAAGTTAATTTATATTTCATTTTCTAGACTTCCAGTGTTCCAGTGAATGAACATAGGAAGGGACTGAAATATGACTAATCCCCACATTGTAATGCTTTTTAAAAGGTAAGCTGTTAAAAAGACTAAAACTATATATGTTTAAATACTGAGAAACAAGAGTGAGATGAGAATCAGCAATCTTTAAGCAGAATATAAAATGCTGCTGCAGCAGCTGGGACTCATGCTGATTCTATGTATTATAAAGAAAACACCATCATAACAATAATAATAAAGAAAGGATAAGCAACTAAACTGTGGATTCCAGGTTCACTTTTCAGTTCTACCTAACTCTTCGTAACTTTACAATGAAAGATTCAGAAATTGAAGCCAATTACCATAATATGTGGTGGTTTGGTGGGAGCATGTTCTACATCAGACAGTTAAAAGGTTTTATTGCTATTAGGAGCTTGTTAATGCCCTTGATAATGTCTCTAGTTGCTTTGTAATGTCTCTTGTTGAAGTATAGAATTCTTTTATCTTCTTATTACATTATGCAGAAACTTGAATTGAAACGATATTTGCAGGAACATTTAAAGTAGTGCATCAATCAGTTTCAAAGAAGAGAAAATGTTCTCAGAATAGCTTATAAAAGGATAACTGTCAGTTTTATTTTGGATGAACAAAGAAACCGACGTAAAAAGCACTTTATTGTAAAAGCACACTGTGCAATTCAATAAATATTCCATATAAATATAAAGGAGAAGAAAGTTCATAATTATCTGATGACTTGAATGTAATTTAAGTAATACTTCCAGAATATAGAAAGCAGTGAAGCACCTTCTTCTTTCCTGTGTATTTCTACCCTCAGATCAAGTCCTCGGTAGAAGATAGCTTAAATCATCTTGTTAATGATTTGAATGGGTAAAGCAATAGGTTATAATTTAACATTGTCTTCCGGGGATGTAAAGCTCCTCACAAACCACCTCACTGTGATGGCAAAACAACTGCAGCACCTTCANACCACTGCAGCCCCCTCGTTTTCCCCCCCTTTTTTTTTTTTTTTTTTTTTTTATCTTTTTCCCCACCCAGACATGATTTCTTGTTATTTGTTTTCCCTCTAGCATTTCTTACCTGCTTTAGCACAAGGTTATTAGAGTATTTATACATTTGGATTATAAACCTTCTATATGACTTGGGTATAAAACACTTGCATGTGGTGTTATTATCCAGGAAAACAGTTGCAAATAGTATGCTCCCTGAACCAGTAGTATCTTGCTAGACCACACAAAATATGGCATGTTGCAAATCCTGTCTTGTAGCCTGTAAACCAGCAGCAGCTCTCCCCGCTTCTTTATTTTCTAAA
>VZRU01010113.1:456794-541035 GCA_013398155.1 Pedionomus torquatus | reverse complement strand
AAGCCTTTGGAGGTTCCCTCTCTTCTTTCCATAGTGTATGAGGAAAGAGAGAGAAGTGACTCTAATTCCTCTCCGTATACACTTGATTTGCTCTTCAGCAGCCTGGTGAGAAATCTGCAGCCTGAGGTGAGGCAGGATGAAGAAAATGTGTGCGACTGGTACTCCAGGTACCCAGACTTCAGGAAGAGCACCCTTGAGGGTGTCCATTATGCTGGTGTCATGGGCTAATTAGGCTTCTTCTGTTTTCCCCAGTATTAATACGGATTTCTTTAATATCACTGCAAATAGTATTTGTAAGACCAGTTGTCCTTCTGTCTGGATTTCTGTGCGCTGCAAGAGCTGGAGCAAGTTGCCTCTTTGTGGCAGCATCACCTTAAGTATGTACACTCTCTTGTATGATAACGCAAAGGAACTGCAGAGGTCTGAATGAAAAAAAACACCCCTATTTCAAAAGGGACCATCACTTTATTCCTGCCAGTCCTGTGGCTTTTTGAGAATGGCTGCTTTTCCCACACAGTTCTGAGTAAGAAGACATGCAAAGGAAAAAGTAGTAAATTTTTGACTGCACGATATGAAGGAAGAGCCCCAAGAGAGGAAAAGTGACCAGGGCTCACAGGCACTAAAAAGGAAACTAGTTAAAATTCTGCAGCTCGTTCCCTTTGCAGGGGGGAGAATCCCATCCCTGTGCGGATTGACTTGCCAACTCATTTGCAGAAACAATTATAAAATGCAAATATTTATGAATCACTGTATATGTTGTAATCTTATTTCCAAAACAAACATCTCTTTGTACTGTGGCTCCTAAGTGCTGTGAGTCGAGAGATTTTCCAGCGTTTATCCCATTTCGAGCAATAAGCTGCAGGGAACAAATGCTGCTAGTCAGACTGGGGGGTGATGCAGGGACTCCTGGAACATCGTGTGCTCCTGGCAACTTGTTGTCTCCATTCATCAAGTGTTTGTAAAATACTCAAATTAGAGTTTTAGTTGGTATTATTATTACATTTATTTAATTAAATTTTTTTTTTTTTATTTAGGCAAATGTCATAGCCAAGCAGATGATAGCATTCTTGTTAAACGTGGCTTGTAAAGCCCTGGCCATAGTCTGCATGGACTACTCTCTGTCTTTCAGGCAGGAGCCACCCTGCTTATGGCTGCTGAGGTGACTTTTGTCCTGAGCTGATGTGGACCTCAGACTGTGGGAGACATAAGGCATCCCTGCTGGTCTGCTGTGATAGCTCGAGGTAGAAATAGCTGAGATTGACCATGGAGACCATGGGGGAGACCTGAGGGGACCATGGAGATTTAGGATTTTGGATTCTGTGTGCTGAGCCCCTGGGACAAGAGAGGGAGTGCTTTGCATGCTCAGTGTTCTTAGAAAGGTGTGGACTTGTAGTCCGGGTGGTCTGGATCCCTGGCAGGTGGGTGTTTGTGCCTGTGTGAGATGGTGCCCACTCGGTGGTGTTTTTGACGGTGGTGTGGCAAGTCCCTTCATCTCCACTGATGCCCCTTGCAGCAAACCCCTCCCTGGCAAACCATCCAGCTGTGTGGCACCAAATGGGGGACTCTCGCTGTGACTGGGGATATTGGAAAACTTTTTGAGGAAGAAAACCAGTTGTACTGATTTTGAGAGCAAGCAACTTGTGATCCAATATATTGGCAACTGGCAGGAAATAAAGTTGCTGCCATAAAGTTATACAATGAATATCACTTTGCAGGATGAATTCTGGTGCCTTGTCTTGATTATATTTCTCCCTGTAAGAGAAAATATTGAGGCTTTTAAAAAGGGTAGCCTGGCTGCAAGGAGCTGCTTTATTTCTGCTGCAGTTGGTAATGGGGCCTGTGTACAAATACTAATGGTTTGTGTGAAGCCTGAGCGTTTCAGGAGCTGGGTTAGTTACGAAGATTAAGACCAGGCCTGATAGACAGGTACAATGTCCTTTATCAAAATACAACACAATAATAAGAGAGAGTAAATCAAAGTATATGGAGGAAGTGGATTCTTTCATTGTGGAAAATATCTCAAGCATTAATCACTAGCTTCCTTTTGCTGGATAGATGCAAACTTGACAAAGGAGGTTATTTCCTTCCAAATTACAGTGCAGTGTTTTTTAAAAGGAAAATTCATCCCTGTGCAGAAGGTCACCACAGTAGGCGCTGGCCTCTGAGCTGAAAATTACTATGGACTTCTTAATTTGTCTTTATTTATAATTAAGCTCATCACATAGAGTTCGAACAAATCAGGGTATAAATGGATTATTAGAGTGAAGTTATATGATGTGTGTGTGTGCCTGTAATGCTGATATGTTACATATGTCTGCTCTATACAGCCACATGACACAGTGTATTTATTAAAATCCAGCATTTGTATATTCCTATGATGGCAGATCTTTTCTCAACTGCTTGTGAGCCTGGGGGTATGCAACATCCGTTCATCATTGTACTCTGAAACACTGATAAAAATGAAAGTGCTGAAAAGAAATGTGGACCTACAGCAATACGGGAAGCTACAATTTCAGGGGCTAATACACTTCTGCATCTAATAAATTGACTGATGCCTTTGCTTATTTTCAAAGAGCTCCTCTATAAAATGGCAAAGAATATGTAGTCTCTGTATGCACAGTAAGGCAGAGATAACACTAAGAGCTAAAAAAACAAAAAAAAAACAGGTGATACCAATGGAATGTAATATTATGTAGTTAAGATGAAAGAAAATAATTTGAAGAAAAAAAACCTTGTTTGATAATACACCTACTTGGCTTGTACCCAGTGCTTTGCAATATTCTTAAAAAATGATGTTTAGTTAATTATAAAATCACAGTAGTGAAAAGCAGGAATGTCTGGTAATGTCTTTGGCAGACGAGGTTTAGAACTCTTTGCTCTGTAATCCTGAGGATACTCACTTTGTGTTCAGTTTGAGCACCTGGAGACAGAGTGACTAAAATTATACTATCATGTGTCACCTCTTCATGGAATCACAGAATTGTAGGGCTTGGAAAAGACCTTTGAAGATCACCTGGTCCAAACGCCTGCCAAAGCAGGTTCACCTAGAGCAGGTGGGACAGGAACTCACCCAGGTGGGTTTTGAATATCTCCAGAGAAGGAGACTCCACAACATCTCTGGGCAGCCTGTTCCAGTGCTCTGTCACCCCCAAAGTGAAGAAGTTATTCTGCATGTTCAGCTGGAACTTCATGTGTTCCAGTTTGTGTCTGTAGCCCCTTGTCCTGTCACTGGACATCACTGAAAAGGGTCTGGCCTCATCCTCTTGGCACCCGCCCTTTAGATATGTACAAGCATTGACGATCCCTTCTCAGTCTTCTCCAGGCCAAACAGACCCAGGTCTTTCAGCCTTTCCTCATAAGAAAGATCCTCCAGACCCTTTGATCATCTTTGTAGCCCTCTGCTGGTCTCCCTCCAGTAGTTTGTCTTTCCTGAGCTGGGGAGCCCAGAACTGGACACAGTACCCCAGATGTAGGATAGGACAGAGTAGAGGGGGAAGATCACCTCCCCTGACCTCCTCGCCACACTCTTTTCAATGCACCCCAGAAGACCATTGGCCCCCTTGGGCACATTGCTGGCTCAGAGCAGTGTTGTTGTAAGAAGCTCTGTCTCTGCAAGCAAAGGGCTTTTTGGGTGACTGGTCCTGCTGGGTGCTCTGTGCCCCAGCCAACGATGGCACTTGGGGCTGAGCCTTGCTGGATCCTGCCTCAGTTAATGTCATGCCTGGGGGCTCTGGTGGCCTCTTGCTTTCCAAGCTTGTTTTGGCTGCTCTCATATATTTTCTGAATAAGTCAGACTGTTTAAGGAATAAATAAAAGTTTGGATTACAAAATCTAGCTGTTGTCAGAAAGGATGATGAGGAGCAATAAAGCAATAAATTGTGTAAAGTTGGAGCTTTTCAAACCTTTTTTGTTTTTGTGGAAAGCGATAAATACTTCTTTTTGGTTTCAGAAAAAATGGTTAAAATACTAATGGTTAAATGTAATGGTTAATGGTTAAAGTACTAATTTTTTTTTTTACTGAAAGACCATGAAAGAGACTGCAAAGACACGCTCCATTTTATTGCGTTGTATTTCTGACAATTTAGCTTTTGGGGAAAAATGACTAAACACAATAAAGTTGTTGCTGTTTTGAGAAGTCTTATGGCAAATACGTAAACAGAAGTCTGCAACTACCTTGCACATTGCAGTCATCACTGTATTTCTTGGAGCACAGGAAAAGTAACAAGGAAAAAATTGATCATGGGTTGTTGGAGGAAATAATCCACATGCAAAACAGAACATGCATGTGCCTTCTGAAACACGGTGGCTGTTAAGGTGTGCCGAGACTGTGATTTATTTTCAGACACTGTAGTAGCGTCCCTTTGCTTTTATCAGGTCTGACAACTTCACAGGTTTGGGTACAAAAACAGACCTAAAACCCGTCAGTTATGTAATACAGGAAATAGAACAATTTCTGTGACATAGTACAAAATCTTTCTCTTCAGCTATCATGTGGTGTCTCTTTTCTTCTTTTTTTTTTTTTTTTCCTTTTTTTAAGCCAGACTGCTGAATGATGAGAACTGGGTTTGTGCTTCATCATTTTCTCTCACAGGAGCAGGGAAGCACAATGCGTTTTATTTCATGTTATTAGCTGGGCTATCGCTGGGTTGCTTCGTGATTGCAGGTCTTTTCCTCTTGCCTCATTGTTTTCTGTCATACTGGAAAAAGCGCAGTGGTGATGAAGGAAGCAACCAGCCATCAGGGTGGGACGTAAAGGCAGTAAATTATGGTAGGGCAAGAGGGTCTGTAAAGATCTCTTGCTCCCCTTTGCAGATATCTCTATTATTCTACTGGTCCTTGGTGGTGATACAAGAAGAGAGTAAAATTTTAAATAGAAAGGATGGTTGGTGATTGCAGCACATTATTGCACACACATGCATGAGAGAGAAAACTCCTCTCTTCCCAGCAATATTTAATGTCATATATCATCTTGTGTTGAAAGCAGTTACGTACCCATGCAGGAGTGCTGGAGTCCTGCAGCTGAACCTGCTGCAGGGAATGAAGGTTTCCAAGAAGTGCTGTGGTGGTCCATATGCTGTCAAAGGGATAGCTTGGAGTAAGCTTTGTTTGAAAATGCATAGGCCTAGCAAAGAATCTAGAAAGTCTTCAGATCAAATGTGTAATAACAAATGAAATGGGTGACTCACCTACTCTGAATGTATGAGATGTGAGCACATTGCACAACCAGAAGCAGGAGCAGGTGAAGTCCTTCTATCAGTATTTGGCCTCATTATTCCATAGTTGTTAATATTTTCTAGTAATTACTGGGCTTGTATTCTGCATCTAGAAATAGAAAGGCAAAAATATAGATTGTCCAATCCTTCATAAGGCTGCTGATTTATGAAAACTGCCTGAATATTGCTTACAAGTGCTTATTTTGAGTTTGTCCCTAGTTGCTCTCCTGAAAAGAGATGCTTCCCTGAAATGGGCCAAGACAGTGCAGGGAACAACTGTATGATGGCTTGTCCTTGTTTGGTTTTTGTCTGTTTTTTTTTTTTTTTTTTTTTTTTTAACTTAAAAGTTTTAGCTGCATATAGTATATTCTGTTTGCTGATTAAAATAACCAATGTGTATCTTTTTGGGACGTAGACTTCCTAACTATGTCACTGTTTTAAAAGCTGATTTTTACATGCAGGATAGGAATAATAGACTCAAAATTATTGTGGTGTCTAGGTGCAATTAAGTCATAGTGCCTGGCCTGTGCCATTATCTGTCCAGAACTGGGCATATTAGGGTAGGGTAGAAGAGAAATCCCAACTAAAAGTAGACAAATACAAATATTCTGGTCCAGATGAACATGTCCGTAAGAAAGTATTTCCTAATGGAGTTTATAAAACAATTGATTCTGAACTGGTGAAGGGTAAAATTGAGCCTTTATGCTTTGTTTTTCTGGGAGTAATTGTCACAGCAGCTATGAACAGAAATGGAGTATTGGTAACTACATGGTTTGTAAAACCCCTCATTGGGATAAAACACCGATTGTTTCCACAGGAGTGTAATTATGTTGTATGTTCCTGGACGCGTTGGTCTGTAGCACCATCAGTAAGAGGTGATGCTCTGTTGACTTTTGGGAAGTTAGCAACCTTCGGTGGCAAAATATAGGTATGAAAAAGTGTGTAAAGAGAAAAGGCTTAGCATAGACTTCAGTAACAACCAGTTGACTCAAGGCAAGAGAGTGGAAGGTCAATCCTGCTGACAGAGCTTCAAAAAATAATACTCAAGGAAAATACCAAAAAGTAATACTGCTGCATTGTATTTAATGTGGCAAATAAAAGATAAGTTGTTTGAAGACTGAGCATCCAAGAAAAATCAAACCAGGAAGGAAAAAATTGGTCTAGAACAACAAAACATGATGAGCAATGGTATAAAAGAAACGAGCCAGTTTTAAATGAGTAAAGCAAGAACCGCCATTCTAAAAAACATATTATTGAAAGTGTTTGCTGTAGCACAGCAAACAGTTTCCTGGCATTGCGTAAGCATTTAAAGAACAAAGCAGTGCTCTGGATCATAGGCTAAATGAATTTTTTATTGGATCCTCTGATGCTAACTTCTTTTGTACTTGAAATTTAAAATCCTGCAAGTAGCTTCTCAAGTTAATCTTTTGTGCTCTGAATTGATGAAATGGACAAATAGAATTTAATTATTCCATTGATTCCATTCCAGGTTTTCTATTAATTCCCTAAAGAACACCAAAAGAAACTTTCATATTATGTCTGTATTTCTTTGTACTCAGCAGACATCAGTAAAGAACTGGCTGTTTCAACCAACCCCCATGCTAATCACTCTGCATATGGATGGGCAGCCTTTAGGTAGATTTTTAATTCTGGGATTTCATACCTTTCCTGCACTGGCTAGAGCATCTTCTGGGGGAGGTTATGGATTTTCTCCTCATTAAAGCAGTCCATAGCCTTGCATATCTCTGCATATCCTAATTGTTGTTAATATCCAAGCAGTGACCCTGTTATAAAATGATACACAGTCTTGAATTTTCCTGCCTTCTTTTAGATAGCAATGGCTCTATTTGCACATGATGTGGAAACTTGGACTGGATTTAATAGGTTGGGATTGGACTGAAGAAGGAAGTTGGACACACTGTTGATTTAGGAGTGTTAAAAAGCCAAATAATGATTTGGACCTTGTGGTGGAAGCGCCTTCTTATCTGTAAGGAGATCATGACTTGTACAGAGGATGGACTGGAGTCTTCTCTTCTTTGGGGCTGTTCAGCCTGGAGAAGAGAAGGCTCTGGGGAGACCTTCTAGCAGCCTTCCAGTATCTGAAGGGAGCCTACAGGAGAGCAGGAGAGGGACTCATTGTCAGGAAGTGTAGTGATGAGACAAGGGGTAATGGTTTTAAACTAGAAGAAGAGAGATTTAGATTGGATACTAGGAAGAAGTTATTTCCTGTGAGGGTGGTCAGGCACTGGAACAGGTTGCTCAGGGAAGTTGTGGATGCCCCATCCCTGGATATGTTTAAAGCCAGGCTGGATGGGGCTTTGAGCAACCTGGTCTGGTGGAAATTGTCCCTGCCCATGGCAGGGCGGCTGGAACTTGATGATCTTTGAGGTCGCTTCCAACTCTAAACATTCTATGATTCTATGATTTACGGTTAGGTTGCCAGAAGTGAAAAGTAGAAATATGTCTGAAAAAACAGTGACTGAGCATGCCTTAAAAAATCAATCATGTATGCTAAGTGATAGTGAGATAGAAGCCCCATTTAAGTATGGTTTTCTTCTGAAAAGCAGGCGCCATCTTCTAACAGCTGACCAGAACTTAATAGCCACTCCATATTATTATATACCATGCTCAGCTCCTCAAATTTTATATACATATTGTTTTTCCATTTTTTTCCCCCTGAATGATGTAAAATCTACCTGTCACTCACCAGCACTCTATTTTGTCAGTGTTTTGGAGCAGTGTTGCTCCCCATACTAGTGCACCACTAGTGCAATTTTCTTGCAAGCAATGCTTTTAGGATGATTTGAGTCTTAATTTTGTAGATGCCATTTCAGTCACATTTGTGCTTTTCTCACTGTCATTCAGGAGCTCTTTTGTGCTGGTTGTTAAGCACTTCATGCACACGGTTATAGATTGAAGGATTTTGATGCTTGAGCTCTATGTATTATTCTTCTTTGTTTATGGTCAAAGGCAAATGCATCCCTAGATTAAAAAAGGAAGAAGAAAGGAGCCAGTGAGGAGCTGGGGAATAGGAAACATGATATTTGGAATGCTACAGCCTTTTCTGCTCTCAAATGGAAATCAATTGCAAATGGAAATCCAACACAAATGGAAATGCAACTCAATGAGCATTGTGGTTTCCTGGTTTGGGGGTGCCCCACCTTGCTACATGCCTGGGCTATGATGGCTGTGGGTGGCGGGGGTGGGTCTGCCACATCAGTCCCCAGTGAGGAGCCTGAGAGCAGCCCCCCTTGCCTCTATTCCCCAGGTCTTTACCTCAGCGCCTGGCATTTCCCCTGGTGCTTCTGCTTGAACATGCTCAGTCAGGCAATAAAACTCTCTGGGATAGTAAGTGGAGCATTTGTGATGGATACTGAATGCGTGAAATATTTCCTGGTGGAATGGTAGCCTGCGTGTCTGCAAGAGCAGCACTTTGAAGAAACAAAGAAAACTCATACTGTTAGTTCTCTCTTAATATATTAGAAGTTGTGTCTTAAGTACAACTCAAAAGAAGTTTTTAATGGCCTTAGAAAAGCAGACTAAGAAAGAAGACTAGCAGAGATATAAATGTTGTAACTTGTAAAAGTTGTAAATCTTGTGGGGTTTTCCTTTTTTCTTTCTGATTGGCACTACTCGCATTGTAGCGTCTGGTGGATTCAATCTTTTCATTTAGCTGACCAATAGAAATATGTGTCACCATAAGCCATTTAGTCTGAAATGAAGAAAAAAAATCCACCACCCTTCTGAGTTAAAATCATTCTTCAAAGCACAATTTTGAGAATTATGTATAGCCTCAAGGAAGTTTCATTGCCTGATCAGACTCAGCGAAGAGTGGCTAGGGCAGTTTGCCTGGCCCAGAAATTGAAAATGATGCTGTGAGTGTTTGGAGTATCTGTCTCTGGCAAAGGGAGGACGTAATCCTGAAGACATAGAGTTTTGCTACCTCCATAAATACTTGTACTTATTCAATTAAGTAAGCAGGTGTTATCTTTTCCTCCCCTGTGCACCTCTATTTCCAAAAAAAGAAAAAAAAAAAAAAAAAAAAAAAAAAAGATGAGGAGGCTGTTTGAAGAAGCAGAGGCTTGAGGCATGACAGTAGAGTCAGTTACGTTAAGAATACTGAGGATTGATTTTATAAAAGTTAATTCTTCTTCCTTTCAAGGACTGAAGGTTGTATACAAGGACACAAGAATATATTGACTGGCTTGGAATGAATGCAGGGTTTAAGGAGTCTGAGGTGCTTTGTGACACATGTCATTTCTGGAAAAATGAGCCATCCAGAGAAACAGTTTGTCTGCCCTGATGTGCCAAGGAACTTTATGTATTGGCAACAGTGATGGAGTGAGAGTGCAGCAAAAGCTAAGCATTGTAAAAGACTTGAATTTTCATGAGGGACATAAGCAAAAGACAGTCAACGCTGTCTGAAATACAGAACACAGAAACTGTGCTAATTTAGTGGGTCTAAGCAGGATGCTGGGGTAGGTACAGCAATGCAGGGGTACCAATAAACAAGCTGAGAACTGTTACAACCCACTCAGTTACATAAGCAGATAAAAAGGAAGCTTAGGACGATACAGAAGATTGTTGGTTGGTCCCCTTTTTAAAATTTATTTTATTTTTTGTAACTAGTAGTTAATTATCAAAAGATGTTTTCCTCTAGTAAGATGCCTGGGGTTGAATCTCTTTTGGGGTCTTTGGAAACTAATCTTTTGAGTTCTGTTATCCACATGTTTGGGAACCATTTCTAGCTGATGGTGATGGGCTGCCTTCTTCTTAAGGTTGCAAATCTTTTCTTTCAGACATCTAAGGGGAGAGTGATTTTTGCTAGTCTCTACCTACACTGCAAACAGTTATCTTTGGTATGCTTAGGCTGTCTTTGATCTCATGTCCTGGAACTGGTCTTTCCTGTTCAGGAGTAGAACAAGCATACTTAAGCTGAGCCTCAAAATGAAAGATGTCTGATGGCTGTGTTTACTTGGACAGCTTCTAAAATATCGGCTCGCAAAGGTAGTTCTTCTGAAATTTCTTCTCCTAACAGACAAGTCCGCTATTCTTGCCTTCATTCTGGCAGGGTGGAGGGATGGAGTTGTGTATGGCAGCAACAGATGTAATTTTTGCAGTTGTCTGTTATTTTGTTGAGGGAAAGGTTTGCATTCATTGAAACAAAGAGAAGAACACAGAGAAAGAGGGTACTGTGGGGGTTAAAGTAAAATAAAGCACAGGAAAAACATTAATGCAAAAAACACCCCAGCTCCCAAATTCCTAGCATTAGAGAACCTTCAAGTTATGACTCCGGTTTTCAGCAGTTTCACAGACCATTTCTTATCTGATGTTTCATTGTAAGCTATCCAGTCCCTCTTCATACCCACATGGACTGACTGAATGCAGTGGTTATCATGATCTGTGGACTGAGGGCTTTTAGTTGGAGTCCCTTCCTTTGTGCCTCTGCTAGTGCTGTTTTTTGCATCTAACTTAAAAGGGAATCTGATCTCTGTTGGACTGGGGGCTTTTTCTTTTTCTTTTTCTTTTTTNTGGACTGGGGTCTTTTTCTTTTTCTTTTTCTTTTTCTTTTTCTTTTTCTTTTTCTTTTTCTTTTTCTTTTTCTTTTTCTTTTTCTTTTTCTTTTTCTTTTTCTTTTTCTTTTTCTTTTTCTTTTTCTTTTTCTTTTTCTTTTTCTTTTTCTTTTTCTTTTTTTCCCCAATTCCTGTTGAGCAAAGGCTTCTGTCTTCGAATTGTGCTTTAGCGTAGAACCAGTCAAAAGAAAAAGGGTGGAAGCATCTCACCTGCTGTGATACATATGGACTAGCACTGGACATCATAACAGGATGCATGCCCCCTGGTACACTGGTACTGTAGGACTAGTGGGATGTGGGAAATTGGGGAGCCACAACAGATAAAAACCTGATATTAGAGGTTAATTCTCTAAATGCTTATTTTCCATTCCTTACTACACTATAAAAAAATTCACCTCCACTCAGGAAGCAGAACACTCATGCAAAGTTAGAGTTTCAAAGATAATGGTTTTGGCATTATTTTCCTAATACAGGAGCCAATAGTCTTTATATTAAATATGCACAGTGGCTGCAATTTTTTATTTTTTGAAGAACAACACATTAGTTTTCTGAATACAGAGGTAATCAAAATTCAGTCAAGTGGGATGACTGTGAGTTCTGACATCAAAGGGCAATAGGTTTGATTGATATCAGTCAGACGGCAATATTGTTTGAAGAAATGTAGTCAGAAGACTGGCAATTTAAAGGCTGCAAAAAGTTAGGGGAGATGTGAGTGCAGTGTTCCATACTGATTTCCAGTGAACATGACTGTGTATTAGAGAATTGGCAGTAACGTGGCAATCTTGTCTCTCAGACACACACATCGTTTGAAAGGACAGAGAAGAAGAAAATCAAGTTCCTACTTTTCAGGCAAGGCAGTTGGTGGGGCATTAAAGACACAGAAGTAAATAATAATTTTTTCCTTGTTCCTTGCTGCATGAGACTGTGGTTTGCATTTTGCTTGAAATATATAGAACACGTAATATTATTGAGCATTAATAAGCAACAAACAACTTTTTCTTCTTTTTCATAGGTTTATTTGTGGAATAGTATTGATTCCTCTGTCTACATACAGAGAACAACAACTCTGTTACGTCTTTCTGACAAATATCAAATATCAAAGCTGTACAGATACAGTTGGTTTTTCTCTATTTCCCTGTCTTGGGTTTTTTTTTTTTTTTTGGTCTTTGTTTCTTAATATAAGTAATGGAACAATGTCCTTTTACTGTAAATGGTTCCTTTGCTGAATATGTCACACAGTCACTACTCCCTGCAGGGTTAAAAACAATGCAGAAAGCTACCTACAGGATTAGAATATTGTCAGCAAAGCAAAGTGAAAAGAAATCATTACAATTACTAGAAAACATTTTCCACCACTGGAAAAAGGTATCAAAATTGCATCAAAATGATTATCAAAACAAAAACATTATGATAAAAAGTTGGCAGAATAGCTGTAGGATATCACAAGTATTCAGTGTTGACATAAAAAGACTAGACTTTCAAATAAAAGCTTGATATCATTTGACGTATAAATGCTAAACCAGTCATAAAGATTAACTTGAAATATACTGGTCTGGGAGGAGGAAGCAAAGATATTATAGAAGAATTTCACATATCAAAGTAGTTCTGAAAGTAATTATTACTGCTAGTAGAGATATGCCTAGAAATCCTGGCTTTCAATGTGGACATCGTTACAGTGAGCAAACGTGAGGGAAAGGGGTGACCTAATTCCAAAGTAAAATTTAAAATATGAAAGATGGATGTAGTTGAGCCAGCATAGGTGCAGCGTGGTCTCAGCATGGGTGGTTTCTCTCTTTTTTAATTTTTGAAGGAAGTAAATCAAAGCAGTTTTAAGGAAAGGTAGCTAGAGATATTTATGGGCTGCTGCCACTTGAGAATGAGGAACAGTTGGAAGGAAGCAGTATATCTTTGGAAATGTAACAAGTGGAAGACAAGGAGTCTCAAAAATACCCCAGTTCCATATTTTCCTTATCAGCTTTCTTTACCAATATTTTTTTGTGTCATGAAAGATGAAATTTGGCTCAGTGTCAAAATGATACTAATTTACAGAACCACCAAATCACAGAGCAATTGTGATGGGAAGGGATGTCTGGAGACCGTCCAGTCCCAAGACCCTGCTCAGAGCAGGGTCAGCTACAACAAGTTGCTCCAGGTTGTGGCCTGCTGGGTTTTGAAGATCTCCAAGTGTGGAGACTCCAAAACGTCTCTGGTCAACCTGTTTCTATGTTTGGTTATTCCCACAATAAACATATTTATTTGTTATGTTTAAGTGAAATTCCTTTTTTTGAACTTGTGCTTGTTGCTGCTTATACTTCTGCTGGGCACTGCTAAGAAGAGTCCAGATCTGTTGTCTTTGCTCCTTCCCATCTGGTATTTATAGGCAATCTTTGGGCCTGATCTTTGGAGAACTGAAGACTAAGGGCCAATCATCTTTATTTTCAGAGAATTCAGTTAATGTCGAAAACTGGGAAAAACTCAAGAGTGTTATTCCTATTGCCATCTGCTTCCTCACTGGGGAAAGCTGCAAGCCGAGGGTGCTTTCCGTTCCTCTTTCTGTGTCACTTTATCCCTGTTTCCTCACCCCAGGGCTGCAGAGGTGGGCTGGTATTTTGAATATCAGCATTTGGGGCTGAGGAGAGTGGCTTTTTAGAAGCTCGGGACGGATAGACCTTGAGCCTGGAGAGATGAGAAGGGTCTGCATGCAGCCTGGATGCCACAGTATTTTTGGAGATGGCTGGAAGGGGCTTGGCAGGTGACTGGTGCTGGGTTTCTTTTGGAGGTTGCTGCCACTCAGGGTGAGATTTGGTGGATCCTTCACAGAGTGAGAGCCAGCCAGGCTCATGGTCCTGGGTTGAGAGGCCAGCACTGATGTTGGCAGCACCCCTTTCTCATTGGCTCCATCTGAAGACAAAAAGGGATGGTAATAACTCTTTGCAGCACCCTAGCTCCCAGGCCAAGCACTAATCCACTCCCACTGAGCAATTCAGGCCTTCACACTCTAAGTACGTGTCACTTTGTATAGAAGGCAGATTGCACCAAGCTGTCAGTGGAACAAAAATAACAATCATACCCGATGAATAACTTCTGAGGCTGGCTAGAGGGTCACACAGTATTTTGTTGCAGTTAAGGAGAAGGTAGTCTTTCTTGGGGGTAACTTTACCATTTCTGGTTCTTGAATATTAAGCTGTACAATTTCTCCACTCGTATAATTTAGGGATTTTTTCTTCATAAGTGCGTAGAAATGTTAGCTTTGATTTTCAGTCAGGCAAATGACTGGTATTGCTATGAAAAGAGATTTCTTAGGTTGTGAGAAACAGAAGTGTATAACACTGTATGCATGATTAGTGTTCTGTCTTTCAATTCCAATTTAGTGCTAGTAAACCTGTTAACCTAAAGCTTGTGTTGTCTCTTTTTGTGTTTTTCTTTTTCTTTTTCCTTTTTTTTAAAAAAAAAAACAAAACAAAACAAAACCAAGACCAAAATGATGCACAAACCAAAAAACGAAACCAACACAAAACTAAACCAGGAAAAAAAAAAAGTTTGGAAACTCCTTTGGATATCTCAGCATAGTTTTGTTGCCAACAAGCTAGGGGATGTGGGCTGACATGCATCCTGTTTCTAATAGCACACACACTGTTTCTTTATTTAGAGCCTCTTTACCAGTATCAATTAAACCCCAGTTAAATTTGACACATCTTAACCTTGCGTTGGATCCAATTCATTGCTACAGCAGAACCCATATGGCACTGAGACAGTTGCAGGCATCAATTCATTGCTTATGTAGAGTTACTGGCTAAATGCCAAGCAGTAATCACTGCTTTTTGTTAATAGACATGTTTGCTTTTGCAGTCGTTTCTATACACAGTGCTCTAGATTAATTAGAACAAAATCTGTCATCCATCTAAGAAACAACCAGAACTCTTGGTTTTTTTTTTGCCTCAGATTTAAAGAGAAATGAGTGCTGGCAACAAAAGGTGGTTGTGGGGGAGACTTTGTTTATTCTAGAATAGCCTATTTTGGTTTTGAACACACATGTATCTGATATTTTACTTAAAGAGGTAAAAGAGCAGGGAAGGGGTGTGTAATTGCTGGTACTCTAAAATACACAAACAACTTGAAGAAGTAATCTCAGAGACTAATTTTCATTTTGTTTTAACTTGAATTTTTAGGAAGACCAAGACTACTGTTAAAGAAGTCACAATTATACCTGTTTTCTGCAATTAAATAAAACTTTTTACCTAAGGAGACATTCAAGTTACAGACTTCCACAGGGAGATGGACTTGCAGAATCACGTAAA
This sequence comes from Pedionomus torquatus, assembly GCA_013398155.1. Lineage (NCBI taxonomy): Eukaryota > Metazoa > Chordata > Aves > Charadriiformes > Pedionomidae > Pedionomus > Pedionomus torquatus. The sequence goes on along the minus strand of VZRU01010113.1, from coordinate 525,951 downwards.
TATCTCTGGGATCTGGGTTATTGAGGCTTTCTCTTACTGCTGCCTGCTTAGTTTGAAACCACATCAGCTCAAGTAGGCAGGTATGTATAAAAAAAGTAAATTTTTGCTTTACTGGTGTTGCATTTTAGAGATATTTTAACTTGTGATTATACAGTTTTGTCCCTACATCCCCTGCTTGATGCCTGAATAATTAACATGGTTGGGGAAACTAGTGGCTGCTGAAGTATTCTGGTTAAACCATTAGCATTTTAGTATCACATTACATCACTACATTATATCTGGATCTGTTGTGGTGGGCACATATGTGGTGACCTATGCTAAGCCTGGAATGCACTCAAAAGTATTTTACAGCAGTGAAATAGGTGTTTTACAGTAAAATAGGGGAATGCTTTTAAGCTGTTGCATTATGCAATAGAAATATCATAAACTTTTTCACTAAAGAGTCTTCTATTGGTGCCTACCATCGTTGGTTTAAGAAATTATTTCGGGGCATGTTATTTAATCACTTGTGTAGTTCTATAATCTTTTGTAATCAGTTGTGTCATTTTTTATCTCCATAAATATATTTTTGTGCTTTTTCCTTCAAGTTAACTGTTTTTGTTTGCATGCATTCACAGAAAATTATTTTTGTTAACCTGATTTGGAAGTAGAGCCTTCTGGTCCCCAGTTCTTCCACTCATAAACGTGTCACATATGAGCAGATAAAAAATCCACTGAGGCTTTCCATTTGATACATTACTATTTGGATAGTGTCCACTATCCTGATCAAAGACCTCAGACTACTGCTTATCAAACTACAGCTTGTTTGGCTATTACTTGCAAACACTTTGACATGATCAAATGTGAAAAAGAAGAGACCTAAGCATATTCAGTAGTCAATGATTAATGATAATATCCAGTTTTCATTGGAAGAAGCAATACTATTCATAAGTTTTGAGGTATTTCTGTTTGCTTAAGTGATTTCATGCAATTTGTACCTTGGCAGAGGATCCTGTTGACAGCCACCATTACCTCTTCCTCAGTATTCCTGACCTATGCTCTGTGTATGTTACATTAGAAGATGTGTGTATATATATATGTATGTATATATACTATATAATTTCTCTTTGCATGAAAGGACAGTAAAATACCTTCATTTTCTGGAAGTTATAATCTCTTTCAAAACTTTTTCTTAATGTTGAGCTAATGTTTTTAGTATTCCAGTGCTGTTGGTCCATTGTTCGGAAGTACAGCTTTATCAGCAGAATGTGTGGCAGATGGTTTACATTTGCATTAGCCTTCTGGAAAAGGAATCAGCTCCCACCAACATAAGCTTCAGCTTTTCTTTTCAAAATTTACAACAAATTCGTCAGAATGGCATTTTTAGAGGAAAAAAACCCCAATCCGACTGTCTTTGCATTCCCTTTTTGAAGAGGAAAAATGAATCCTGTTCTAATGCCCTCATCTGCACATATATCTTCCATCCCCTCCCCCAGTGTTTGTTAAAATGATTTAAGTATTTCATTATGCAAAATGACTTTTATAAAAAGACCTTCCTTTTTGCCCCACAGTCATTCTTAATTTCGTTTGTCACTCGTTATAGAGTGGAGTTATGTGAAGCTAGGATATATTATTTGTTCTAGTCTGTATTGGATAATTTATTACATTAAGAAACCAATAATTTTCAAATATAATCAGATTTAAGTTTTTAATAAGATTCATCCTCCCATTCACACTTGCTTAATTTAAGGATATTAAATCTGCTCAGGAATGAGCTGCCTCTCAAAGCCTCATGTGCCTATTAAAGGATTTTATTCCTGATGTGTTAATAGGATTTAATTATATCAGCCCCACAGTCCAGAGACACACCACAATTGTTAAACTTGATAAACCAGACAAATACATGCTAAAAGAGTGATGGTCAGCTCCTTAAAAGAATTAAATAATTACAAGGTGTTAATATTTTAATATCTCTGCTATGTAACTATAAGCTTGCATAATGCTGAAATTTTAAGTCTTGAGTGTTTAACAGACTGTAAATACTCTTTTTTTTTTCCTCAAAAAAAAAAATAATCAAGGCTAATGGGGAAATCAAGAAGGCTTTTTTAATGAGTTTTTATCTTTATTTCTTATTTCTCATTCTCAGCGATTAATTTAGATAAACTTTCAGTTTTTCTCTTCTCATGGCATTTTCTTGTTGTGTACAGACAAAAGCTGCAGCATGTCATTCTGGAAATTCAGCATATTAAATTCTGTCTCGATGTCTTTGTTTCCTGTGGCTAATTAGGTTAATGGCTTAGTGGCAGAAACAAAAAAGCAGTGGCTTGGGACATTTCACAGAGATGTGGTTAGGGAGAGGGAGAGAAAAGAAAGGCACAAACTCCTGTAGTGTGTAAATCTCATCAAGATCAAGATCGGCAGCCCTGGAATCGATCAGAAATGCTGGCTCTTGTCAAGCTCACCCAAATGCTAAATGTATAGGAGTCAGTGCTTCTGATGGCTGCAGACATGGAGAGATGGAGGGAATGACAGGGTTTGTGGAGAATCGCAGGAAAGGAGGAAAAATTAGCAATATGCCATCCGTTTGGACATTTTGCTTCCAAAATTAGATTGACGCGTGTTATGGCACATTTCCACCAGTAATCACAGACACTCAACATGTATTTCAAGAAGATTTAGGCTCTGAGTTTTTCTCTCACTTGCGCAGAGCTAGACTTTGGGCCTCTCAAACCATGGTGTAGGCTGTGTTTGTTTGGAGAAGCTAAACATGTAAAGTAGGCTTTCGTTTTTTAAAAAAAGTAACTTTCTGGCACTTTTCCTTGCCATGATAGCCTTGGAAATGTAAACTGACATAAACTGTTTTTTGGGTTAGGAAGAAAGGGATGGTAATAACTCTTTGCAGCACCCTAGCTCCCAGGCCAAGCACTAATCCACTTATCTCCATGGGCTGGAGAAATGGTGCTCTGCCCTGCAAGTGGGAAGGAGAAGAAGAGACTTGCTCTGGAGTGGAGCTGCAGGAGAGAGTGAGGGTAGGGTCTATGCATAAGATAACCTTGTTCTTACTGGTTTTGTGGCTATAAATAAATGAGCTTTTCGAAAATCTTGTCACTCTGCAGATTCCAGCTTGTGACTGCAAATACCAAGGACTGGCCATGGTGGAGACGGATGGGCTGAGCACCAGCTGAGGTCAGCTCTTGTTAAGGTGTTGGGCTAGGTGGCTTTTGAACCACCTTCTTCAGACTTTGGTGCCAGCCAATGCAGGAACCAACTGCAAGGTCTGCATCCAAACCTACAGTGAGGAACTGAGATGAGCTGTAACCCAAGGCTGCCAGACCTTGGTTTCCTGCAGCCAGTGTAGACGTACAAGCACCCGTGACAGTTTGTCTGGTTAACAGGCAAATAATTGTGGTAGTCTTTAAATACCTATGGTGTGTTCTGCTTTCCTTGTACACTTGTAATGCCCTGGCTAGCCATGTCATTCCTAATGTATACGGGCTATGAATAACTTTTTAAGACAACATTGTGGCTTTCATGTTTATAGTTTGATAGACTCCTGATAAAATTACTCATTCAGGCTTGTTATCTACTGTTTGAGCACAATTATTGATTGCTTTGTATGTCTGCATTGACATATATAAAAAGCTGTGTATATTTATTGAAGACAGAAGGTATCCTGCTCAAAGATGAGCGGCTGTAAACATGCAACCTGTCACCATTTATACACATATTCACTTTTCCCTTTGCCTGCAGTACTGTGTGAGAAGGTCTTTCCTAATTTAACTTGGGATTTATAGCTCCATAGTGCTTTTTTCCAGTTAGGTGCCCATATTTCTTTTCACATGAATCTCCCAGGCATTCACAGGGGTGTTAGCTGCCTTGTGTTGCCAGTAGAACCAGAAGCTGAAACGGTAGCTGCCAGCAGGGATTAGCTGAGCGTGCTTTTGTTGTATCTGATACCCAGAGCAGGAACACTGCCGTCTGCCGGGTCTGGTGAAGTAATCACCCTGCTCTGCTTCCCTGGCGCTCCCCGGGTTTTGTTGCTCTGTTTATAAATTATAAAAATGGAAATAACGTAGGAAAACATGTTCACATTTTTCTTGAACAAAAATGTTCATTGTTCCTGTGAAAACTACCGACATCTTCGAAATTCACCTCTGTTCCTCCCCCAAAAGGTGAAGACTTTCCACTGAAGCAAGAGGATGGTCACCCAGCAGAGACTGCTGCACCCAGGGGTCATGGGGCTTGTCCAGGCCGTTGTGGCCATGCCTTGTGGAGTCGAAATGCCAGAGAAATGCTCATGTGGAAGAAGTGTCTGAAATCACATATCAGGGCTGTAAGCAATGCCAAAGAATTCAAACATAAAAGTTTAATTGCAAAGAAAAATAGGAGAGGTGAGAGTGGGAGGATGTATCTCACATGGACTCCCAAAGGAGGACTGATTTACAGTTTGAAAAATAATAGCAGGGCTGAAAAAATCAATGTTCTTGAGCAGATACAGTGATAAAAATTAGGAGGCACTCTCAAGAGAGACAAGAATTAGACTATTATATGGGCAGAAATAGGTCACTCTGCACACTGAAGTATAAAAGCAGGATGCATTTCATAGCATGAAGGGCAAGGTCCTCTGGTGAAGGCCTTGAAGATAGGGAGAAGAGAAAAGAAACCTCTGCCCTGGGAAATTTGTGATGAGATATTATAGCCCAAGAGAAAGATACCTGCAGCTTAGAGGGAGGGGGGAAGATACAACCCCCTCTTCTACAGACAAACATCCCATCCTTGCAAAATGAAACATGGTTTCAGAAAAAACAGCAACTTGATGTGTACCGGTGGTGGAAGCTGCTGGCAAACACTGCGGTCTTTAATACAGTTTTGAATTTACTCTGCACTGAATTTTGTAGGCACTCATGCTCCTCTAAATTCCTCATACGTGTGGTTTGGTGGGGAGAAGTATGTATTTGCACTTGAGATACAACTCAAGTGCATTATGAGAATAACTTGATTGTTATTCTCATAATCCGTATCACGCACACTTTACCTCTTGTATTATGCTGTCAAGATCATTTTACCCGTCTCTCATCCTTTCAGTGCTTACTTTTAATTTGCTTGTCAGGCTCCTGAATGTCTTTGGCTCTTTCTAAGTCTCTTCAACTTGACTTCTGAGTAGGACGTTACTGGAGTACAATGGGAAATTCAGATTTCAACCTCGTTTCTCCACATCTCTCTTTGCCCTTCCCTGCACCCATACAACCTGTCAGGGCATGTTTCCTAGATGATTGCCTCTTCCATAATGCATTGGTTTGGTTGTTTTTTGGTTTTGTTTGATTTTATTTTTTTTTCTTTGAGTAACTTTGAGTTTGGAGCCCTTTCCACCTTTTTCTTCAAAGTGGAAAACCATCTGGTGCTCTCTTTGGCATATTTCTTCATAGGCTTTGGGCAGGAGCGGGCACAGCACCGGCGCCCTGTGTCCAGCCTCCCTGGCTGCCTGGTGGGGACTGAGCAGCAGTTGTCCTTTCTGCCTCCCCCTCACACCAAGTATGTTGCTGGCAAGTCTTGGCATCTCTTGCAGTTGCTCCTGAATTCTCATCCTTACTTCTCTTTTTCTTCAAGACTTAAATTGGGGCTGAGGAAAAGGTCACATTAATAACAAAAGTATTAATTTCTGTGCGACCAGAATAGTTCGCTTCAGTGCTACCAGGCACAGTTTCGTCTTGCTTGTGTGGTTCATGAACTACATGCTAATTTTCTTTATATTTAATTACCTTTGAATGTCTCCTGTGCTTCAGGGTACAAGCCATCTTCTGACTAATTAGGGATTTTTCCTCTGAACAGGCTATTCCCTATAAGTCTAGGAAGGGTTTCTTGTACTTTTCTTTGGAACATGTGGTAACCGGCCTCCGCCAGCAGTAAATGGATTGCTGGACACTCTGCTCCTGCAATTCCTCTGTTATTAAATCCACAAATTTACACAAAGCAAAGTTAATAAGTGTAGCTGATTGAGCGGACTTGGATCAAATCTTTGGCATGCAGATGTAATGGAGTGCATATTGGGTGAGCTATTGTGCCTAAAAGAAAATAAATATATTTTATCTTAAGACAATTACACATTCTTTTTGTCATAAGTGTGTGCCATGTGTTAACTCCTCCCGATCCAGGCTTTGTCAGACAAGTCTCCTTTGTTGTGTAGAAACTGTGCAGGCATCAGATTTTCCTCCTCAGTACTGCTTGGTCAGAGATTAAATCATTGCGTGCAAAAAGCACCACAGCAATGGTAAATATTATTATTGATTTTGTATATAGCAGTCAATACAAACATATTGTGTTTCAACTGCAAAAATGATCATCTTAATTAGCTAATGATTTTTAGCCTGATTTCTCCACAAAATGAGACATTATTCGATTGCTCTTTCTGTCTGACTGTTTTCCCCCTCCCCTGTCCCTGTCACTTCTGGACCCCTTGGGTTCAGTCAGTGATGGTCTAGTTTGACTGAAGGTGGAGATGTCAAAGGCATCAAGTCTAGGCATCGAGACATTAAACAGGGCATCTGAAAATCCTCTTGATACACCACTGAGGGCAGCGCCCTGTTAAACCAGATTAGACACTGGAGCTGCCTGCAGGCACTCACCTTGGGAAGAGATGTGCACAGGAGTGAGGTTTCACTGATGCTGTTACTCACTGAACCATTTAAAGGATTTTATCAAAACCTTCAGCTTTTGATTTAGGAAGAGATGCTGTATCCTCTGCTCTCTGTTACGTATCTGAAATGTTGAGATCATGCGAAAAGCTGACTCATTGTTACTGCTTTCTCAAAAACTAAACTTTATATGTTTTTCTTTCCTCTGTAGATCAGGTTATCCTCTTCAATAAAGAGAACCCAACACTTATACTAGGCTGTTAGAGTCACTCTTTCAAAAAAAATAAAAGCCATTTAATGCACCAAACAGTTTATAATCTAAATCACAGAAAGCTGCTTCTCCATGCAGCACTCCCCTTCAGCACAGATCATGTCGAGCTTCCTCAAGCAGTGGATGCTTTTCACCAGGAGCTACGTCTCCAAAGCCGTAGTACAGAGACACAACCAACTCATTTTCCAAAGTTGGGTCATATCCAAGCATATGAGATTCTTCAAGCATGAAATTCCACTTGACCCTATTAAGGCTTTCTCAGCATCAGATATCTACACCGCAGAGTGGATAATGTTCATAACTCATTTCACATTACCCTTGGGTGGTGCCAGTGGAGAAATACTGTCTAGTCTAATGCAATCAAAGCTGTGAATATGAGGAAATTGAAACATCTGGCCAGGTTTCTCTGCTGTGCCCCAGGAGGTGTGACATGAGAGATTCAGGTCAGAGAGAAGGGGGACAAAAGCATCTCTTCTGGGATATGCGTGCTGCAGAGAGAGATGTCCCAGCAATGTCGCCAGCAGCAGCAGGGTACATTGGCTGGGCAGGTCACCTCAGTCAATTTCTCATGCCTGTGTTGAAGTTCAAAGGGGCAGCTGTCATTCATGTAAACTTGTCTGAGCGAACCCCAGAGTAGGGCACCTGAGCACAAAGAACTGTGATGCTGTAGGCTGGTGGAGTTTCTGTGGGCCAGCTGCATGAATATTTGAATCCAGTCAATTGGTATAGTGGTACGGAGGGGATGGGTGCTGCATGCTGAAATAGACCCAAGGGTATGAGCTCACTCTCTGCCTCCTACATTTGCCAGGGGTGCAAGCAGGGTCACAGTCGTGCAGAGCCTGCACAGCCGGTGACACTACAGGACCCAGCTCCTCTTGCAGCTTAGTGTATGCACATGCAGGGATGTCTGTCCAGACTTTTATCCTCAGTATAGACAAAAAAACCCCATTGCCTTGGGCAGTTGTCTTACTGCTGTGGCCTTGCGTTTCCTTTGCCTGTGCCAAGGGGTGGCTGAGGGCAGGGACATCCTGGTGTCTGTCTCCAAGCCCTTTCATCCCTCTGTGGTGTGAAAGCAGTAAGCTGAGTTTCCAAGCCCATCCCCTCTCTCTCCATCTCCTGTCCTCTCCTTCCCCCTTTCCACGGATGGCACAGCAGGCCCCAGCTCTGTAGCCACAAGGCATAAAATGGGATTGAGTATGCACACAAAGCACCTTGAGCCAGCACAGACAAGCCCAAGGGGACTTCAGTCTTGCCTGTCACGTCGCCTCGAGTCAGGAGAATCCCCCCTCAATAAACTGCTGAGATTTATAATTTAATTTGCTCCATGTTTCACGTTTTCTCCATCTTAAGATCAGTTCAAGAGAGAGAATTTTTTCTGGTTATTATTATTTTGAGGACAGAGGGATTACCTTCAGGTAATCAGGTAACAGAGGGACATCTGGGGAATTTATTCTTTCAAAGTTTTTGGTACTTTAAGGGGTAAAGGCACAAAATACCTTCAATGGGAGTTACCTACAAAAATTTCCCAGCATTGAATGGAAAAGGCAATTTGTATGTCTCTGTGACAAAGCCAGATACTAAAGAAGTATAATTAATGTAAGTATAATTAGTTTAAGCATAAAAATTAGAAATAAGAAGGTAGATATGCATAAACAAGTCTGTTGTGAAATCCAGGGCTTTGTTGAGTGCATTTTTTTTTTTTTGGCAGAGTTAGGTTGATAGTTGGACAAGATGATCTTAAAGATCCTTTCAACCTAGACAATTCTATGATTCTATGAAGTCATATGTCTTTTTTCCTCCTTGTCTCTCTTTGCAGGCTACTTGAATTTGGAATTAACCATCTGGTCAGGATTCTCATATGCGTATAATATATTATCTCTTCTGTAGTCTTGGAATTAGTCTAGAATTAGTCTAGAGACTACTAGGTTGATGTACTCCTCATGCTCTAGCACTCTGCTGATGCTAGGAAGAAGGTACCATGAAGGCATTGTTAAATTCTTCTGGAAACTGTTTTCATTACACTGAATATTTTTTTTATGTTTTTATTTAATGCCCAAATTGTAAGCTTGATCTTGGCCTCTCAGCTTTGCAGTGCTGGGGCCCACTGCAGGTGAGAGGGTCTCCAGGCTGGGTTGCTCACTAAAGGGAACAGTGACTTTGCTGGAAGGCTCCAGGTCACACTGCCCATGCCTGTCAGGGATATTTTTGCAGTGGTGTGTTTGTCTGTTGGACAATTCTGCCCATGCTTTTGTGGATTTTACCCTTTATGTTCATATTTTCACATCCTTTGATTAAAAATGACCTATATAAGCTGCAGAGTATTATTCTTCCATTGTTGCTTTTCTTAAAACAGGAGGCATTCCTCTCTGCCTGCAAACACTGAAACACTAGAGCACTGTTGTTTCCTTCCCCTTAATCAGCTATTTTTGCCAGTTTCAACTGTTGTGATAGAAGCAGTTCCTTCTGAAACCAGTGGAACTTACTGTATGCCTTGAAAGGAGGGGAAAGAATCATGATATCAGATTTCAAATTTTAAAACCAATAAAATTTTTATCAGATGTTTCCTAAAGTGATGCTCTAGAAGGGATTGATGACCAGGTATTTCTAGTCTTACATTTTCTAGCTCAATGATTTTCCATATGGAAGAGACCACAAACTTGGTTTCACACACGAGTCACGGTGGACACACTAGGAGATAAATAGTTTGCAAAACTTTCCCTCCCCCAAGTTTTGGGGAATAATACTTTAACCATTATTGTTCAGCAGAAGTCACATTAGCTTAGCTGGATGTGATGACTTAGTTGTATTGCCTTAATTAAAGCAGTTAAGATGTTTATTCACATAGTGCCAGTGTGCCTGAGATATATGTTAGGAAAGAATAAAAACCAGCTTTCCATAGGGGATGCTTTTTTTGAAGGATGTTTATGGCCTGCTCCCCAGGTATACTTCCTTTCTGAACACATCCAATTTTTTCAGTTATCACTGGCTGTTTGCCTCGATGATTGATAACAACACAAAACCAAATAGTTATTTAACCATTAGGGAAAAAAAAAAAAAAAGCCTTTCAAAACAAGCCTTGAATAATGGTTCTCTTTGTATGAGTAGGGAGTAGGATTTTGCCAGGCTGTCTGAACCAAAATCAACCTGCTTCCTTCTGTGTCAGGGAGGACATAACGGATGGCTCTTGGGGCTGGCAGGTTACTCCTGCCTGTCTGCCCAAAGTTACTCCTTTGAGTCTGGGCCAAGCTGACACAACTTGAAAGTTACCCTCAGGCAACATTCAGGACCATATTTGACAATTTTTGGGTTAAGTCCTACACCCTCTGGGCATATGTTCACACAACAAAAATACGCTCCCCTTTCTTGACTTGACACTAATTGCTCAGCCAAGAAGTGAAGGATTCTGACTAATTTAAACACGTACTTGAAGCCATCATTCTTAAGCACAAAAATCAGTGGCAGGTAACACACACGTAGCATTTAAGTGGAGAAGTATATTTCAAACATGTGCTGAGATGCTGTCCTGAGAAAGGACACCTTCTGGGTCCAGGTTGCGATCTGTCATTTCTTACTTGGAGCTCGCTTGTCAAAAATGATGAGATGACATGTGGAAACATTCACAGCATCCCCAACTTCTCCATCAGGAGCAATGAGAAATCCAGGGCCACCAGTGAGGCACTTTCTGGAACAATCTGGAACAAGTAACATTCCCTTTTATCTGCTCTGCATCTCCTGGGAGATTTCTCTTGTTCCTTCAGTTAGCTAGCTGGAGCCTTGGGACCAACACATAATGTCTGGAAACTTTATTTCTGTGTGTTAATTTAAAACCTCCAGAATTTACAAACAGAAAACTCAAAGAAAATTCAAAGACAACCAGTCATCCCCATGCTGCACAATCACTAACTCCAACACAAAGACAGGCGAGTGCGGGAACTCATGGCTGGAGAAATGGGTTTTAAAATAATTATTTTTTAATTAATTTTTTAACTTTTACTTTCTCTGTTTTTAGACTGTCTGTTGTTTTTGACATGTACAATTAGTTGTCCTGAAATGCATGTGACTCTGTATGAGGAATGTGTTTCTGTGACAGACCATCTCCTTAGTCTGCTCCACAGCCTTCTTCAGTGGGAAATCTCTGTTTTTTATCATGTCCCTAGGAGAAATGCCAGCAATTTAGGTCCAAGAGGAAAATCCTTGGGATCCTGCCTACATCTACTCTGAGTCGATTTTTCAACTACAATTAATTACTTCAAATGACTAAGCTGAAACCTGACCATCAGTTTTTAATACATTAAGTGTTTAGCATGTTGATCTTGTGTTATAGAATCATAGAATAGAATCATAGAATCATCCAGGCTGGAAGGGACCTCCAAAGGTCATCTAGTCCAACCTCCCTGCAGTCGCAGGGACACCCCCAACTAGACCAGGTTGCCCAGGGTCTCATCGAGCCTCACCTTGAATATCTCCAGAGAAGAGGCCTCAACCACCTCCCTGGGCAACCTGTTCCAGTGTTCCACCACCCTCAGAGTAAAGAATTTGTTTCTAATATCCAACCTAAATCTGCTCTTCTCGAACTTAAATCCATTGCCCTTGTCCTATCACTGCCGGCCTTTGTAAACAGACTCTCCCCAGCCTTCCTGTAGGCCCCCTTCAGCTACTGGAAGGCTGCGATTATGTCTCCTTGGCACCTCCTCTTCTCCAGGCTGAACAGCCCCAGCTCCCTCAGCCTATCCTCGTAGCAGAGGTGCTCCATCAGGTCCATATCCTTCCTATATTGAGGGCTCCAGACTTGCACACAGTACTCCAGGTGGGGTCTCCCCAGAGCAGGGTAAAGCAGCAGAATCCCTTCTGTAGATCTGCTGGCAACACATCTTTTGATGCAGCCCAGGATGTGATTTGCCTTCTGGGTTGCAAGTGCGTACTGCTTGCTCGTGTCTAGCCTTTGATCCACAATCACTCCCAAGCCCCTTTCTTCAGTGCTGCTTTCTAATACCTCATCCCCCAGTCTGTACTGACAGCCAGGATTGTTCCAGCCCAGGTGCAGAACCCTGCATCTGCTCTTGTTGAACCTCCTGAGGTTCATCTGGGCCCACTTCTCCAGCCTATCCAGGTCCCTCTGGATGACGTCCCGTCCCTCTGGTGTACTGACAACACCACACAGCTTGGTGTCATCTGCAAACTTGCTAACGGTAAAAATGATAAAATTGATAAAAATGTTGAATGGTATCATATGATCTCCTTTACCAGGGCCACCAAGTCAAATATCCTACAGAAGGTTAAGCATACGACCCCTCTCACTCAAATTTGTATTTTTCTTAAGAAAGGTAGCAACTGTTCAGAAAGATCTATTTTTTCCCCCATAAATATATTTGACATAACACCACCTTGAATCACTTTTTTTAGCTGCATCCTGTATCAGCTGCTTCATTATTTTCCCCTGGTTTCATGTTGAGCTGGGAAGTCTATAATTAAATCTGGGTCATCTCATTTATCCATGTTAAATATTGACGCTAAATATTTAATATTAAATATTGAAACTAATGGGTGTAATGTAGAATTGATGACTGTACCAGATTCCACGTCCTAAAGCAGGCTGGACAGGCCCCTTGTTGGGGGGCTCCTGGCAAAGAGCTGGGGACCCATGCAGCTGAAGAAGAGGACAGGCTTGAAACAGAACCTGCCTCCAGTGTATAAAACATGTCTGTCCAATCCAATCCAAACCCCCATTCCAATAACTTTCTCATTTTTTGTTTTGATGGGGTCTGAAAACTATTTAGGAGTCATAACAATGGCATCGTTACTCCCAGGTGAGACTGGTCGTCTGTGGTGTTTCATGGTTTCAGGCACTTTTACTGAAATCAAACTCCCTTCTGATCAGCATCCCTGGGTGATAAATGTAGGGCTATTCATCAATGGCAGTTAGGAGACATCTTGCGAGTGAAGCAGCTGTAGTTACATCTATTTGGAAAGTGAAATCAGATCCCGTAGGTACTATATCTGGATGAAAAATAGACAAGGTGTTTGTTCTAAAGTTTCCTCCTTTTGTATCACCAAGTGTGCGTGTGTGAAGTATCCAACATTACCAAACAGATGCTCTTTACTTCCTTGCCCTGTTTCTACTCATACATTTTTTACTCTGATTGATCTTTCAGGGGCTGTCCTACTTGTTAGCTGAATTAAGGCAATTCTGAATTGGAAGGTCTGCTATCACCAGGTTGACCTATACCAGCCAGTTGTATTACTTTAATTTCTTCACATGACCTCCTGCTCTTGCATGACAGACTTCTAGTACGTGGATGTTTTGTAGTGGAAAGGTGCCCAGAGAGGAAGAAAAAAATTGCCACTCGCCGAGAATGTGAATCGTGAAAAGCTTTCCCAGAGCTGTCCATTCTTTATTTCCTGTGGTCAGTCTGTAAGCAACATTGCTGGTGAGAAGCCAATATGATCTGTGTGGCTGCTTCAAAACAAATGCCTCTTTATCCAGTAAGGTTATGTGTTCTTTCAGCTTTTCAGGCAATTCTACAAGGAAAGAAAAGAAAATCAAATGGCATTCTTCTCTTCTTTTTTTTTTTTTTTTTCTTTCATATTATTTTTCTCACTGTTGGCAGTAGAAATGCTTAAAAAAAAATCAACGCTTATAAAATAGTAATAGTAATAATATTATATAGAGATATCTTGTCTGTAAATTGAGGTGGCAGTCAACCTGGAGTCCAAGCAAAAAAACGTGCAAATAGCTTTATTGAAAATCAATGTGTATTTGTAAGTGAGGATTGTTTTTTTAAATCCTTTGTGTTCATTGCTGGGTTTATAGTGATGACACTTGCAGTGATGCTACAGCTTTGTTTCCAAGGCTTAGGCTTAAAGTGCTAGAGCAGGTAACTCAGTTTCCCCTCAGCATTTTCTTTTCCCACCTGCCCAAGGTGCCATCGAGCTTGAGGAAATGGAAGCTGCATGGCAAATGCTTTTGTAATTTATATTGTTGCCTATGGTATAGCCAAGTTAGCAAACGCAAGTAGGACATCATTCACTTGGGCAGGACCGGCAGTCACCTCTCCTTGCTTAGTGGAATATTGCCCTTGTGGAGGACATGTAAAGCTCGAGGATGAGAAGAAGCTTGGTGCCGGGCTGTCCACCTCAGGACACTTGGGCTATTTCCATGCACGTAAAACCTCTGACACCTTGGTGGTGGCATTTTTTTCCAGCAGCAGTTTAAGGCATTTGTGTCTCTGGTGGTTTCCTCCTTGCACAGAAGAAAAGTGCCCCAGCCAGACCAGTAAGGTCCTGCATAGCTCAAATTGATGTCAAAGGCAAATTTGCATTAAAACACTGAGTTTGAGGTGAGACATATAAGATCTTGGCGCATGAACTTTCCTCTCTATTGCGGGGTGGCAGTAAGCAGGTGGAAGTGGCAATCCTGTTGAAACACTGCAGCCTTGTGCTCAGGATACCAGTCACAGCTGAAGCTCTTATTGGATTCAGGTGTCAGAAGAACAATTTATGAACCCCTGGGTTAACTGGGCCTGCAAAGTTCATAGGATATTCATAGTGCTGCAGCTCCTCAGGCTGGATCTTCTAAGAAAAAGTAGGTTGCTTCTTATTCTTAATTCAGTTATATATTTGTGTATGTTAGTTGTGTGATGGAAAGCTGTTATCTAGTAACTTCTGCTTCTGTTGGTTGGCTTCTGGCATCCCCTTACCAAAATGTGGCTAGGCCCAGGGTCAGAACAGAAACAATCTCTGTTACTGTGCTGTGGCCTAAATCTAATGGGCTGACTATCAGCTTTTTGGTCATGTCCTGTGTTTGCTTTTCATTCCTCCCTGTCAAAACTCTTCCCCCACCCCCTGCTTCTCTGTGAGTCTCTTACTAGCCTCACTTAATTTTTAGTTTAGTCAATCTGGTGGACTTTCAAGGTTGTTTTTCCTCAGTCAAGATCTCTTTTGTATTGTTATTCCATCCATGTGTATGCTATAAACTTCAGGTGGCCTTTCCCTATGCACATCTGTCAGCTCTATGTGGATCTCTGGAAATGCTAAATTGCAGAATTGCTGTAATCGGGTCTGTGTGCTCTGCACAGTTGCTAGACATTGAGCCAGGCTAAGGTGTGTTTTTAGAAACTGAGTAATAGAAGCTGAGTAAAAAATGTTTCATCTAGGGAGTGTGGTAATAGACTGCCAAGAAAAAGGACTATGTTAATCTTTCTAAAAAATACAAGAAGACTGTCCATCTTACTGGAGACTAAAGCAGGGAATGCTGTTCGTAGTTGACTTCTGCCTGATCATCCAAGCACTTTCACAGATACGCCATACACTTAAATTATTTATACTTTCACATCTTGGTATGTATATATTACTCTGTCTGTGTTGTTTTCCTTTTATTCTTTACTAGTCTGCATTAGGATTGTACTTGAATGCAAACCTGTAAAATAAGTTAAAATTCCAGTTTCACTACTTGAAAAACAGCATGATGTATTTTTCAAAAAGGATTCCTAGATAATATTTTTTCAGGCTTTATTAAAAGGTACATTCATAGGTTACGTACTATGCGTGGAAATATTATCTTAAGTTATGATCTATGCACTCATTAAAACCAGACTGAATTGAAAAGAAAAGCAAAATGTTTGCTATAATCAAATCAATTTATGTTATTCTTGGTCACTTTATCTGAGTAATACTACATATAAAGTAGTAGCCCCTCTGTGTGCATGGTGAAGGGTTTCTCTAGAATTTCTGAGAAGAGTGGTAAAAAACCATTATTCTTCACCCAGCACAGGAAACATAAAATACATTCTCAAAGCAGGCTATTTTTAATTACCTTTTCAGTTAACATGTTGACTGAAAAGCCCATATCACCTATACTGCTGTATAAAGAAAGGATTCTGCAAGATGTATTCTTTAGCTTCAGAAACCATTCTATCAGCAAAGGCAATCTCTTTGAAAAGACAAGAGAGAAATCAAAATGAGACATACTACTTGAGATGATGTGTCTGAGCCCTATTCTAGATGCTTACAAAATACTAATTTTCCAAAAGGAAAAAAGTTAGAAAAAGCTTTCATGCTTTGTTGTCAGAGATACCACAGTTCATTAGCACCTCTTCTGAAAGAGGAATGAATTAAGGACAGCTGATTTGGATACCACAATGATGAACGTGGCATACAGAATCAGGGAAGAAGAAACCTACAAAACATGGTGAATTTGGTCAAAGAGGCCCTAGAGGGGCATATGTAAAATGGGACAGAAGTCTTCACATAATATGAGTATTTTTAGTGTAGAGAAAGAAAAAAGTGTTGTTTCTCACTCAGTTCATGTACTGAGTGCATGAACCAATGAACCAGTGCTAAGGGTGTTGGGTTGGTGACTATAGCTACTGCTCCACCAAACTACCAACCTTTTGAAGACTCCTCTGTGGCCAAGATATTGAGTCCCATCTGGTAATCAGCAGGATTTTGGATATATCTGTTCTACATGATGCAATTACTTGAGCTACCTATAAATTGGGTAGATAAAATACCAGAAATAATTGAGCTGCAAAACACATGGCATACATGGAGAGCTACTTAATCCCGTTGGGCAAACAAAATAGTGCTTCTTTTATGCAAGCTATCTGCTGTCTAGACATACCTGTAGCCTCCTAAACCACTTAGTATTTCTGAAAGTTTTACCACTACACTCGTCAGTCATTTTATATGCTTTAGAAAGCCAAGCAATGACTGTTTAATTATGCAAAGTGAAGGTATAATTAAATTTCACTGGAACTATGGGGATTTAAATATGATGAAATAAAATGGGTTTAGTTTTACAGGCTCAGTGTGCCACAGAGGAATCGCAAAGCCTTTTGATTTTCTTTTTTCATATCTGTAATTCTCTCTGGGGGAATGGAGAGTTTGGGCCCAAGGTGGCTTTCCGTCTTTGTGACAGGCAGTGTAGATGTACGCTTGTGAAAGTTAGATGTTGCCAAGCACGACTCAAAGATGAGATTTGTTTTTCTCTAGGAAAGCTGCCAGCAGTGTTAATACATACATCTGGAAGTTCTTAAAACCTGGTAATGAGGACAGTGGTAAAAGCCAAATAAAAAGTCAAAATAAGCAGATCCATAGTACAGCTTTCAAAAATAGTAGCATGAAACTGGGATCTTAAGCGTGTGGCCAGAGTGTGCAATGCTGCCTCTTCACAACCATAAGAGCTGCAAGCTCAGCTGTTCTGGAAAATCGGGCTGCTTGCTTAAAAATTAATGTAGAAGACTGGCTTTTCCCTGGTATTTGGAGCTTTTAATCTTCCTCCTTCAGCCTTCAAATGACAGAGCTGGCTAAGTACCTTCTGTGTACTGCAGGGCTGCTTACTGTCCAGGGTAGTGTGGTAGTGATTCACTTCTGTTTTCCTGTTTCTGATTTAAGACCTGTTTTGGAGAGGACAAATTGAAACCATAGTGGGTTTAAAATTCAAAATAAATTCTAGTTGAGGTACTGGTACCTGTCAACCAGTGGAGCAGAGGTGAGTAGGGAAAAATGTCTGAGAGGAAAGGAGAACTTTATTGAAACACAGCATTCCTTTTCTAGGTGAGGCTTTCCCAAGTGCTGACATTGACACTGTGGTGCTGGAGTGGGTCCAGAGAAGGGCAATGAAGCTGGTGAGGGGTCTGGAGAACAAGTCTTATGAGAAGAGGCTAAGGGAGCTAGGGTTGTTCAGCCTGAACAACCTGAAAAGGAGGCTGAGGGGAGACCTAATCGCCCTCTACAACTAACTGAAAGGAAGTTGTAGAGAGCTGGGGGTTGGTCTTCTCTCCTGTCACATGTAATAGGACAAGAGGAAATGGCTTCAAGTTGTGCCAGGGGAGGTTTAGATTGATAAGCATTTCAGTGTAAAAAAATTTTCAAATATCCAAACATTGGGATGGGTTGCCTAGGGGGGTGGTTNTGTACAAATTGCATTACATAGGTGTAAAGGGCAAAGCTGTAACTTACATCATGACTTTTATCTCATATTGTCTGATTTTAATGGTTCAGTTTGAAGATTTTGACCTGGTTCTGGTGTGAGCTGGATAATTTTTGTTTAATTACATGCTTTTTTTTTTTTTTCCTAAATTCATTTGTTTCTAGCATGTGCCTAAGTGGAAAAATTGCTGTTTGTCTCTGTTTTCTTCTCTCATGTGCTCTATCTGTCTTACGGGGATTTTTTTTTTGGGATGTGTGGTTTTTTTTGCGGGAGGTCAAGTTTCTTTTAATCATAAGAGTTTGTAGGATCATTTAATTGAGAAGAAACCCCAGGATTTCCATCCCTTGAAAGGGATGCTTCAAATCCAGCAGTTGGAGGGCTTGTACCTCTAAAATCACCGAGGGCTAACAAGAGTGTGTGCTGAGACCTGTGCCAGGGCTTGGCACCTGGGCTGAAGAAGCACCTGCTGTGTGCTGAGCTGCTTCTTCCTCTGGCCACTTTTAGTGCCCTGGGTGGGTGGTAGTTGCTGAATTAGAATAATGAATTATATATTTCTGCTTTAAGCATGAATTTGTGGGTTTGTGCTTTGTTGCCTTTATGCTCTACTGGTTAGCACAGAGGGTCTATTCTCCTGGTGGGTCTTCCTCAATGGTCATCACCACAGTGTCTCTCCATTTCGCTGTCAATTGAAACCTGCATGTAGAAGATGACTGCCATTTACAGCAGTATCAGAATGCATATGTAGAAGAGATTAAAGCAAGTTGATATGTCCTTGTGGTCATGGTTTACCCATAGAGTGTAATTGATGTAGCACAGGATGTCAGAATTATTTTAATCATGTAACGTCACATAAATTGGTCAGAAGTTGATATAAGTGCACTGATTTGCACAGACTTTGGTGACTGGTGCATGTGTAAAGTGACTATAAAATGCACATTAAAAGTGGAGGAGGAAATTTTTCTAACTTGCATGGTAAACAAAGATACAGCAGGAAAATCAGTTTGCTCTCTGTCTTCAACTTATAGTGAGAGGCTTTGGTTACCTCTCAAGCCTATGTACTACTAGGGATGCAGGTATGTCCCTGGTTAATTATTGTATTCATTTACATACATTCATTTATACTTTGGGCTACTTTTCTGGAACATGTTGCTCTCTCTTGATGAAATATCTTGAAGATAGACCATGGCCACGTTCCAGTTCAGAATCTGATCTGAGGGTTTTCTGAATGGCACTGGGTGTTTAGAATTATTGATTTTTCTCCTTAAAACTCTAAATAATACAGTTTGATTTGTATGTAATCGCACAGATGTCTTAGTCATTTAAGAGAATGTTTCAGAGAGACCACACCGCATAATTGCTGATGGGTAGGGAATAAGCATACGTGAGGGGAAAACCCTGCTAGTGCGAACACCTCCTGTAGCACAGCAAAGTTCTGTACTGACATGTGGCAAAAAGCTTCTCTCTTGATTTTTCTGTCAGCTGAGGAGGAAAATGGTGTCCAGAAGTGATACCCTGCCTTTTTTTCCTTTCATTCTGTTTCCTGACTTCACCTTCATGTAAGATTTTTAAGAAACCTGCTTGGTTTGTGTTTATAATTTTGAAGAGCTACCTGAGCACCATTGTGTGATGCTGGACCATCCTCTGGGAGAGCTGGCTCCCAAAGTCTCAGGTAGTTTTGACCAGCTCATTAGTTAATAGCTGTGGTGTATAAACCACTTACTGACTTGCCTAGATTGAGCTCAAATCAAATGATCGCATATGGATGTTAGCAGCAGCTTATTCTATGCTTAATAATTAACAAATGTTCTTTAAAAAAAGAACATGACACACTAGGGATAGGTGAAGCTGAAAGACAGTTGCAGAGGAAAAAGATGCTTTGTGAGACGAACTGTTTCCATACATTCTAAAGCTTTTAAGGGAGCTGACTGTGTCTCTTCAGGTTTCCCTTTGTAGACTACAAAGGAAACACTGAAACAGAAGTAGTATGAGGTTACAAGCAAATCAAGTGCTTTAAAAGATGTGCTAGATATGCTCGCCACACTTCTGCATAAAAATGAAATTACGTGAGAGGGAGGGACAGAAAACAGCAATGTCAAAAAAACCCCAAAAACAAAACCCGAAGCCAACAACCCCATACAACGAAACAGTTCCTTTCAGAAAACACAGGTACTTCTTTATTCTCAACTTTTTTTTTTTAATTTTTTTTTCAACATCCTTGCAGTAGGGAAAGGAGGAAATCCCAATGGGTTCATTTGAATTTAGTATTTGATGCTATAGTCCTAACAGTCCTACTCCTGTCTTCAACACTTAAACTTCTGCACACTCATAGACCTTAATTCATAACCACCTTAGATTTTTTTTTTTTCCTGCTCTGTGTGAATGTATTGAATAACTGCTGAATTGAACATTGTAAGCGATTTCTGTCACCTTGCCAGTGCTACTTGGTTCTTTCACCTTTTCAAAAAGATCTTATCTTATAACTTGAGTTAGAATATACAAAAAAACCTGGTGATATTTTCTGCCATGTGATTAAACTTTGAACAAAACTCTTTGGGGCTTGTGTATGCGTGAGCTATAATTCCTGCAGGGAGCTTATGGCCAAGCTTGCAGATGACTAAATTGATTTGTTTTCAGAAGTGCTGAATGGGTAGATAGTAGGACTTCCCACCTGGCTCTTGCTTGTCTGATTTCTTTTTTTTTTTCCTTTTAAATATTATTTTTCTCTAGATCCTTGTTAATGTTTTCATCTCACTCTGTGCGAGATCACCAAGGGGGACCTTATAAAAGAATCGTCTTTCATTTCTATGAAAAGAGGTGGCCTACTAAGGAAATCGCTTGGCTTGTGATTGTATTTAACTGCCGTTCTACAGGAGAATTAAAAATAAATTTAAAACAGATACAAGCTATTCAACTTAAAACAGTAATTAAACAGTTTGTCAGCAACTGGTGTTTTTTCATGCTGCCAAATATCTGTTTGTTACACCCTTGCCCATCTGTGTGGGTCTGCTGCTCTTGAAGTTTTCTAGTGAAATGAACAGGATGTTCCCCCCTCTCCCCCCTCCCAAATCAGTGTTCTGATGAAATCTGGACAGATGAGGGAGTTGATGTTACTGTGTCCCTTTTCCCATGGGCCTTCTTCCAGTGCCCGTGTTCTGCTTGTGAGCTTGTGCAATACAGCACCTGAAAGGGGAAGAGGGTTTGTGGCAGTGCTGGCTCTGGGGAGAGAAGAGGGTAACTCTTTAGTACTGGAGGAGAGTGCTAGAGGTGGAGAGGACCTGAACATCTTATGTTTATTGTTAGAAGCCTCTTACAGGGAGGAAGCCAAAATCAGCACTGGGGAAAGTACCTGTTCTTTTTCCACCCTCTCTGAAGCAGGAGGGAAAATCAACACTAAGCTCTGGTACATACGCTTTATAGCCCACAGACTGAGGTGTTCAATGTCATGAAAACACATCTTTATAAAGTCAGAATACATTTCTGGTTTAATCTGTGGTTACCACTAAAGGCTTTATACTAATGCTGTTACCGGGGGCAGCTGCATTATAGCACTGCTTACTTATTTATTCACTGTAGTGACAGTTACAATTCATGTAGCAGCTGCTGAAGCCAAGACTATTCAGCAAGGGCAAAATGTGCTAAAACTTCAATGAGGTTTTCTTCTGCAGTATTAAGTCTTACTGTTTTTTTGTGCAGGAAAAAATACTTTTTTTTTCCTGCTATTTTCAAATTTTGTCTGCATTATTATCAAAGAAATTCAGTAGCCGTAAGTTGAGAACGTTAAATTCACCTCATTTATTTAACTTTCTTGTATCTGTTCTAGGTTTATAACCAGCTTTGTGAAACTAAATATGTGAAGTCATTATTATGATACAAACAGTCCACCCCATATTCTGAACACTTCCAGCTTTTCTTAATTCCTTTTAGTGTAGTGAGGGCTTAGCCTCTGGGCATGGGGAGGAGAGAACCCTAGTGTAGTATACAAATGATTTAGGAAACTCTTGACACATGCACAAAATGGTATCTGCTCTGGAAGGCTTATTGATTGCTTCTAAATTTTAACTAAACATTTGATGGGAAAAGGGCAAACTCTACCTTGGAGGATACCGATGAGATGCTCAGGTTAGTGCAAATGTGACCAGAATGTCTGTGGCTTTAGGGTCTTTATTCTGCTGTTATTCATCTGAGTTTTTTGGTGTAGTCATTTCTGTTTTTTTTGGAAAATAGATCAGGTGTTTCTGTGGGCTATGGGTGGTTACGTGCTGGGTTTTTTGTGCAGGTTTCTCTCTCTCTTTTTTTTTTTTTTTGGATATTTGAGATTTTATTGTTTTGGTGGGGTTTTTCTTGTTGTGACTTTTCATGCATTTTTTATTTTGTTTGTGGTGGTAGTGACTTATGCTGCTGTAAGTGAAATTCCCGGGCTTGGATGCTGCTGGCAGCCACTCTCTTGCGAGTGCATCCAATACGCTTGGTCACCAGTGTGAAAACATGTCTTTGGGCTGCAATCAGCCTGGTCTGGGGATGGGAGTCTATATTGAAGTAGCCAGGCATGTGCTTGCCTGGGCTTGTGAGGACAAGCTCCAGATAGATCTGTTCCCTGGTTGTGGCAAAGCTAATAGTGGCATGGGCTGGTCTGCTTTTGAGAACAGACTCCAGATTAAACGATTGATTGTCTTTTCCCTATCTGCATGAGTTTGGCTGCTGCCCCAAAATGAATGACACTTACAGGAGAAGGTTGTTTGGCCTCTTGCTGTGGATGACATGTCAAGTCCTTCACTTTAGAGTGGTTATTATGAACTTTATTTATATTATATACTTATTTTCCTCTCTTAACTCCATGGAGAATGGTTTCCATAACTTCTGGTGAGCTACCAGCAGTGGATCCTGTAGATAATCTTCCAAGATGATAGATGCTGGATGTATAATCAAATCCTGTCATAAATTGCTACCGAAGACTTTTCAGGCTTGCTTACTGTTGAGCTGCGCCAGCTCTATGAGGAAACACCTTTGATTCAGGATTTGTTACCCTTCATAAAAGAGGCAGAGTTGATACTTGCATTTTACATGTCAAATATCCATGGAAAGCAGTGATGTTTTGTCTTTACCCATGTCCTATGGGTGTAATATGTACTAAAGTGACCAGAGTAAATACTAATGTGATGTCTCAAGATGTTGCCCTTTCACATCTCATTTTGCTTGAACTGTTACACAGCTGTAGTGATGGAAAACAAACTGCTATATTTTACTGTGGTTTTTAATATACATTAGTAACAGACATGTGTTTTATGTGTTTAGCTGTAATGACCACTTCTCCAAATTTATATTATCTAGCTTTCTGTTAACGTTTATTTTTGTACAACAGACCTAATGTTATAGTCACAGAATGGGTTGGGAGTGTTTCAACAAAACAAATGTTGCCAAGTGGCAATTTATTGAAACTGAAACATACTCAGGGAACGTGGCATTTTCTATGAAAAACTCTTTTCCCAGAAAATCTTGATGTCTTCAGTATGGTTTCTAGTCTAAAGGAGGGAGACTGCTGCCTTGGGCTGTAGGAAACCAAATGTGCTGATACGGGATGTGCCCCATTTGGCAGAGAAAGGAGTTGATCCTTGTGAATGATCTCTTTCACTGAGTTACTCAGTTCCCCAATAGGGAATGCAGAAATCTCGATTCCCAAAGAGGTCTCATGTGGACCTAATCACAGAAAATAATTTCTGCAAGTAGTAAAAACCCAGCTAGAACTGTTGCTGGTTTTGTGGGATAGCTGGCACTGAGTACTGCACACAGAACTCATAGGCTGTGCTGAGCACTTGCAACCTGTCTCTGGCTGCATGGGACACTTCTGGCTCCCCTTCAGCTCAGCCCTGCTTTAAAAACCAGATCCAGGCTCCATACCGACCTGCTCCCTGCTAGGATGGTACAGAAAATTCTGTATGAGAGGGCTTCCTCCGGGCCAGGAGTCAAGGGTGGAATAAACAATGCTGTCTTTTGCCAGTCTCTTTGAAGATACCTGGGGGAAAAGCCCCTCCTCCTCCCAAAACCTCACGCTCATTTAATTCCTTTTGAACTTGGATATCAAACATAAAATGCCAAGCCTTGTTGTCCTCGCTCGCACTGGTCTCGGAGCATAAATTCACAGGAACTGGTGAGAAGTTTCCCGAGCCCATTTCTCTACCTAAAGAGTTATAACATAACGGGGTACTAAAACATCTTTCCTTGCTCCCTGGCTTGTGATCTGTAAAAGGCAGCTGCCTCTGGTGATTGCTGGCAGGCCACAAGGGAGGGTTGCATCTAGAGGAGAGTGGGACAGGCTTACAAGGATGCTTGTGAGCCAAATGCAAGTCTGTATCAAGTACAACGAGCTTGTGCTTGCTGGCAGTTAGTGACAGAGGTAGACTAATTTGCCTTGAGTGAATATATTTACCCTCTTTCTCTTCACAAAAGCTGGCATATTCTTTCCCTATGAAGAAATTTCTAAGAAATAAACTTCTCCTCTGTTTTCCAAGACAAATCATTTCTGCAGTAGGGTCCAGTGGATCCAGAACATGAGGTGGTTGGGGTGTCTGAGATGTTAAGAAAGGTATTTGTTCCTTTCACTGGATTATGGAGGTGGTGTTGCTGTTTTTCATGCTGGTTGTGCTTACCTTTAGTACTGGAGCTGGCAGTTCCACTTTTCTGGTACCCTAGGCACGTGAAATAACTTCCAGTCATTTTGCAGTGTTTGGATCCCCATGTTTTAACTGTGTGCTGTGCAGCCACTCTCCTGCATGACAAAGGCAAAGAAAGCAACAGTGTCTTGCTACTGGCTCCCCTACTTGTTGCATAAGTTCCCTTAAATTAGTGCTATGTTCTCTGCTTTTATTACAATTGATTCTTCTTTTTTATTTTTTTAATTTATTTTTTCTTCCCCTGCTCTGTAACCTCTGAGCTCTGTATCTTTGAAATGGGGTGCCATCATTCTGTCATTACCTTCCCTACATAGGGTCTGACTTTGAAACACACATTTTCACTACGGTGAAACCATCTGCTATGTGTGGGGAATTAGCAGTACTAGGCATAATGTTTCTTTATAGCTATCTAGAAATGTGCCCAAATAGTGCAATATAATAAAGCATAATAAGATTTAAATGTCTGTTCATCGCATAGAACTGCAGTAAGGCTGTTTTCACATCATCTTGCATTGGCTTACATTATGCTGCATTGAATTTAATTTCAGGATTTGTTTGCTGGTGTCTTACAGGACCTGCTGTTGTTATCAGCTCAGATGCATGTGTTTTTAATGATAGCGTTCTGAGATTCAGATATAGTTGAATTTACATGAACTGGACAATGAATGTGATATAAGTGATCTTGCATTTACTGGACAGGAAAATCATACATTTGGGTAGATACTCTAGAGGAATAAATGTGTTGTAAATCTGCATTTAACCTCCCAGGCGGAATCTGTTTGTGAAGCCGTAACTAAAGGCTGTCAGGAGTTAGAATAATATTAGTTATAGTTGTTCTTTTCATGAATCTACACCTTTTGTAGGGCTCTGAATTTGCTGTATACTTTTTTTTTTTACAATTGCTATTTATCTTTAAAGGTTTCTGTGTTTTTTTTTAACTTTTTTTAGCATGTCTCACAAACTAGGATGCATACAGTATTGAAATACACATCCACGGGCATCATACGAAACATTTGTATTCGCCAAGAGTCAGTGGCAATTCTGTGCACTTTCAAGTCTTAAGTCCTGTTAAAATATTACCTAATCCCTAGCCCATCATTTGTAGGTAACTATAATCTGTGATTTGCAGAAGTTAAAACTGAGGCAGAGACATTAACTTGCTGCAGATGTTTGTGGCATAGCAGTAAAGCATGAATTAATCATTGCAAGCATCCTTGTACAACCACTGGTGCAGAATCCTGTTAGACTGATGTCTGGGGCTTCCCAGCTCCCAAATCTCTAAGTTGTACCTCTGATCTTCACATCTCTCCCTCTGTTTTTCCTTTGTCCCCAGTGATGACTGTTCATCAAGAGTGACATCTGCTAAGCTGTTAGTTTTGTTCCCGTACTGTCAGAATAGAAAAACTACTGATGTTGAAAGATGTGGGGACACCTTTCACGCCCTCCCCCCTGCCTGTTTCTGCTAGCTTAGTTGCAAATTATCAATTGTTGAAAGAAGTCATGAGGAAAGAAGGGAGAATGCATGACTGAAGAAAAACTTCAGATGCCAGAAACCTGATAAGCCTCTAATGTCCTTTTCCTTCCTGGCAGGCTGTATAGGACCAGAAAAGCTGTTTTGAATGTACTATTTCTGATTTTATGAAATGATGTTGGCTGAGAAAAAGACTGTTGAGGCCCAGATATTGCTTATAAGGTATGCCTCATGTCTATTTTTGTGCTGGATGCTAGTGCCCAGAAAAAGTGGCTGTCTTGCATTGATCCCTTGGTGTTGTGTGCAGAATTGTAGAGAAATGCAACTCCATTCTCAGTGCACCAGAACAGCAAGCAGGAGTTCTCTTGCATACTTGCCATCACAGATCAGGCCCTCTGTACCAGCAGATCGATGTGTTCTCTACTAATGCTTTCCATGTCAGAACTAGTACCTGATAGGGAAGAACATAAAGAAACCTTCACCAAATCTGCTTGGCTCAAGAAAAATAACTGCTGTTGATCTTGTGTTCTGACACATTTTCCTTCAGTGAAATTATGCTCACAAGAAAAATCAAATCATGTTTTACTTCAGACTACAATGCCTCCCTGCCCCTACTGCAAACACCCTAACTTCTAGCAGGAGTGGGATCTTGGCTGTGGAGCATTGCAAGTGCTACAAAGGTTCAGCTTGGCACCATGCTGAGGAGGTGGAGAAAATTTTTCTCCATCCCTACAAAGAGAGGAAAGAAGTATAAAAATCCAATTGGAATCAGTGTTCTCACTGAGAGGAGCAGAAGGGTTTAAGGCTTATAGCTAATTACAGCAAGCTATGTTTGTCTGCCATTTGTGAAAGTGAGGTACTTGGAAGGGAAAGATGGCTGTTGGAAGAGTTTCCAAAATAATGTGTCAAAATACATGTTGAAAACATTTTTATGTCCAGAAGAATGACCTGCTTCAACTTTGTGTTTTCTTTTATTTGAAATCAATAACAAAAAATGGTTTTACTTGGCACATTCCCATGAAAGAGAAGTACTGCCTTTCCTTGAAATCCCAGAAATATTTTTCTCATTTCTCTTTCTTCAGACCTTTTAAAATGTGTTTGGATCTTCATTGGACCTAAGGCATGTGAAACACTATGCTTGGCGTTTTCAAGGGGTCTGTGACTTACGAGTAATGTTGGCATCATCCAGCATCATTCAATCCTGCTTCAGTTGTGTCTCTTGGGTGTGAGCTGGTGTGACAGCTGGTGAAGGGAAGCTCAGGAATTCCAAATGCACTGTTCTCTGTGCTCCATGTAGACAGCTTTTTGGGAAGGCAGTGCTGTGAACAAGATCATGGTGTCAAGCCCATTTTGTGCAAGCTGCTGAAGGTGCACACAAAATGCTCTTCTCCAGTAACAGATTCAAATGGATACCCTAAAGCTAGGATGATTTTATCCTGTTCTCCCCTCCCAGCAGCTTTCCCTGCCCTCTAAGGATCCACTACTTTTGCCTCCCTCCTCTGCTTCTGCTGAGCCGGGCGCTGGTGCCTCAGGGAGGGTAGTACTGGTACTTCTGGCACTACAGCTCTTCCAAAGGTGAGCATCAGGCTGACTAGAAAGTACTGAATTGCATGCACCCAACAGTTCTGGGCTTGAATGTTTCATGACAAAGAATACTACTGAATTATCCAAAATAATTTTTGGCTCTTGTCTATTTTTCTCAGGTTTATTTTCCCTTTCTTTTTTTCTTGTATTCCCAGTCAGTTGCTCAGTCTAGGTGATCAGTATGTAAGGGTTTTGCAGCCAATATAATTGTTATTGTTAGCCTGGCTGACTGAGATGCAACCATATAGGTAGAAAAGAAAGTTGCTGCCAGACGCACACAGCATGTACCAAGAACTCTTTTTTTACTTCTGTGGTGTTGTACGGCTAGAAGTAGGATGGACAAGATGTGAGGCAAAGAAGAGAGAGAACATAATGTTATCCTTGTTGAACAAGATGGAACACTTCTGTTTATTTCTAGAGATATGTAGGATTACATTTAGGACTCTTATGAGAAGCAACTGCTAAAGTCAATCCCACTTTCGCCTAGGAAATGGACAGACTGTCTCTTGGTGACAAAGACCCTCTGACAGGTATCGAAGCAAGTGAAGCTTGCTGTGTCACACTTTGTGGAAAATAAAATTGGACTCATTCTATCAATCTTCTTCTCTAACCCTCTTTGTGGAGGGATATTTTCCTTTTTTCTTTTTTTTTCTTCTCCTCCCTCCCCCTACTGCACACCCCAGAGGATGTGATTGTTATTAGATATATTTGTCTGCCGTGTCAGTCGAGTGAAAAGTTTTACTCTGATGCTGTGGCTTGTTTTGAGCCCCTGGTAGTGTCTCATTCAACCAAGCCTTCCTTCTGAGCCTGCGGGTGTGTGCGTGCACACGTGCAGAAAACTGCCTGTGGTTGCCAGGCACAGGGAAAGCTTGCTGTTATTCCTGCCTCATCTCCATGACAGATTTATTTTCCTCTGTATGGTTTTGGTGACTCTTACTCATGTCCTGTCCTTCTCAATGGCACTAACCTCCCCCTCTGAGGCTGGTCTAACACAGGTGGTGCCCTGCTCATCAAGGTACAAAATGGGCCAGAAAAGTCATCTTTGATGCTGGTCAGAGGCTGCTATTGGATATCGCAGAATGGGTCCTGCCTGGCCCTTGTTCTGGAGGTGGGCTAGCACAAACGTGCTATATTTATTTGGTGAAATTCTTGGCCTGCAGGTCTCGATGGGTGTTTAGTGTTTTTCCCAAGGTTATCCCAGAGGCCTGGCTCTCGCTGGAAAGGGAGATAAAATGAAAATATGGTAACGATGGCTGGTTAACTGGGCTCTCTTGCAGACAGTGGCTTGATTTTTGTCCCCTGTGAACCAAAAGGTAAGATGAGGACTAGCCTTGCTTTCAAATGCTTGTGTACAAGATCTTAAAATGGAGCTAAAATCCCTTCTAACTAGGGCTCTCTGGCTTCCAGTTAAAAAGACATTTTTGCTCTGGGAGTCTGTCATAACACAAACCTGTGTTGGTTATTGCAGTCTGATATCAAAGCCCACTGAAGCTTTCCTTTCTTATAAACCAGACTTCCGTGTCTGTCACAGCCACTTTTGGCCAAACTGAAGGTGTGCTGGTATTCTGGATGGCAGCATAGTCAGCTGCAGAAGGGACGGTGAAGTGTCCAGCTACCCAGTTTAAAGTGCTAGATAAAAACAAAACTGCTTAAGTAATTTAGAAGGAAAAGAGATTTGGCTCCTTGCATTCAATGATTCTTTGAAATGAACCCAACACAAACAAGCCTTGCCATTTAAAAACACTCATTTAACTCTGTACCTAATCATTGAACACTTGCTAGTGCATTAAGTGCACAAATAATGTTACAAATACTTCTAGCTCTGTTAGCAAATCACACATGTTGTTCTGAAAAACCTAGCTTCTCTAAGAATTTTACCTTGAATTCACTCTTTCTATATCCTTGTTTCCAATAAGATCCAGATGGTACTTTAGGTCTTGGTTAAATCAAGCTACTTGATATTTGTTTGTCTCTTTATTAAGACAAGTTGTTCCCCCAAAAATCCTGTGCATCCTGAAATATCTAGGGCAGCACCTGGGCCACCTGGTGCTGTGAACAGTAAATAACAACCCAGGTGACAGAATTGATTTCTGCTCAATGAAGAGGAGTGAAGGAGTTAAAACTTCTCAAAAACGGACTGTAGATGGAACTGAACTGTGCCGGTGCCGAGCCTCTGAGATCTATTAGTTTTGACAACCTCAGTTATTCTGGTGCTTCTCATCATCTCTAAAGTTAACAAGGGCTGATAAGAGATGATGAGGCACCACACGGGTTTGTATTTCAGAACTCATAAATATTTCACAATACCATTTTTCTTACAATCAGATACATTAATTTGTCGACTGTAGATGTTGCTGAATATTCACTTGGTGCAGAGGTTTAACAAAGGCACTGCAAGGATAAACACTTTCAAATCAGCAGATAGAAGCCATGGGTTGTGCTGTGTGCTCAGCTGTTACATGTTTTCAAATCCATGTTTTAATTTTACTGAAATTGTTGATTTTTTTGACCCGTTTGCTTTCTTGAAAATATATTATGATTCATAGGCAGCCCCCTCCTCCAGCTGTATTTTTTTATCCCTTTTTGGTGTGACTTTGTAATTTCATACTAGCAAGTCAGATACCTGAGGGTGAATTTAATTTGAAACAAACCTTACTCTTGGCAGAACAATTTTTACGAAGGGATCAAACAATGTAGCATACAATTTTCTCAGGCTGCGTGTCACCTGGAGATGCATGCAACTCAAATTAAGTAAAGGTGCTCTTTGAAGCAAAAAAATCCTATGAAATATAGTGTGGACAAACTCTCCAAAGTAGCAGTTATTCTTTCTCCTGCTATAATAAGATGGAGCACACAAATATCACTTGATTAACAGCTGCAGTATTAATTTCCCTTTTTGGTTGCTTGACTCACAGCAAGAATCATGTCAATGCAGCAGAGAAGCAATTAAATTGATTTTAATCTTTGTCAGAGAAGATAACATGCCTCTTTCTCCTCTCATTTAAATAATTAAAGTTTCAGCAGGTATTATTTCTGGCTTTAAAGAAATTGGTATCTTAATGTAATAGAATCTGTGTAATTATACACTTAATGGGTCTTAATAAGTTAATCATGGTTTTTCATTTAAAATGTTTTTTTTTACTTATTAAACTTTTTTTATTTGCTTTGATGGTTATGCTTTTAAGAGGGTAGAAAATATTAAAAAAAGTTCTAAAAACAGCTTCACATCTTTTTTTTTTTTATATTCCTACATGGCCTTTCAAATTCATTTCCAGTGGAACAGTCAGATTTCAACACATGCTTTAGAAATTCTTATCCAGTGAAGCTTTCTGTTATGCTACAGTTAATTATTTTGTTGAAAAAGCTTCATATAATGAGGAAAAACAAATATTCTTTTATCTTTGTTGTAGTGCAAACTCCAATTCAGCTGGAGTACAGCAAATATTTCTTTGTCCTCTTTGATCCAAGCTGTTCGGCAGTATTTGGGGTCCTCCAGGTTATTCCCATTAGGCAGAAAAATGGCTAGTGGAGTCAGGTGTGACTTTGATGTGATGCTCTGTGCTTAACCAGAGCGTATGTAGAGACTCTCTCCCAGCACCCTGTAAGGAAATGGTATCTTGCCTTGCGTTTCCAAGCTTGCTGGTTCAGGCAGCACTTTACCCCAAAATCTTTCAATTGTTAATGACTTGACAATCCAAACTGTTTATTTCTTTTGGTCTGAATGTTTTTTTTTTTTTTTCCCCCCACCCTTCACCTACAGCAGGATTCTCAGCAGTCTGATGTTACTTGTTCTGGTTTTCTAGCTGGGAGAGCCTTAACCCTTCTTGACAACAAGGAAACTGAGCCAAAAGCAGACCACCTTTCTCTGGAGCATACATGGATGCTCTCTGCTTTGTAATGACCCACTTCATGTAGGAAAAAAACACAAGAAAAAGCTCATTTGCCTTTTAAAGGGGACACATTCTCCAATCTGTTTGGGAAGGCCTGTCCCTGGGGAGACCAGTAGCTCTCAGGCTGGGTTCTAGGGTCACCTGGCCCTTCCAGGGGCTAGAACCGGCCCCTGGTGCCACTAATAGGTTGTACTTAGCTAGGGCAGGTGACTCACTGGTATGGAGACAATTTCTGCTTTGGAGTTACAACCCATACCTCTTTGAGTGGTATGGTGAGGGGAAAGGTAAAAATAGGATGGACTACTTTGCAAGGTTTTGTACAAAGTATTCTAGAAATATTTGGCAAAGGGTAGGCAGTTCCCTGTGGAAATCTTTGTTTTGAGAATTAAAACAACACAAAAAGAAATAATGAGAGGTCATGTGAAGTTTCTTTAAAAATAAATAAAAATTGTCTTCCTGTACAACTAATTTACTTTGTATTCTATAAACAGACATTGAAAATTTATGGACCTACTGTAGGAATTACCAGAAGTTAACAAATCACGAAACCAATGTTTTCACATAGTGGATTTGGTCATGTTCTCTGAGAAATCCCAGTTGCTGAGTGACCTCAGTGGAAAATATTTGGTTTGTGTTTANATCTGGAGTCAGGAACACTCAGATTGGGATCAAAGGCAGATGAACAGGCAGGGTCCTCCTTGGATGTCGGCCATCAAAGGAGAGTTGACCCTTTGATCCCTCAGCTTTTATACTGAGCATGATGTGGATAGGATGGAATACCCTAGTTGGTCATTTTTTGGGTCACCTGCCCTGTCCATTTCTCCCAGCAGGTGTGACCCCTCTATGCTTTTCCTCTTTCAACCCTCCAACAGGGCAAATAACGAAATTACCTGCCCTTGGTTGTTCTAGCAATAAGTATAAGAAAGGGCCTCTCTGCATACCATCCCTTGGGATAATTGGGTCTTATCACTGTGAGAGTGGACAGTTTTCTGAACAATGTGTTGTTAATTTCAGAGTTCAGTTAGTTAGAAGAGGCCTGGCTAAAAAAGTAAAATTGTAAAACAGAAAATTGGTTCATTTTACCTCAAAGCAGGACAAGCGTCATTCAACTTTGAGTTTGCACTAAAATCTATTATACTCTAATTTCTTTTTAAAGGGAATTTTTTTTTTTCAAGTATAAATTGTGGTGATGAGCAACACCACACACAAGCAGCAGGGAGCACACCAGCATCTGATTTACGTCCATGCTCAAAAGCAGCATTGTATTTCTCTTATTTATTACTGTATCATTAGGGTTCTTGTTATGATTTTTTTCCTTTGTCTAGAAAAATACTTCATATTTGCTCTTTGCTTTGAATAGATATGAAACTTTCTCTTCTAAAATACCTTGTTAGCACTGCTATGATTTGGAAGCTGTGTTAAAGTGACAGATTTCTTTTTCCTCAGACTTCATTATAGGCAATGCCCAACTGAATTTGAGCAGAGGAGTAGACTTAACAGACATTAAAACCACGAGGGCTGTTCGCGGCGCTTACTTGTATCCCTCCACCCCAAGATACTCAATGGTTTAAAAAAAAAAAAACCAGCAGGAAAAGCAGAGAAAGGCACTTGCTTCCAGTCTCTCTCTGAGCCTGGTTCCAATATCTCTGCAAGTAAAGTTACTGCAATGCAATTGCTGGGCTCAGTATTTACATTGATTTGCTTGTCAAAGGCCTTCACATGTCTTTTGAGCTCTAGGTATGTCTGTGTCTGCTCTTAGGTATGCATACTCTAGTGGTACAAATATTTTCTCATAAAGTAATCAGACAAGTAAAATCTACCTGTTCTCTTCAACCTCCAGTTTATGATGGGAACTGGTAGTTTGGATGGGGGAACTCATGAATTTGGCTCTTCTGTGCACAGATAAATTATACGTGCAAGAGCCTGTTGCTCCTCAGTTCAGGCTACACCTCTGTGTTCTGCCTAGGTGCAGAAATGTTCCTAATTGAACTTAAAATCTGTTTCATGGGGTCTAATAGACCAATTAACTTAGTCTCATCTCATTTGTATCATTATGCCATATGGTGTGTGTGCAGGCAGATATTTAGTCCAAGCAGAAATTATATGGAAGAGACCTGCAAATGGGGAAGGGAGGGAGAAACAGGGTGGTTAATCAGGGACGGGGCTCTCAATAAATACATACTGTTTACTCTAAATAGGGAAAAGATACGTAACAGATGCTGAATTCTTTAGCACACTTGGTAGCATAACATACTTGATATCAGCAGAAGTATGAACAAAGTGAGTGATGTAGCATATAGGAAGGATACTCTTTAACTAAGAACTGAGTTGGAAAGGATATTGCTTGTTGCCTTGCCTACCGAGTCATTACTGTGAGTGTTACAGGCAGTCTGCAGATAAAAGATAATACTGTCTGAATGGACTGACATTAGCAATTATTGTCTATATTTTGCTCTCTGTTTTTTCCCCTTTCAAAATCTCTGCTCAAAATATGATTTCAATTGCTTTCCTGGTAAAAGTTTTTGTAGAACAAATCTACCGTGCCATATATTCCCAATTGCATTCTAAGTTTTTGATCAAAAATACAGAGATATAAACTTTTATCTGAGTGAATTTGGAGACATTATTTTAAAAACAATCTCTCTTGGTCATCCAGGGCTCTTAAATGTCATCCAGTGGGTATTTACCACTAGTAGTAAAGTGCAGCAGCTGTTCTACATGTTTAGGTGGTGCCTCTGAACTCCTTTCCTTTTTGTGGTAAACACCATTACAAAAGCTTTCAACTTTACTAAAAAATATGTTGCAGACTGAGATGCCCTTATTTGTATAGTTTTTTCAGTGCTTTCTTATATCTAGGACAAATCCAGAAGCATCAAATTTGGAACCTGAATTTTTGCTTTCAGTCAAAATGTCCATAAGTCTGACATAAAATGGTTTGTGTCCTGAAAAATCACAAGGTAGCAGACATCATTTTACTGATAGATGGGTGGGTTTCCTATTTGATGGGGTACAGTTAGGAACCAATTTGGCAGAAACCCTTCACCCTCCACATAAGGTAGTCATAAAATATTAGTCAACAAAAAGCCAGAGAATATGCATTTAAGGGTTTTCCTTTATGAAAAAAAAAATATCACAAACTCATATCTTATATAGCAAACTCTCAAATCTGCATCACTGGGTGTATGTGTTAATAATGCTTTTAGTAACCATGCACCACACACTTATCAGAATGCAACAAATTTTCA
Source organism: Pedionomus torquatus (assembly GCA_013398155.1). Lineage (NCBI taxonomy): Eukaryota > Metazoa > Chordata > Aves > Charadriiformes > Pedionomidae > Pedionomus > Pedionomus torquatus. The sequence goes on along the minus strand of VZRU01010113.1, from coordinate 491,281 downwards.
ATCTTCTTTGTCACTTTGCTTATTTGAACATTTTATCTAGGAGTCAGTGATTGAAATCAGCTGGTGTTTGTTCAGAATGAAGCTCTACTACACCTTACAGCTTATCTGTAGTTGAGCTGAACAGCCAATGCAGAAAGACTTCTGTATTTAAAAAAAAGCGAATTCCAATGTCCTGTTTGTTGCACAGATTAAAAATTGCTCAGTTGTGGATGCAATACTTTCAGTCTAATAGTAATATCTCAGCTTGCATTCATCTATCTCCTTAACCCTTCCCCAACTAGTTTTCACGATGTAGTTGGAGAGTTTGATTGGCAGGATTTAGAAAAAGACATAAATGGTACGGTTGCCTGATGACAGGAGAGTACTTGTCTCAGTCTTGTCTGTCCTATCTTTTTGGTGCACTGAGGTTTGGGATAAATCACGTCTGGTCAGACAATGCAGGACACAGCAACGTGGCCTTTGCTGAAAGGGTGCCTGGGCTGAGTAGCAGCTCCACAGGTCTCCATTCCAGTGTGGTCTGCAATCTGGGGCATGTGCTTCTTTCCATGTCAAATACTGAAGCATGTCTTGTTGATTCATAATGCACTATGCTAACTAGCTAAGATAGAGGATTTGGGAGCTTAAAAAACACCCTAAAAAAATAATGGGTTGAAATTTCAGGTGTATCTATCTCTTGTGACCTGCAGGATGCTGATGGCTTGTACAGGAGGAAAAGGTAAGGGAAACTGGAATTCCAAGCCTTGGTCAGGCTTGGTTTTCAGCATCTTAGGTCACTGGCAATATCAAACATGTGAGTGGAAAATGTAGCTCTAGTAGTGCTAATAGTACATAGTTTACAGTACAGTTAATTTGTGTGTTCCAGACTAAACATGGCTGTCTTACTTGTGCCCTCCTTGTGAAATGGCCCATTCTCAATACTATGGATAGAAAGTCTTTGAAGTAGCAGTGGGAGGATGTTATGTGGTAATAAATGTGATGGAGGGCAGGCATCTGTTAAAAAAGGCAGAATTTTGGTTGCAGTGCAGAGGCCTTCAGGGTACAGCAGTTACATTAATGGTAAGATGTGAGCCTCTGGAGAAGAAGTAGAGAATGCATACTGACATTTAGACTTGCTTTTCTCTACTTTTATATATTGTGTTGGGTTTTACTAACAGTCACTGTTTTTTGCCTTATTTCAAGGTTGGTTTTTTTTTTTTTTTGTCTTCCAGTGCTTTGGTTGGGTGGTACACATGGTAAAACTGTGGGTGCTGCTTGGGAAAGGATATATTGGTTGCAGAGGAGGCTATTTTTGTGTGCAAGGCTGCTTACAATTCAGCAACTGCACATGCTATTGTGGCCCCTCAACTTTTGTCTTGTGTAGTCTATGGTTAGATTAATGGTTTATTCTGTGGTGAAGTGACGCTCTCGTTCCTGTGAACTTGACCCTTACACGTTTGGCTTCTGACGTGACCTCATCAGCATCAGGCTAGCTCTGACCCTACTTTCTGTTTGACACACTTAGCTGTTCAGATTGGCTCCTGCTTTCTTGTCTCACACATGCTTGGGATCCAGTAGCCACTATTTCCTCATCTGGGGTGTCCCAAAAAGGACTCTGTAGCAGCCATTCGGTTAGGACAGAATTCAGCACTTCTATTGCTTTGGCTCTTGAAATAGTCCTAGATTCTCCCCAAGTTTGCTTCTTGATCTGACAAAGGCATGCTTACCTTACAGCTTTGGCTACACCTCTTCAGGGAGAACAGTGCAATAAACGATAGCAAAGCCCTTTATCAAATTAATTTCTCCTTTAGAAAGGTTAAATGAGAATGGGGTTCTGGCAGGTATGTGAAAATGTGACTTGAGGATGCCAGCCCTGCTCTGTTTCTGCTTTCTTGAGAATCTTTAGTTTGGTGCATTTCTTCTGGTTTTCCTATTGCGATGATAGTGGTAAAATGGCTTCTCTTTCACAATGTCTGCATGTAAAATGAGGCCTTCTGCAGGGCAATTTTCGTGCACTGTCTCCTGATGTGTTTGTAGCATTACAGTGACAGAGCCATACCTGCCTGAGAATTGATCAAGAACTGTGTTGTGGATGATTCTCTTCTCCTCCACAGTGAAAGGTAAACACCAACTGGTAATCAACAAATAAAAGAAAATTCTGGATTTACCCGGTACAATCCAAATGCTATTGCAGTAACTTCTGCAGGCTCGCTTTATATGTCATTTTGTCCACTTTAAAGTATGTTGCCTTCTTATATCATTGGGAGCACTGTGTGATACAAAGTCTTCGAAAAGATTGAAAAGACAGCTGCCCAGGTGCACCTGGCTGACCTCTCTCGTTCCGTTCATTATATTTTATGTCATATTGTGTCATCTTTTATTCATCTCTTCACTAGTTAACTTTTCTCTCCTTTTTAATTGCTCATTATAAAGAGATTTTTTCCAAACTTGTAGTGCCTTTTGTTGCACCTCTGTGAACCTGTTCTATTTTTGCTTTGTGTTTTTTTTCCTTAAATAATTGGCCATGAAAGAGTATGATATCAAGATGAAGAATAATGATATAATAGCTCCAGTCGTCTTTTCTCTTATACAACCTAATGGTTATCACTCACATTAGGAAATGCATCTTCAGAATTCATTTCTTCAGGAAAAAGAGCTAAGAGAAAAGGAAGCAGGAGTTGGGACATCCAGATACTAACAGAGGAATAATTTCAACAGAGATAATATTCTTTCTCACCTTGTTGGTTCTTTTATCTAATTATGACACGTTTGTCTGCTGTTCCCAAAGATTTTTTGCTGCATGGCTCATACAAGTCCAAATGAGCCAATTTCTTAGATTCAGGAGGTCACAGGTAAGAAAATATAGACTAGCCTGAGCTTCGTTCTCAGTCTTGCTGTCTTCCACAGTATCGTGTGGTCTGTGCCAACATATTCTTTATCACCAAAACTTTTCCTGCTCAGTGTTTCTTGAGGGGAGCTCCTATGCAAGGAAGTAGAGGTCTTGTCTCACTGACTTCTGCTTGACAGATTCTTGATCAGCAAGCTGAATGAATTATTGAGGAACAACTGTGACATGTGAGTAAAATACCCAAAATATGAGCATTTTATCTTCCTATAAATGACTTCAACATTTCTAGTTTTAGAAGTCTAATTTAAAAATAATTCAGTGCTTTACCGTTTAATTCTCCCGTGCTGTTGATCTGGGAGACTTCAAAGCTGCAACAAAAATAAGGTAATAAAAGCAAACAATGACTTTGGTTATGTATTGTGTATCATAAATATTTGTCTCTGACTGGTTTCATTTTAGCTGGCTGAGGAAATATAACTTGCTGAAGGCGGTTACCTTTGTTCGAAGCCAACTGAGACAGCACCAGCACTCAGTAATTACAGCCGTACAGTTTCCAGGAGACTCCTTCTTCACCAGACCTGTCGTCTCGTGTCCCCATTTGTAACACTGTTCATTATATTCAACCCGCTGCCGTCACTCTGGAGCTTTCAAAAGGTATTCTGTGGGCTATCGTGCTGCAGGACGCGGATAATGAAATAGTTAGACGTGACTTGTATTATAATCGGCTCACCTAACTTTCATTTGGCTTGAAAAGTAGACTTAATAAAAGCAAGATTGAAAGGCATTTTATGTTTTTAATAAGGAGTCTCATATGGTATTACCTGCTGTTTTTCATTGTGTGTCTCATCTCATAGTTTCCTTTTGAGGCACCTGATAGAAGAGCAGTGAATGTCTCTTAATCTTAAAGCTTTTTGGAAAAACTGCAGTGGTAATCAACACTAGCAATCAGTAATTTCCAACTGCAGTAAGAGTGACTCGAAGTTTTTACACCTACATCTTAGATTTTAAATGGATAATTATTTGCTTGCTGGGGAAGAGAGTCTTCATAAAAGCCAAACCTCCAAAAAACTACACACCCTGGAACAAAACATCTGTTTAATCAGTTATTAGCAAATTTTGTTTCAGTATCTAATTATAAGCTTGTAAAATCCCTCTTCCCTTGCAGTGTCACAAGTTGGACTGTAAAAGAACTAAAGGAGTTTGTGCTGCTCTGTCCTGTGGCAGGATAGAGCCACGCTTCTCATAAAGCTTTAGAAATTCCTAGAAGTGTAATGAATGGAGACAAGATCAATGAAACCAGAGACATGGGTGTGACAAGAGCACTGAAAAATAGTTTCCTAATGTAAACCAGAACTCTTTATTGTAGTGCTTTTTGACTAGTCATTGCTAAAGCTAATCTGTAGTGTAGCTCCAGGGAAACCCCATCCTTGCTGCTTGCAGACCTACATCAGCACCTGCACTACAGCACAGGTGAGAAGAGGGATGCAGGTCTGAGGGCAGGATAAGTTGAAGGTAAGGTGGGGAGGCAGCTGCTGTAGGAACTTCTGAGTAGAAATCTGATTTCTGAAGTCATATGCACAATGGTAGCAGCCCAGTTATGAGGAAGAAAAGCCATGTTCCCCAAAATGGATAGCTGTGCTTTCAGTGGAGTAAGTTGAATAAATGCAGGCATGACTGATGTGGTTGCATGAAATGGCCCTGGATGAAAAATACTTGTCTTGGTCTGCTAAAAGTTGGAAGTACTGTTGTTCAGTGGTAGAAAGCACTTTGAGAGGTGGGCAGCTGGTTACCTTCCCCTTTGATTAAGGACATCTGTGCTTCACTGCACACTACCTCCTATTTCTGTTGCCACTTGTTCTAGATACAGACCCCAAGGTGCACCACCTAAAGTACAGATATAGACCTGAAGGCGCACCACTTAAAATACTACTTTTCAGCTGTTAACTGATAGTATTAATTTTTCTCCTTGTCACATCTAGTCATAAAGAGTCATGTTTCCTGTAAATTTCAGACGTGTAGTTTGCACCACCTCCTACTTAGCACTGCCCTAAACTCTACCTGAACGCTGAAATTGATGGAGTAGTCTGCTGCTCATAATATTGGTTGCTTAAAGCAGACAGTAGTGCTACTAACCACTGCTTTGTTTTGACAGTTCTTGATGGATTGGTTCAAGTACTTGTGTCAATACTTTATGTAAATGTCTTTTCAGCTCTGCAAGAAGTATGGAGGCAAAGGCTGCATTTCAAGCCTGTTAACCTTTGGGAAAGGTAGATGTAAGGAAGATGTGTGGTGGTTTTTTTTTTTTTTGGCATGGTTGAAAAGGACCTCTTAGATCCATATACATAACCGTATACAAATCCACAACCCACTCCCTACAATCTCGGCCACTACAGCATGCCCTGAAGTGCCACATCTACACCTTTCTTAAATACCTCCAGGGATCGTGACTCCGCCATGTCCCCAGGCAGGCCATTCCAGTACCTGGCCACTCTTTCAGTAAAGTAATTCTTCCTAATATCCAGTCTAAACCTCCCCTGCTGCAACTTCAGACCATTTCCTCTGGTCTTGTCATTGTTCACTTGGGAGAAGAGGCCAGCAGCTGCTTCTCTGCAACCTCCTTTCAGGTAGTTGTTGAGGGCAACGATGTCTTTCCTCAGCCTCCTCTTCTCCAAACTTAATGTGTCCAGGATGTTGATCATGCAAGAAGATCTTGGCTTCATAGGTTTATAAATGTCTAGAGAATTAAATGGACACATCTGGTGATGGCTTTACACAAGAGCTAGCCAAAAAAGTTTAATAAAAATAAATACAAGTAATATTTTAATTGAATTTATTGCTTAAGAGGAGACCTGAAACAAAAGAGACTTGATTATGGTCTTTGGAACCATGCTGGCCTCTTTAGCTCCCGTACAACCCCCTCCCCCTGAAAATCTATTACCTGTCATGTCTTTCTCACTTGCAGACTCCAAGATTTCTTAAAACTCCTTTCAGCTGCACTCATACCTGACTACCCACTGGCCTCTTATAATCCCCTGTTGTTCCTTCTTGCCACTCACAACTTATTCTGCAGCCCCAGGAAAACCACATTTTTCCCTTCCCTGCTGAAAAGCTTTGAGCTGGCTCAGAGTTAGTCCTCAGGAAGTTGTTGGAGGCCAGCCATGCCTCCGTAGCCCTTTAACGACTTCCACTTGCTTGGGCCTCTTGTTCTCAACTTTGCAATTGTCACGGTTGCTGCAGGAAATGCTTTGTTTTCTGTTCCTGTAGCCAGGCAGTGCTTGTGCCCTGTGAAAGGAAACGCTGCCTCGCTGCATAAAATGATCCAGCTATTCAAAGAAATATCTGTCCTGTTTAATCACAGGAAATTGGCTGATTTGTTGTATTATGTACTGACTAGTGGATATTATAATACAGCTTTTCTACAGCTAAAGATATTTCTTTTCGTACAATTTCATGAAATGTCTCTGCAGCAGGAAATATTCAGTCAATTGAAGCCAGTGACACAAGTCTGGTTGAATTCAGTAAGTCCAGGATTCAACCACTAGCTGACAAATCAAATAAAAAATAGTGGTAAAATTATCAGATCTTTCACTGGTTACTCTTCTACGTGTTGCTAAAGCTTTGTGCTACTTAAGCCAGCTTGTTAAAGCTGTTACTCTGCAGCTGCGATTGGCTGCTATGTGCTTCACAGCCCAAATGTTGCTGGACCTTTCCACTGGTGATGGTCAATGCCTCTGTGGTGTTATGTGCTCCTGTGTTGAAAAGGACAGAATGGTGCTAGATTAAATACTCAGTCTACAGGAAAATGACTCACTGCTGAGTTCCTACACCTTGTGTGTAGGAGGACTGCTGGACACTGGAATACTTTATTTATGGGTTACTCTGAAGTCTGAGTTACTTATGGAAGAACTAATGTTCCTTGGAAATGTCAGTCAGAAGTTTTCATTTTAATAACATGCCTGGTTGAATTCAAAACTGGCATTTTATATTGACACTGTGCATGAACTGATGTGTCATTATACACATGCTAACCTAGATTTATAAAATAATAAAATCACTGTGGTTTAAATTCCCACAAAATATTGATGTAGAAAGCGTTATACACTTATAGGAGTAGCTTACTTGCTAATGTGTTTGCCATTTTGTGCTGACCTTATTGTGAATGCAACCTTGCTGCAGGCTCCTGCAAATTAGAGCTCAGCTACAGTATTTCTGTTAATACCTGCAGAACCACATACTTACTGGAAGAGCACTCTATTCTTCCTCACTTGCTTCTGGAATACATTAACCTAATAACAAAAATGACAATCTAGAATAATACATCTTTATTTATTGATGTATTTCTTGGTTCTGCTCTGTGATAAGAAGCATAGTGACTTCATTCAGGCAGTGACATTGACAATTTCTCTCCATATCAGTATTCATCTATCTGAAGAAAAAACAGCCCAAATCACAAAGAAAAGAGTTTTCCTTTATTTGCTATGTTAAAATAAAGCTACGTTAATGGAACATGTGGTTTGCAATGGTGTGCTTTCAGCTGAGGGAGGAGATCCCAGTATTAAGATGATTGTTGCTGCAAGATTTAGGACTCTTCTGTACTTGTGCATTACAATGCTGCCTTTTGTTACAATTTGCATGTTTTTCAGTTGTACAGTAATTCTAGTAATTTTATTTTAGTTTAAAATTGTTTTCAACTGTGAGAAAGGTAGGTCTTTCAGAGGCTACTAAAGACAGAAGACTGACTTTTGTATTTCCTAAGCCAGAGAGGGTAGAGTAATTGAAAGAAGACAACAGAGATGGTATTTATTTGGAAGAAGGTGGTGTTTTTTTTTTTTGTGGTATGACATTACTTCTTTCCTGAAGGTAAGAACTTAAACCTGGGAGTAAGGACGCTTCATGGCTGATCCTCCACTGTAAAGTGATTAAAAATTGGAAAATAAATTAAAAGAGCTGCATGGCATTATTGGCCAACTTGAAAAAAGAGCAACAGAGTGATTGACCTTTACTTTGAGCTCTTTAAACTCAAAGTTCTTTGTGTTTTTGACTGTAGTATTTGGTGATTTATTTTCTTTTTTTTTTTTAGGCTGAGGATATCTCTGAGCTTTATAGATTATGATTTTATTGTTGTTAGAATGTGCAAGAATTTTAATTTTCTTTTTTTGTGAACTCACTGAAACAATTGTACTGAATCTGTATCTATGGCTGGATGTCAAAATCTTTATGCACCTAAATAGGAGACTACATTTTCAGAAAAGGCCCCGTGCTCGTAAATTCCCCCAACTATTGACTTTGTTCTGTTTCTTCTTCCTCTGTTACCTGAATTGTTGTCTTGTTCCCACTTGGAGAGTTTTCCTTTGTATTGAATATAGACAGCATGATGCTGGTGAGTTGTGTGTATCTCCACACTTTTCAGGGTGGAAAAAAAAAAGGGGGGGGGGGAGGAAGTGGCTATGTCTGGAAAAATGATTTGCTATTTTGCTCTGAATTTTTGAACTTTACATAATTTTGGTGTAGGGAATTGCTACTTGTGTTCCAATACAACAAAGTGGGTGGCAGCTGGAGAAATGATCTCAGAAAATTTTGTTAAGGTAATTTGTTAGGTGCTTACATGGGGGAAAAAAATGTGACCATTTCACAGAAATACACCTCTTGCCCTGAAATGATCGTGTCAGATTAAAGGCTGTGAAGAAATACAGGCAGATCAAAGTTGTCTTGGGCAGCATCTATCAGGGTCATTAAAGCCAAATTTCTGATACAGTAAAGAATTAATTTTCTAACATAGTAGGGACAGAAAGTGAGAGAGGAACTGAAGCTATGACATTTGTCTCTGAATTTAAAAAGGACACAGAAGTTGAGGGAGAACAGTACTGAGGTGCTAAGGGAGGCACAGGGAGCTTGTAATGATCTTGTCGCTTGTATTCCACGGTAATGTGCAGTTCTTCTCTTCCTGCAGTGATTTCCATTGAAATTATCCATATCTATTCTGCTTGTAATTAGTTGGACCTGAGTTCGTTTCTGAGATTCAGTTCAAAAGAAAAATTGGACTAGCTGTTCTCAAGTAAAATGAACTTGATATTTCATTGCAGAATGGGACTGAATTAGAATAAAAGTCCACCAATTTGGGATTTTGGGAAAAAAATAGAGGATGTGAGACTTAACTCCAGAGCAACAAAAGCAAACTACCTTGATGTTTCTCTGGGCTGGTGAAGAGGAGTGTTGCAGTATGTACAAAAGGGAGTGGTTTAAATTTCTTTTGGAAAGGAGAAAAATATGGTGGTAGGTCAGTAATGCATATTGCGTTCAGAAGCACTAGAAAATACCCCACGAGTTGAAACTAAAAGACATTGCAGTTCAATAAGTCGCTTATAAATAGCGCTGAAATGAAATAACGGTATTTTAAGAACAAACATGTTATGCATTTTGAAGAGGTAACTTTTAAAAGAGTTCAATAGCTTTCACATGATTAATTGCTTTGGACTTGAAACCTAATAGATATTTTTTCCTTCCTCTTTTGAAATGTCAAAGGGAGACATATTATGAACAATAAAGGAAATAGCAAGACAGATTGTGTTTCTTTAATTCTTTCCAGAATTATGTATAATTTTACTAATGTTATTGTTCTCTACCCGCCCACCCCCTCTTTTTATAGATGTACACGGATTAATGTGCTGAAATGGAAATTTAATTTAGGGCTAAGCAAACTATTTCCATCGAAATAGTAACATTGTTGATGCCCTTTAGTTTGGGAAGTATTCTAGAAAATACAATCCACCAGTTTTTCATCAGGCTAGACACAGGCCAGAAATAATAATGATTTTTGCATATGAGAATAGTATTAACAGCAGCCTTTGTACTTGGAGTTTCATGATTTTGAGCAGCTGTAGTTTATGGTGTGTGTGTATATGTATCTCTATATGTGCACACACAAGGATATTGATTTCTTAATTTGGATGGGTTACCACTTCGGTTTTTCTTGAGACAGCACATATTCATCAAGTCTGAAATTTCCTTTGCACAGCTGTAAATCTGCAAACTGTTCAGCATCGTTTGTGGTCTTGGCCATTTAGCTATTTCCACTCAAGTAAAAAGTAAGAAGAATTGCCTATAGAAAATGTATATGATTTTGTGCAAGATGAACAGCTTTCCCAAGATTATTCACAAGTGTCATACTTTAGGCTGGACTGGCTGCTGAAATTCTAAATAAATTTAAGCATTTGACAAGCTAAGGATAAAGTGGTATCACATTCAGAAGTTAAAAGTTGTGTTCTGTTTTCATAGTGGTGTGTTCACACACACCAGCTTTCACTGGTGGTTGTACACTGATAGTACTGGTAGAGCTGAGAAATTATATTACATCTCGGCTAGAAGGCTGTAAGCATTTGGTATGATTCTGCCTGATTCTCTTGGGTGCTTCCAAATGACAAAACCAACATGGGAAATGTTAAACACACCATAATACATTATAATTGTACTTATTTATTAAGAAAAATATTCTAAATACTATTTTGAATTTTGGCATATTTTGTATTGTCTGCACGAATACATTTAAAACTTACTGTCCAGAGACCATTGTTAAACTTTCTTCTTTTTTTTTTTAAACATAAGAGAAGGTAAAGCATTTCCTTAAATGTCAGTGTATATAAAACACTATTTACCAAGCTTTTGTAAATTACAGTCTTTACTGATGAGGCATATTCACATTGCTGCTCAATATATTTACTCAGGAGACCAATTTATTTCGCTACCTCAGTGCTAACTGTTTCCATTGACATCCAGGTCTGCTCTGACCAAGCAGCTGTGACAAGTTGTTTATTGAACTGTAAACGGGCACTGTCTGACTCTAAACAATGGCTTTATCTAATTATGAAACCCCATGCATCACTTTAGTCCAGTGTTGTTGGTTATACAAAGAAGATTTTAATGTTATTGAAAAATTAATTTGTCTGGGTATGCTGTACTATACTGAAAGATATTCTGCATTGTAACTTTATAGACTAGTAGCTCACATCTGAAGTGAACTGACTGTAATGTTCTGACTGGTTTGTTGGGCACTATGAATACCTGAGAAAGGACAAAAGAGAAAAGCATTTTATAAAAACGTATAAAGGAGATGGAATAACTGAACAAAACCTATTGCTTACGCTTCAAATGAATCTGATGTTATCAAAATGAACTCTTAAAAATAACACTGACAGAAGAAGTACAGGTGTACTCATGGAAAGGAAAATTGGATCCTCAAGAAGTTAACTTTCTGCCTTGAAGTAGTATGAAAAATTGAGTAGACCCACTTGAAAAAATACTCTGCCATTCTCCCCATTGCTTTGTCAGAAGATAATTGAGTGCAATCAAAGCTTTTGTCTTCAACTGTCAGTAAGGCAGCTTCTCTAAGAGAGCTTTATCCAATAATCACAGAAAGAATTCAGAGTTTACTCTCCTTTGGTTTTCGCTTTTTGTTTGTTTGTTTTTGGCAAGACTTAACAAATAATTTTGATACCACAAAGTATATATAAAGGGAAAGAAGGAAAACATTTTAAAAAGATGGGACTATACATGTACATTAAATAACCGAAGAATACCATATTAATGCTCTAGTAACATACATTAAACAATTCTGAGTCTGGGCAAATATCTTTTCCAGTGAAAACTTGCACTAACAGTGCTGGTTGTAAACAGAATTTGCTTAATTCATCTCTATCATGGAAAATTTTTTTGATTGCTTTTTTAGGTATTGCTTAATTATCTTGTATAATTGGTTTCATGTGTTAAATCCCTATTGGCAGTATCATTGTGATTTTCTGATGAAATATGAAACTCTTTAAAAGGTAATGGTGAATTAATATTAATTTAATAAAATATTTTAATATTAAATCTAAGAATATTTCATCTTCTACATGGCTATGCAGTTTTTTGAAACCCATTCCAGTGTAACTACTCAGTTATACAAAGACTATTTAGAAATCTTTTTGCTCACATAGTTCCTGTGCCAGGCTGCCTGGGTTGTTGGTTATTTTTATTCAGCCTCTAAAGTGAATGCAAATGAGATGCGGGACTCAGAGAAGGTAAAGAAAGTTTAGCAAGTCTGATGCAGTCTGTAGTTTCCTTGTGCCTGGCTAGAATACATTTAAAAAGAGCCCTGCACGACTTTGCAGGTTAATCTCTGTTCGCAGCAGGGTTTGACTCGTATCAAGCTCGGCATGCTTAGGCACCTGAGGGCTGTCACTGACAAGGGGCTGCGAGGAGATGGACTGCCACCGATCGGGTCTAAATGAGCCAGTTGCACAGAGCTGATAAAACCAGAGATTTACTGAAGTAGACAGGCCTGCACTAAAACAAGCTCCTCTCTCGATTGAAACCCTGTCTGTCACTTTAATCAGTCCTCTCCCCTGCCAGTGGAGAGGCTGGAGTGGTGCAGGAGATGCAGCTAAGGGATGGCATGAGGTGATGGCTGGGCTGAGGTGAGGTAGCCTCCCTGCTGCCCACATGGCTCTTCTGTACAGAGGCAGTGCCATTGTACCGCACTGGGGATGTTTCACAACCCAGATGTGGTCCAAGAGGTGATAGTTAGTGCTAAAGTAAGACTGGGTTTTTTTTGGGGTGATCCATGTCTTCTGTGCTTCTAATACAGCATCATTTTTTGCACCCTGATTGTGCTTTTTCAGTAGTTGGGACAGTCTTCTGGACAAGAAAACAGGGGCTACAGAAGTTATGAATCTGTCCTGCTGTAAAAAATATAGTAAAGAATCTTACTGGATTCTTTCTCTTCACAAAAAAAAATAATTTAAAAAGTGGTCAAGATAGCAAACCTACCGTGGAGATGTTACATGTTGAATGCTGTGTGTGTCATCAGCCAGGATGTGATTCTTGATAGCAGGGTGCTGCTGCCTGCCTGGATATCATGAACTATGTAGCTTCTCTGCTTAGAGGAAGGCAGACAAAACCAGTGTTGTTTTATTTCCTTTTAAATTAATTTAATTTAATTTTTACAGAAATGTGTAAGATGCCATGCTCATTTCACCAAGATATCAAAGGCTAAGGTAGTAGCAGAAATAGAGGAGGAAAAAAGACATTGACCCAATGTCAAAAACTATAGCTGATGTTTGGTCTTGGACATTGTGGTCTGATGCTGCTTGGCTTCTTAGTTGAACTTCAGAGAACAATTTCTCTTGTCCCCAGAAGCTCATGGGATAAATTGGTAAATACTGAAAGCTTTATTTCTGGGAGCACTGACGGAATGTGAAAGGCAGCTGCTCCTCCTTCCTGAAAACTGACCCCCAGGATTGAACAGGGAAGGGAAGAGGAAGGGCAGAAGTAAACAGAAGTAAATAGTTTGCATCACTTCTTAGCAGCATATGTGGCTCCACCACCTCCCACTTGAAGGGCTTAAGTTTGTGCCCTCTCCTGGCACCTGGATGAGTTTGTAAAAACCGTGTTGGGAACTCTGTGTTGTCTTGTACCCACATTGGTGGAGAACAGCTAATGGGCCATACAGCCTGGAAGGGGAGCTCTGGGAAATTCAAATTTAGATAAAAACTGAAAGGAGAAAATACTCTCAAAACTCAGCCCTGCCAGTATCCTCGTTGCCTCTGTCCTTTTGCATAAGACACAAAGGCCCTGTGTGTCTAAGGGATGAGATAAACTTTGGTACTCTTCTGTTAGCTCTGAGGCTTGACCAGCTCATGCTGTTCTGGTACAAAACATAATTCAGCTCCAGCGTACGGGGCTGTGCTCCCTGTCTTGTTGGGCAAAACATCCTGAGGTCAAGGTACGGCCAGTATGACCCATATATTGTCCTTTCCTCTTTGAATTGCTCCAACTCCTTTTCTGCTAGCAGAGGCTCCACTGGGTACCAAATACTACTACTGGTTTCTCCCATCACCTGAACAACACTAGCAAGGAGCATGTGCCTGTTGCCACATCAGGTCTGTGGGATTTAAAGGATCCTAGAGATTTATAATAAAGGATGAGCTTGGTTCAGATTTCACTTACAATGAAAGCCATGCTATAAATTCAGCTGAGAGCTGTCTTCAATGACTTGAACAAGTGACAGTTAGACTTGGTTTGCAGCAAGTTATCTAAGCAGGTGAAACAATGAGAGGAAGAGCAGAAACTCAAGGTAATATTCAGGTAAGAGCTGTGGGTTGTGCTTCTGAAGCAATACAGTGCAGCAGTAGCTCAAGGGAACATGTTTGCTGGCAAAGTGATGGGTGAGAAGGATGGCTGGCTCTAGGGGCTAGACTCAAGGTTTGCAGTAAAGAATGCACTGTGGGGGTGATAGGACAGGACTACGGGTGACTGTCCCTAAGAGGGGAGGCTACAGCCTTACTACAGTGGGTCGACTGTTACAACAGAATGAAGTAGAAAGTCACATATAGTAGATTTCACTGAAACAATGGGCTTTCATCAAGAGTTGCCAATAATACAGAATTGCCAGAGAGGACTTGAGCAAAGGGAGAGATGTCAGGAATTGATGTTTGGGTGGGAACAATTCAATATGAATAGGAAATGTGAAAATGGCCTGACAAAGAAAAGGCTACGCAAATCAATTTATCTATTTATCACTGCATTGTTTTCTCATAAGGATGATGACACTTAAGGCCCTGAGTTGAATGTAGAGCTGATATGTTTTATACAGTTAACATTGGAGTTAAACCTTGTGAGAGGTAGTGGGTATGATGGTGAAGATAATAACTACCTTGCATAATGCTCAAGTGTGAAAGACAATTCTTCTGCTTTGGGGAATCCCCAGGTGAACCACCAGTCACCTGAAAGGTTGCCCAGGTGTTGAGCTGTGCAGTATCATGTTTCTTTGGGCTGAATGCAAATGTGGGAAATTGGAGAGTTACTTTAGAGATCTACATCTGTGTTCGATAACTGAGAAAAAGGCCTACAACACTAGAAATAGGCAGAGCAGCTCATTGAGTATCTAGCAAAAGAATGGCTGCTGGTAGAAAGTTGGCTTGGAAGATGCTTGGAATGACAAGGAAAGGAAAGAAACTAGCTCCATCTGATGTCTTCTGTGCTCAGAAAGCTGAGCAACATCTGTGTTCAGGGAAAAACAGCTCCAGCAATGAAGTACAGGCTTTAGATTTTTTCTTCTTTTTTTTTTTTTTCCTCTCAGCAGAAGTAGCATACAACAGGCTGGTACTGGGTAGCAGCTCTAGATGAAATACTGTCTTAGGGCTGGTATCAAATAGGTAATGTGTTTATATTTTCATTCTTATCGAGTTCAGCTCTTCTGGCTCTATTATTTCTCTTCTCATATGGAGCTGTTGCTGTAAATACATATCTGAATTCTGTAATAACATACTGAAGCAGCAATCAGGCAGTGAATATTGATATAGTAAGGAATATTCAAGGTAATATTGGGTTTGGGTTTTTATGGTCCAGTTTGGAAATTTTAGTTTCTTATTATCTGTGCTTTATATTTAGAAATCAAAATCTATAGGGATACATAAACATAAAGACAATTGTGAAAATGCATGCAAAATAGCTTTGATCCTAGAAGCCCCCCAAACTGCAACAGACAGATGCATGTGCCAGAGCCAGAAGTAGTCTGTTGAATCATACAAGCATCATAAAGTTAGTTAAAGCACTAATTAAGTACGGTCATCTTAAAAGAAGAATTCATGGTTCATCTTGGCAAGACGCCCATGAGAGAAAGATAGATATGTCAGTCAGGCAGTAATTAAGGTTTAAAATACTTTCTGGTCTAAAACAAGAACAGTTCAGAAAGAGCTAACTGTTTAAACAATGTCCCTTATGAACTGACACTGCTCTTCTATTTCAGACTGATGTGTTGATTTGGTTTTGGGGTTTTTGTTGTTTTGGTTTGGTTCTTTTGCTATTGCCTTCTGTGGAAAATGTGCAGAAAAGCAGAAATCAGGAAATACTCCTCAACACTTTCTACAGAAGTTGAAAGGCTAGGAAACAATTATATGGAGTAGCCAGAACATTCTGTGTGGAGGTAGTACAGAAAATAGAAAATTAAATTTTGTACCTCTGAGTAGTTAGGGAAAAAGGTTATCTGTCTGGAGGTTTTGTTCTTTTCTGCCTGTGAACATGTGGTTCTGTTGATCTTAATTGGATCCAATCATCTCCTGACTTTAAGGATTTAAAATTTGTTTCCAAATCTTGTGTCTCGGCTCACATCCAAACCTGCAAGTTCTGGAGGAGAGGTATCTCCATCAGTGCTTTAGTGCTTCAGTGAAATTGCTTTAAGATTTTGATTAGTAAGTAAATACAAAATGAAAGGTCAAGTTGATTGCACGTGCCTCTAACTTAAATAGGATAAACACATCGTATGCGCATGTGATCTCCCAACATCATTTTGGATAACATGTTATCTTGTTAGATCTCTCAACTCGCACAATTTATTTTCCATTCAGAAAGGTCAGTCTAGTTTTAAAGATGTAAGGTATTCAGGTGGGCCCAAGACTCTGAACCTTTTTGTAGTGCCCTATTATTCTGTGTTTTATTTCTGGTGTAATCCTACACTTGTCTCAGAAAAGTCTGCCCTCTGGCACAGTTGTTTCCACTGTCATAAGAGTTTAGTTTTCTGTGATCTCAGTGGTATTTAACAATAAGGTCTGAACCGCATGTTTAGCAGAAGCTGTGGGAACATGGATGTCAAGTCCATTAATCACGGATAAAAAAAAAAAATATAAAAAAAACAACCTCTGGGTTGGACTGTCAGCCAAGGATTAGCTATGCCCCCACTATAAAATCTATTCAAGCAACCTGCCGATTGGGTCAGCTTGTCCTTCTGCCCTGAGATTTTTTTAGTAGAAACCGGCAGCTACAGCTATAATCCCTACAGTACTCGAGGCTGTGTATAGATATGTGATTGGAAGACCGTAGGCTACTCCTGTGTAGTGTTTACTTCACCAATGTCAGGCTGAGAAAATTGCATAAAATCAATACAATGGCATGTTCTGAGAAGAGGGTGAATGCATGAGTTGAAAGTGTGTGGCAGTATGCTCTCCCTGTTCTTCCCCTCCTTCCCCCTGCTATGTTTAGGCTTTGGCCATCAGAACATGGGATGCGATAAACTGTACCCAGGCTTTGGGGAATGTCTGCTAACGTAGCCAAAATACCATCTGGAACAGGGACCTAGACAATTTGTTCCCATAAGAATATGACTATAGGTCAATTATCTTACTGTATAAATAATGGACAGCCCAAGAATCCTTTGAGCAATCCGGTATAGCAGTGCGCTGCACACCAGGATCTCCCCTTTTGTGAAGATACTTGCTTAAGGTTACTCCTTGAGGTTGAGAGATTGTTTGCCACAACAGAATCTTGGTAAATGACTAATAGCATGCTAAAACTTTGAAATCTTAGCTAAGTAATAGAAAGGATTGATTGTGCATATAAAATCCTTTAGACATAAACCGTTGACCAAGTCTGGGGCTAGGACTGGATCCAGCTGCACCTAGAGTCCTCTCTGAGAAGGAGTCTGGAAAGCAAAGGGGTCCTTTTCTGAACCTTGTGACTCAATGGGAACGTTTTGTCTGACCCTGTCATCTGTGCAGTAAATACACAAGTGTACCTTGGCATTGATCCTTGTAAAATACTGTTGTATTTTCTACTAATTTGTTAAATCTCTGTTTTACCTTAATAAATCATAGAATCATAGAATGGAGTTGGAAGGGACCTCAAAGATCATTGAGTTCCAACCCCCCTACCATAGGCAGGGATACCTCCTGCTAGACCAGGTTTCTCAAAGCCCTATCCAGCCTGGCCTTAAACATCTCCAGGGATGGGGGTGTTTAAGTGTAAAATAAGTTTGTTTACTTTATTACTTCTCTCTTACGAGTGAAGTCAATCATTCTGCCCGCAACAAAGTGTTTCAGCAGCACTTTAATAGCAGTTTATGAGCATATTTCTATAACTCAGCAGTTTGTTTTTGGTTTGAATTTATTTGGGAGGTTAATATTTGCCTTTATATATTTATTAATCACAGAATCAGCTAGGTTGGAAGGGACCTTTTAAGATCATCTAGTCCAACCCATGAAAAAACCAAAACAAAACAACCCCACAAACAACACACCACACCACCCAACACTAATCTGTATCCCTGAGCACCATGTCAACTTCTCTCTTGAATACCTCCAGGGACGGTGCCTCAACCACCTCCCTGGCAGCCCATTCCAATACCTGACAATCCTTCTAGTAAAGAAGTATTTCCTAATATCTAAACTGAACTTCCCCTGGCACAACTTGAAGCCATTACCCCTTGTCCTATCATCTGTAACTTGGGAGAAGAGACCAACCCCTGCCTCTCTACAGCCTCCTTTCAGGTAGTTGTAGAGAGTGATAAGGTCTTCCCTCAGTCTCCTCTTCCTCAGGATGAACAGCCCCAGCTCTCTCAGCCTCTACTCATAAGATTTGTGTTCCAGACCCCTCACCAGCTTTGTTGCCCTTCTCTGGACCCACTGCAGCACCTCAATGTCTTTCTTGTGGTAGGGGGCCCAAAAACTGGACACAGTACTCGAGGTGGGATCTCACCAGTGCCGAGTACAGGGGGATGATCACCTCTTGGGTCCTACTCACCGCACTGTTCTTGATACAGGCCAGGATGCTGTTGGCCTTCTTGGCCACCTGGGCACACTGCTGGCTCATGTTCAGCCGACAGTCAACCAGCACCCCTAAGTCCTTTTCTACCAGGCAGCTCTCCAGCCATTCTTCCCCAAGCCTGTAGCACTGCCTGGGGTTGTTTCGACCCAAGTGCAGGACCCGGCACTTGTCCTCATTGAACCTCATTCTGTTGGTCTCAGCCCATTGATCCAGTCTGTCCAGATCCCTCTGCAAAGCCTCTCTACCCTCCAGCAGATCAACACTCCCACCCAACTTGGTGTCATCTGCAAATTTGCTGAGGGTGCATTCGATCCCCTCGTCCAGATCATTAATAAAGATGTTGAAGAGAACCGGCCCCAGCACCGAGCCCTGTGGGACACCACTCATGACCAGTCGCCCTACTGGACTTCACTCCATTCACTACCACTCTCTGGGCCCAGCCCTCCAGCCAGTTTTTAACCCAGTGGAGAGTATTCCCATCTAAGCCATGGGCAGCCAGTTTCTCCAGAAGGATACTGTGGGACACTGTATCAAAGGCCTTGCTAAAGTCTAGGTAAATAACATCCACAGCCTTTCCTTCATCCACCAAGCGAGTCACTTTGTCATAGAAGGAGACCAGGTTTGTCAAGCAGGACTTGCCCCTCATGAACCCATGCTGGCTGGGCACGGGTTACCTTATTTACCTTTTAATAAAGGTAAATAAAACCAAATTATTAGTATATGAGATGATTAGTAGAGAGAACTCTAGCTCAAAAGATTAATTTTTTGCAGTGACAATGTGATTTGATATAAACGTGTCAGTGGGGTGCACAGGGAAATTAAGCATGTGCTACAGAAATTTTGATAGTATTTGCTGCTTTGGTTTAGCTAGTGAAAACCAGCAGTGCCTCTTGGTGGTGCCTGTTGAGCTTTCTCTCTCTTGAGTGGAGTGACGTTGTGTTGGTGATTTGTGGTGGGTGAGTGGGGGTGACTTGATTTTTATCTAGGTAAAGAGGGCACAAAGATGTTTCACAATCCACTGTTGTGGAAGAAAGTTTCATTTTTGTCTACTGCAGCTCTCAATCAATGTGACTGTTCTGCATGGTTAACAACATAGCTCCAGAATCCCATTACTATGCAAAGTATTTCAAATTATTTCAAAAATAAATTGCTCAGACTCCATTGGATTTCCTGACTTTCTGGAGTTATCTTGAATTCTCAGAACCATTTGGCCCCATTCATTTTCATTTGCAGAATTATCTGTAATATGGAAATCACTGTTAATTATTTCTCTCACCACTCTTGTCATTGCTAGCCAAATCGGACATTTTTAAATCTGTGTCTTATTAGCAATTCTGATAAAGAGTCACTTGTTCAGCATGGTGCTGTGATCTGTGCCTCTGGCATCTTCACTAGCCATCTTACTCCAGTCTGCCCAGAAGGTCAGCAGGAAGGCAGAGCCAGGTGGGATATTCTCACTCTGGTGTTAGATGCAGTAACATGCTCTTGCTGGCTGGCATCCCTGGGCTTCCAGGGGCTTCTCGAGGTGCTTGCCTCAAACCATATGGCATTAATTACTTCACATTCAGGCCTGGCAGAGTCTGTCCCCTTCACCAGCTGCAAGGGTAGCCGGAGCCAGATCCAACAAGCTCTGTGGGTATTTAATCTTGCTGGCTTCGGAGCCATTTTTGGACAGGGGTGTCAGGTAAGGCATGTGGGAGACTTGCCCAAGTAGTAGTCCTCTGCACTGGCTTTCGGATGCGTGCTGTGAAGGGCTTTCATTTGCATTCATCCTCTTGGCAAAAATTTTAAGGTGGGTTTTTGATTTTGTGGTTTGACACACTAAGATTTATATTTAAAACTTAATTATACATTTATTAAAATGGTGAGGCAGAGTATGAAAATATAAAATGAGAATTGAAATTAAATGTCAAATTAGGGTTTGCTTTAGGGTCTGCAAAATTTGTTGTACCTAGAATATGACTTTAAAATGTATAGCAGCCTTAATGAGTTCTCAATATATCTGTATTTCTGAAGCTCTTGAGAAAGAAGATAATTTTTCCTTTTTGTTAGGTAATGAATAATAGGCCAAGCAGAGCAAATTCTGAAATTTGCTATTTTTTCAAAGAACCTTATATGTAGTAAAATGATGACAATGGAACTTGTTTATTAAACTAATGTAGTGATTTTATCACTTCATTCTTGGTATCTTAGTACCTGATATTAGCCTGGTATGGTTGCCATGGTAACTGAACACACTGTTCCTTTCATTTGACCTTAAGTTCAAGCCCTGCTGTTGCAGCAGAAATGCCAAGAACACCTCCACTTTTATTAAAAACAAAACTATCAAATACATGCAAAGAGAAAAATGGGTGAAAAGAAAGAACAATCTGACATTACATTGTGAAGCCAAAAAGAAGAGCCTGCTTTCAACTAAAGGACCAAGAAATAAACAACTGTTAAGATATGTATGTTCGTATCATGTTCTATCTTTGAATTCAGCTGTGTTTGGATTGATTTGCTCCATCACCACTGTATTAACTATTCACTGTAGAAGTGGCTACCATTTAAAAATTTGCTCTTATTTATTTGCTTTGAGAACCTGTTGGACTTATTCTGGGATGAGCACTGTTGACCACCTGCTCAGTTCAATGTACTGAAAAACTGGCAAGGCAGAAAATTGTTGAAGGAATCAGAGAAAATTCAAATTAGGGTGTGACCAGAAGAAAGCTCTTGCTGGCTGGTGTTTAGGCACTTCTGTGTTGTTTCAATCTAATTTGGTCATCCCACATGACTTTGGGCTTAGTCATGTGACTTAGTGACTTTTTTGAGGCTCTGATCCACATCCAACAAATGGAGTCCATTTCATCTTGGATGGAGCCCTGAAAATGGGGAAATTCTTGGATATTGCTGAAGAAGATGCCCTTTTCTGAAGCCAGTGAGTGGCGTGAGCTGGAAGTAGTTCCTGGGGTGATGGGGTAGGCTGGAACAGGAGGGCAGCAGAGGCAATCCTAAAGAGAGACCAGGAGGTCATCTGAGGTGTCTTACTGGATAACATGAAGGAGACTGTTTTCAGGAATTCAGTGATGGTTGGGCAGAACTTGCTGCAAACTGGGAAGTGATTGGAAGCTCCTGGCCTAAGTCCAAGCCAGGAGGCAAGGACAGAATAGGCAGTCTGGAGGGGAAATGCTTTGTAGACTGCAGATTTCTGAACAAAGCTGATCAGCATTTGCCCTTGTTGCAAAGCTTTGTGGTTGTAGTTTATTGCCCAGAGTGGCACAGGGAGCTGGCTTTGTGTTTGCTTTTAAGATACAAGGGCAGTCTCTCTTCCAGGCTCGTGATGTGTATTCCCATTGTGCTGTTCTACTGTGTGGCGAGTCACTCTTGTGATGTACATGGTGAAGACATTCTCGGAGTTCATGAGCTGTTCCCTGGCTAGCTGTGGTTCCCAGCTGTGGGTCCACACCTCCAGTGCTAGTCTCCCTGCCCTCCAGCACGTGGGCTGCCTGGTGTGGACAGTGTGGGGAACCAGCCTAGGCAAGAGCCTCCTGCTCTCCTCCACCCAGAGGACAGGCCACCCAAAGATGGATCCCTGCCATATTCATTAGGGGATGCTTACAGGGGGCTGTGGCTGTTTTCTTTTAAAATGTTTAGAGATAGCTTTGTTTTGACTCTAACTTAAAGTTAGTGAAAAAGCTTGTTGCTTAAAACTGTGACAGATTTTTTGTTTCCAAAGGCCAGATAACTAGTCATGCAGTGGGTTGTCAGTTCTTAATTTCTCCTACAGTTTGCTTGAGTAAGAAAAAGTGTGAAGGAGCAAAAATGTTTAGGATATTGGAAATACGATATTGGAAAGAGTGAATATTATCAAAAAGGGTAAGAGCAAGGGTATCTGGAATGAACTAAAGAATGACAAAGAAAGGTGCTACTAGTAATAGCTTTAAAAGGGTACAAAATAAAGGTTTATGAGTACATAGGAAATGAGAAAATGGTTAAAAAAAAAAAAAAAGTTCAATTCTGCTACCTAATGGGAAAGAGAACAAATAATTCTTGACAAGGAAAATGATGAAATGCTTAATCGTTACTGTGCCTCAATTTTTACTAAAAGAGATAATAGTTACAGACTGTTTAATGCAATAAATCAATGAGAGGGAGAGATGAGAAGGTAGGAAGAACCATGTCAAAGCATATTCTGAAAAATCAGTGTGTGCTCAGATCAGTGGCATTTGAAAACATATGCTGTGCTGAAGGAAGCAGCAGTGTTATTGCAATCTTTGGAGAGATTATGGAGACAAAATAAATCTATGATGCAGTGGAGAGAGGAAAACATATATGCCTTTCTGCCTTTGCCTCTATGTCTGTGCTGCCTTCAGTCCGACATTTTTGCAACTTCAAGGAAGACATCCACTTCATTAGCCCTGAGTGGTCTAAACTGGTCTAGATTTGCAGAAACGACCAGGGTACTATCAATTTATAATCTCCAACTTTCATTTTGAGAACCATTACAATTACTTTAAAAAGAAGTCAAGGCATGAGCAGACCTAAAAATTAAGATCTTGGTACTGTGCACAGCACAGGCAGCTATGCTACCTGTCTGTCCAGAGAACATGCTTTGCCAAGCCATGTAGCAGCTGGTCTGTTTTTCATTATTTATTGCTGCTGATCCTCAGTAGGGAGCACTTCTGAATGATGTATGTCATTGTCCATGGTGCAGCACTCGCCATGCATCTGCACAAGCTGTGTGGCATAATATTGGTTGTGTTTTAGTGCTGGGGAACAGGATTGTAGGAGCTGATGAAAGCTCCTTTCAGCTATCTAATATTGTCCTAACCTGTGATGTTGGCTGTTGACTGAGGGCTGTCTCAAGATTACAAGAAATATTAGTGAACTTAAGCAGTCTGTATACAGTGATCATTTGGGATCAGCGTAAAACTCTTCTGATATCCAGAAAACTGCGGCAGGAGTGGACACTGACAGCAAGCGTGAGTTGAATGCTAAACCTATGGTCCTTGAGAATGCCAATGCGTGGTGGCACTAGAAGCCAAAAAGCCAGAAAAGGTGTGCTTAGGGGCAGCACTGGCCTGGCTGATCTATAAGGTCTGGTGAGCTGAGACCTTGAGGGATGGCCGGGATCCCTAGAATGGCACCTATCCTGTAGTGCCCTGGCACAGCGCACAGGCCCGGCTCAGGACAGTGATTGGGGTCAGACATGCAGCAGCGATTGACAGGTGAGTCCATGTCTAGAACAGATAAAGCCTGTGGTAGTGAAGAAATGTAATCTAGGTGAACTTTGAAGGTCTTTGACATACCTAAAGTTTGGTGGTTTAGTATTTTGCACTACTGTAGACTACAACCATGGATCTCCTGTGGGGATGTGATTGGGTTGGGTTTTTCTGATGTTCCACCCCCAGTCCTCCCCTGACTCCCCTTTTGGGTTTTTTTTGAGACTTGTATAGCTGTATTAGAGTATAATTGAAAATGGAGAGTTACTAGTTTGTGGCTGCATTTCCTCAGAACAAAGTGATAGGGAGAATTCTGCATTCCTGGAGAGTTATCATTGCCTTCAAAGCATAAAATGTAAATACAAATTAGTTTGCAAATATCATTCTAACATCAGTAATTTTCATTTGAAGAAAATGTGAACTAAGTATAAATACGGTAATTGTTAGTGTTCTTCCCAACACAAATGATGCCTCGTGAGTTCTGTTTTTAAGGGAAACAGATTAAAGAAACAAACCACAGGAAGCACAGGCGTGTGAAAGTTTTTCTATGCTGTTGTAATAATAGATCAGCTTAGGCTAATTTGCCATGCAGTGTGCCCTTTGGTAAAGCCAAAAACATTTCAGTGAAGAAGTTAGTCTTCCTTCCTGTTAGTATTATGGCCGTGATACAAGGTTGTGCTTTATTTTACAGCAGCACAAAAAGAGAATATAATCACACCACCAGTGTCAAAGAAAAAGGCTTTGCTCAAGGTTGGATGCTCCTAATGTTTCTTTTAAAGATGTTCAACCTATCTCTCTCTCTACAAGTGAGCCACAGAACTCATCCAATGAGCTGTACTTGCTTAATCCCTCCCAAGTAGGATGAACACCCACTATCAGGATGCAGCTTCTGGTCCTCAGTTTGTAGCTTTGGGGTTGTGGGATTTCAGAGTTGAAGAGCTTCTGTCTGCACCTCAGATACCACATGGGAAAAAACACATCGAAACAGACCTTACCCTTCTCCTCCAATCCTTTTATGTTTGTTTTACAGCTCAGCATTTTGGCACAACCGTGCTGCTCCTTTAGAAGTGTCTCATGGACACTTGGGTACAGTGTAACCATGACCCTGCAGATCTCCAAACTGCCTAAATCAGAAGTTTCACCGTTTTGGTCTGCCTAGATATAATTGTGAAAGGCCTGCCTTCAAAATGTTCAATAAAATATCACTTCTTGGATGGTTCAGTAAGGTTGAGAGTATCACGTTTATCATTTTCCACAATCTTAGTAAATACTCTTTTATAGAAGGTGTAGAGTGGTCTTAAATCTCAACTGAATACAGTTTTCTTTTAGGAGCTCAAGATAAAGTTATCTATCTTTTTCTTTCAGGTCCTAAACTGTAACCTAATGTAACCTTTTGGTTGTCAATTGAAGGGGGGGAAAAACATTTGAAATAAATCATGAAGATATAGTTGACCGGATATAATTGAACCTGAACAAAAAAAGTTCAGCTGTTTAATAATCTTGTTGGTATTATTAGACTAGCTTTTAAACTTTCAGCTGATTAATATAGAATGCAAGTTTCATAGAATCATAGAATGGTTAGAGTTGGAAGGGACCTTAAAGTTCATGGAGTTCCAACCCCCCTGCCATGGGCAGGGACACCTCTCATTAGACCAGGTTGCTCAAAGCCCCATCCAGCCTGGCCTTGGACACTTCCAGGGATGAGGCATCCACAGCTGCTTTGGGCAACCTGTTCCAGGGTCTCACCACCACCACTGGAAAGAAAAGAATTTCTTTCTCATATCTAATCTAAATCTCCCCTCTTCCAATTTAAAACTATTATCCCTTGTCCTATCGCTACACTTCCTGACAAAGAGTCCATTTCCATCTTGCCTGTAGCCTTCTTTCAGATACTGGAAGGCTGCTATAGGGTCTCCTCAAGCCTTCTCTTCTTCAGGCTGAACAGCCCCAGCTCTCTCAGCCTATGTTCATAGGAGAGGTGCTCCTTCCCTTTGATCATCTTCATGGCCCTCCTTTGGACCCATTCCAACAGTTCCATGTCCTTTTTATGTTGAGGACTCCAGAGCTGGACTTAGTACTCCAGGTGGGGTCTCACAAGCACAGAGTAGAGGGGGAGAATCACCCCCTGTGACCTGCTGGTCATGCTTCTTCAATACAGTTGGCTTTCTGAGCTGCCAATGTGCACTGCTGGCTCATGTTGAGCTTATCCATGAGCACTCCTAAATCTTTCTCCTCAGGGCTGCTCTCCAGCCAACTTGTATTTGTGCTTGGGATTGCCATATCCCAGGTGCCAGGACCCTGCACTTGGCTTGATTGAACTTCATGCCATTTGTATTAGCCCACCTCTCAAGCTTGTCCAGGTCCCTCTGGATGGCATTCCTTCCCTCCAGCAGGTTGACCATTCCACCAAGCTTGGTATCATCGGCAAACTTGCTGAGGGTGCATTCTATCTCACTGTCCATGTCTCTCCAACAAAGATGTTAAATAGCATTGGTTCCAGTACTGAACCTTGAGGAGCACTGCTTGTTACCAGCCACCACTTGGACATTGAGCCATTGGCCCACAACCCTTTGACTGTGGCCATCCAGCCNTAGTTTCCCGGGTCCTCTTCTTTCCCTTTTTTGAATATCAGGATTATGTTCCCCTTTTTCCAATCGGCAGGAATTTCACCAGATTGCCACGATTTCTCAAATATGATGGAAAGCAGCTTAGCAACTTCATCTACCAGCTCCTGACCCGTGGATGGATTTCATCAGGTCCCATGGACTTGTGCACCTTCAGGTTCCTCAGGTGGTCTCGAACCTGATCTTCTCCTACTGTGGGCAGCTCTCCATTCTCAGAGCCCCTGGTTTTGCCTTCTGTGACTTGTGCAGTGTGGTTAGAGCCCTTGCTGGTGAAGACTGAGGCAAAAAAGTCATTCACTATCAGCCTTGTCCATATCCCGGGTGGCCAATTCTCCTGTTTCCTTCCAGAGAGGGCCCACAGCCTGCCTAGTCTTGTCTTTTTCCCTGAGATATCTATAGAAGTTTTTCTGATTGTCTTTGTCCTTGGCCAGATTCAGTTCTCTCTGGGCTTTCACCAGCCTTCGCTTTTCACTTTTCTTCATCTTGGTGATTCTTCGTCTAGTGGAAGGTGGGTTTTTCCTTCATTGTTTTTTTTCTTAATGCTGGATTTCTCCAGTCATTAGTGATCTTGATTCAGTGTCATTCCTGACCAAAGTGTCTTTGGGTTAGAATAAGAAGAATCCATTAAGATAGTTCTAATTGAAGCAGCTATTTCAAAGCGAGAAATAATTTCCTTAGAAATGCTATCTAATTGGCCATTCCCTTAGGAAAAGTATGAAATGAATATTCTTTATCTGTAAAGATACCAAATTTCATTTTGAATCTTGTTTTTATTTTTATTTGTATGTTACTCAAATAGAATATCCCTGCACTAGCAATATTCTGTGTTACTATTTCCCTCATATTCAAATGCTTAAGACTGCTATGCTTTACATTTCTTCTCTAGTTTTGTTTTGTTTTGTTTTTATTTAATGTAACAATGTCATGTAAGCCATAATCTTTCCTGGTGTAACTTAACCAGAAGACACTTTAACCTAGAAGATTCTATTGCCTTTAGTAATAACATACTACATGGCTGCTAGGACTAATGCATTTAAAAAGCATGTGTATAGAGTATATAAAAAAATCTCTCAGAATAGTATTTCTGGTGTGATTTCTGTAACTGTTCTTACAGGGAAAACTGCTTTCAATCTAGCTTAGATATTTATTTTTATTTTGTTTTAATATTAGTATTCTAGGCAAAAAATCTCAAGCGTCATGTTTAGGATGGCTCCAGCTAAGATTTCTAATGCCCTCTGTGTGATATGTGCAAAGGTGACAGAACAGCCTGTGACATCTGATAATAGCACTCCCTTCTAAACAGCCTGTGCAAGGAAATTAGAATATTGTCAGAATCCATAAACGTGAAAAGGACGTATTTGTCAAGATATATTTCATATTATCCATTTACTCTTGTTAAAGGTAATCCAGATAATAGCATGTTATGCTTAGATATGTCTTAAGTGAACAATACTGAAGATGCAGTATTCTCTGGATTCAGAGTGACTTGTTTGTTCTTCCAGTTGCAACTAGTACAAGAATTACTTGAACTGTTTAAGCATAACTTGCCTGGTTAAACAAGAACCAGAAATTCAGACATTTGTTCTCAACATTCACAACTACAAGTGTGTATAGGCATATCAAATCCAGTTTTTCATGGCTTCACTGTGAAATCAGGAAAACTTCTAATTTCAACTCAGCTTTAACTCTAGCTCCTGTGTTAGCTTAAAGGAAAATTAAATTAACTCCTGGTGCTTTGGTACTTTTACTTGGCACAAAAAATCTAGAGTGATCAGTGAATGCTTCATGTCCATATTTTGTTTTTTATGGAGCTGTAATATTTACGGTAAAGGTCAATTATTCATTGTAATGACCCTTTAGAGCTCTAACTTATTTCTCATGTGTGCAATGTGAACTAGTGACAGAGCCCAGGCTCTCACTCAGTACGGATGGGCCATGTGAACCAGCACTGATGATCAGCTGCTCTGTTAGCTCCTCTGGGTGGTTTCAGTGTTGTAGAGAGGTGTGAGGTGTGATTACCAGAACCATCTTGTTCTATCCATTTCATTCTCATCAAGTGATTTGATCACTCGGTGAACTAACAGCATATCAGGTGATGGACTGGAATCAGTAATTTCCCACCAGTTGTTACCATTTTGCATGCCATGTGTTAGACCTCAGTGTTCTGGATTTTTTTTATTTTTCAGAGAGAAGTTGAGTGAAGATGAAGAAAAAATTCATGAGTGAATGTCATGTGTGTCCGTCATTGAGGCTGGGTCTCTGACACAAGGAGGATGGCAAGTACAGGGTGCTGAGATTCAGATGAGCTCTGTTCAAATTGCGGCTTTTTCACAGGGAACTGTTTTTTTTAATTGCTGTGACTTCTTGATAACTTGACTATTACAAGGATAAATTGCCATGGTTTTCACTGTAAAAGAAAGTTGTAGTAGTGTTTTGGGGACAAATTATAGTTTTACTACTTTAGCCAGTTGGGGGTACAAATTAGGCTTCTGCTTTTCACCTATCATTCCAGAGCAGCCAGTGTGAGAGTTAGAGTAACTGAAAATGACTGCTGAAATCCTTAATATTTTTAGGTTTTTTAGAAGATTCTAACTCTATGCAGTGGGCCATATCTAAGGCTGAGCTGATGTTGGTAAAGGCTCAGGCTGAGGCAGTGGTGCCCCTGCCCATACTCAGGCCCCCATAAAGGATCTGAGTTCGATCAGCCCCTGGGTCTAAGCTACTCATTGTAGTACCCTGGAATTTTGTCAAGGAAGGGAGAGCTTGCAGGTATGGGCATCTTGACCATCAACTAGGGCTTGGGTAGGGTGTCTTTCTGTCCAGCTTTCAGCCCACATGGGAAACTGCACCTGCAGGAGCCTCTTGAAAGGGGAGAAAGTAGGTATTTAGTTGGCGAAGGTGATCTCTTCTACAGCTTCTGACTATCAGTAGCCATTGTGTTACTTTTCTAAAAATAACAACTAATAGGATGGTGCTGTAGTGATGGTACCACAGCTGGTGAGTAGCATATTGGACGGGAGTTTCTCTCTCTGTCGTTGATCTTTTCAATGAATGTGCTTTATTAAGGAATACACTGCAATTTTCTTTCAGCATTGAAGAACCTCTTAAATTCTAGCTACTGTAAGTTGTGTCAGGAACTTTAGTACAGCTGTTAAGTTGGTGGCAGCTGTCAGCCTCACAGTTTGGAACATTTTCGCTAGAGTACAAACCTGGAAAGCATTCTGTATGCACAGCTCAAAATATTAACTCTGTTCCTAGGGAAGTGTAGACAAGGATGGTGGAGTTACTGGCTGTCATTTTATTTCAACATTTATTTATTTCTTTTAGAAGTTATCCTATTGTCATCATGTAAGTGTAGCCGTGGGTGGAATGGTGGCTCATATTTAGTCGCTGATTGGTGTCAGGGTTGCATCTGGAGTTTTAAAATAGTCTGCCCAGTGCTGACGGAAAGATTTTTACCCATCAAAACAATCTGACATACTTTTAAACGTCTTGTATTTTCTGTCATGTCACATCTGTGAGAACAGATTCTAGGTTATAGTACCACAATTAGGCAGGCGTATTGTGGCCATTAGATTACCTTTCAGACATCTACCATGGGTGCAATGCAAAATTTTGCTCTTAAGACGAATAAATATCGATGCTTTCATTATTACCAACACTGTTTGCACTTTTTGTGTCTCAAAAAGTCTCAGGATGAGAATTGTATAACAAGAATTAGAAGCGAGAGGAAATTAGAGGTTGGGGAAATTAAAGAAATGCTAAAATAACAACAATACAATAATAGAGGTGTTTAAAAGCCTTCTTTCTTAAGGAAATGAGGCTTATATGACTGCACTGTTAGTGTGTCTTAACTTCTGAGGTTGCTGGCCGACTTGGCAAAATTTGACAGGTGGAGAGAGATCTCTAATGTACTGAGTTTCTAGAAGTTTTTTAAGAATAAGAAGTGGGAGAGAAAAGAGAGAGATGCGTTTGTATCCCAGCTGTGGGAAGAGCTGCAGGGTGAGCTCAGTTGTATGATTAGAGCTCAGAGAATTGGTGGAAAAGAGCTCTGCTAAGACTACAGCTGAACAAGTTTTCTCCTGATCTTACTCTCTCATGTCTTCAGGGAATATCCCAACCTGAGACAAGGAACAGCAGGGAAGCAGGTTGTGTGGGGCAAAGATGTTAAGTAAGGGAGAAAGAATGCTATGAGTCAATCCCAAATTCAGATATGTGATGCTGAACTTCTGATGCCTAACCTATTGCATCAGCTCTCGTAGAATTTTGAGCCTGTGTGATTCTCCTGGCTCATTCCCAGTGGGTCAGATCAGACTGAGTTGAAAAAATGCCTCTGTGATGGGAAAAAAAAAATCATTTTTTAATTTTTTCCCCCAGGAATTGCACTATAGTTTTCCGTACTCTCTGCAGTGCTGCTGAAGGTGCTACAGGGCAGGACTGTTCTGCCCACCCCTGACACTGTTTCATCCTTGGGTGGTGCTACCTGAAAGTGCCAGGTTCAACTGCAGGGACTCTCTGGGAAAGTTCAGCTTTCCACTTCTGGGTGAAAGCTTATCAGATAGTATATTATCCTTAATTTTCCTCTCTTGCTTGCTTTTATTGAAATAGGAATCATGAAATGACTACCACAGTGTATTTCATAAGTTTCGGCTCCTTAATAGATCCCCATGTAATTTTGATGCACATCCTCGTGGGTCTGGCAACTATAAAACAACTGCTATAGCTTTCACCATGGCAGCTTTTCTGCAGAATCTGTTTCATAAAATGGCCTGTTAAAGGTCTTCAAATATTTCCTTATTGTTGCAGGCTTCCAAGATACCACCCTAAATGGCTTATTGTATTTCTGCTCTTTCTTACGCTCCTTAAAGAGGTTTGTTTTTTTTTTTTTTTTTTTTTTTTTTTTTTTTTTTTATTAGGCCTTGTTCCTCAAGGACAGACTTGCTGTACTAGGCTTGTTACAATTTTAATAGACTTTCCTGTCACTTAATCTTGTACATGGGCCATGGAACTTCAGGAATCTCTGAGACTTAATGTTATTTAAAAAGTGCCTCCTGCTTCTTCTCTAATTAATTGCAATCAGAAAGGCTAGTTGGTGGACACATGGTGTCGCAGCTTCTGTGAAATACTGCCTGATGGCTATAAACATTGCCATATGTTCTCTGTGAAATATTGCCATAATCACTGGCAACAGGAACAGCTGATAGGAGAATGAAGGATTGGTTCTCTTCTTTTTCGGCTTTACTCTCAAAATCTGTGAAGCGCCTCTTGATCACCTTAGTTTTTTAGTTGCTGCTACTTTTAGTGGGCTTATTTTCTTTTAAAATGTTATTTCAATAACTTTTATCTTTCATGTTACAGCTGCTAGCAGTTGCTTTCCATACCATGTCCATTTCCTAAAAATACTACTTAATCAAAGTAGGCAGTAAAGGGAGTTTTTAACCCAAATTAAACAGATAATTTTTTTTTATAAAGCTGAGTAGTTCAAAAATTAATAAGAACTTTCAAAAGCTTGACCGTTAATGAACTACAAGTTTTCATCTAATGAGAAAGTTTCTGTTCTTCACTGTAATACAGGTAGAAGGACAATTTTGGGGCAGAGCTGCTTACCAACTCTTTTGACTGTGAGAAAGTGAAAGGTCTTCAAAGGTGTGACCTTAATTAATGTTAGGTGTTTTTTGGTGTGGTGTTTTTTCTTTTTTTTTTTTTTTTTTTCATCCTTTCATTATCAAAGGGGTGTCTGTTGCAGTCTGTGGTAACATCCAGCACTATTAGTACTTAACATTATTTCCTCTGTTGATATAACTTCATTATGCTATAGCAGTAGCCTAGTAAGAAATACAATCTTTTAATAAAACAGAGTATTTTAGGTTGTTCATCAGTGTTTCCAAAAAGCTTTTCTTTGTACATGTTGCCTCTGACATTAAGTTTTTAACACTTTGGCCTCCATTTTAAGGAGACCATTCATTAGAAGCAGCAATCCTCCAATTACTTCAACACAGCTAGAAGCCTCGAAAGACTGCTTTCACAGTAAGTGTGATTCAATAAGAGAAAGGCAGTGCATTAAGCATGTAAAGTGTTTTTGTGTCTCTGGTTAGAAGCATAGGGCTCTCATGGAGGTAAGCAAACAGGATTGATTCTGCTCCTTTTATTAGAATTGGTTTCTTTTAAGCACTGCTTTTCTGTCTCAAATTACTAATTCTAATAGGGTGCTTGCTAGCTCTGAGGAAAATTTAGTTTTATTAAAGCAACAAATGGTTTTACGTGCCCCTCTATACTTTGGGAGTTGTGGGCTATTGAAGCAAGTTCTGTCTTACATGCACAGCTCAGACTATTAAACTGTACACAGGTGATTGATCTCTTTAATAAAACCCTGTTCTTTAGTAAGGAAAGAGTGATAAAGATAAACAAATGTACTTGTTTGTCCAGTGCTTTGGAGATTACAGTAACATGAGGACATCAAGAATGCCATTTTAATGAATAAGGTAGATGAAACACATCAATTTGGACTTCATTTTTAGCATGTCTGGAAACCAATATGCTTTGAGTTAATTTGATTCATGCTTTTCATTCGCTTGTAACACCACATGCATTTTAACAGAAAACGTTTCATACTTAAGCAAAGAAAAGATCTGGCAGGTAGAAGATTCTGGCACTTCCTGCATAAGGATTGAGCAATTGAGGAACAACAACTTCGCAAACCCGCTCTCCTGCATCTTCTTGTGGCTCTGGCCCCTGCTGTATTTTGAAGGACACATCATGAGCACACGCAAGGGAGTTTGGTTGCAGAGCTGTGTGGTGTGAGGGGCAGCTGGAGAGCTGCTCTGAAAATACAGGGCTATACAGATCACTACAGCCTGAATGCCAAAAGTTCTCTGCTATGCAAGTATTGGGTCTCACTGATCATTCATACATTCTTCAGGAATAACTCTGCTGACGTCAGTAGTTGCACTGATTATTTTTTTTTAAATTTATTTTTTATTTTCTTTAAGAAAATTGAGGGGGGGAACCAAGCCTTCATTTCTTTTGCTATTCACTAAAAAGCATTCTTTCCATGGCAACCCTTGTTTCCATGGTGTGTGCTGTATTGCCCTTCAGAGAAGCTTTATTAAGGGACACATGCACACACACATGCTGTCATGTGAATGTGGTTGCATTTTATAGCACTCTAAAGGAAAACTACAGTAAAATGTCACTATGTCACTCTTTTTTTTTTGAGTACTAGTGGTTTTTCATTATACAATGTGATGAAGGATTATTGCTGCCACTGCTTGGCAGTGTCATGGGAATACAACAAAACATCATTCTTCCTACTGTTGTTAGAAGGATATTCTTCAAGCTTCTGTATTTACCAGTACATTAACATCATTGTTTTCTAAACTCTCTTTGGGTGTAAGTTGGCATAAAAAGTAATCAAACTTCTGTTACAGTGTTAAAAATATACAAGTGTATATATATATGTAAACTATATATTATATAAATAAGGTTTTCTATTTTTAGGTTCGGCATGGGAAATAATAGAGATGTTAGCAAATTCAAAGGCTTATCTCCCATTTGAAAAAGAACAAGTGAACCCACAGAAATTAGCAGCTTCTTCTCTGTAATGCCACCTATTAGAAGCTACTTTTAGTATTTAAAATTCACCAAATTTACAAAAGCAAGCCATCGTACCTTCATTTTTTTACTATAAATATGCAGCTCTAAAACTATTAAAAGTTGTATCATTAACTTTGCCTTGAGAAGGCTCATTATAATCACTGTTTTAGTTTCTTCTACCTACTGTTATTAAGAGCTGTAAAAGTCTTTGTATAGAGTGAGGTATCAGTCTTTCTCCAGATAGGCTAATGCATTTTGGAAACATGTGTTACTGTGATACATAAAGCAACGTATCAAAACTTCTCTGAGTTCTGGAGAGCTGCTTCATGTGCTCTAGTTGTCTGGAACTGCAGTCTGACAGGGTTCTGCATCTATGTTTTTGAATTTTAGTGTCCGCTTTTCAACAATTCTGTTCCAAACCTTGATTAGAAGATCCATGGAAAGTAGTGTAAACCTAAAAGTACACCCATTTTCAAATGAGATTTCTGCCTCATATCAGAAGTTAATTTCAAAGATAACTGATAAAATCCTTTTTGAGAAAGTTGCAGTGAGTACTCTGTGGCTTGAGCTTGCAAAGGTAGGATAGTCCTTTTCAGACACCTACCCTGGTGCTTATTTCCTTTATTTGTCCACTGAAGCTACAATTATGAAAGTAATATGAATTGATATGGG
>VZRU01010113.1:429278-452429 GCA_013398155.1 Pedionomus torquatus | reverse complement strand
AACTTCTTTTTTTTTTTTTTGTACAATAGCTTTACATAGTACTCTAAACTCAAGTTTCTCTTATTCTGGGCTGTTGAGTTAGTAGAGTTTTATCTCTATGAGGAAAGTTTAATTTGATTTTAGTCTTCCTTGCTGAGAGAAATAACAGATTTTTTTTTTTTATATATATTTCCTTCTCCAAATTCTTCATAGGTCTTAAAAAAATAGAGAGAAAAGTGAAAATTAAACTCCTACAAATAAATCTTGGTGCCCAAGAGTAAATTTGAAATCAAGGTCCACAGTCAATGGAAGCTGTGTACATTGCACATCAAGTAAGTTACACGTGAAATTTATGTGACAGGTTTAGTTTGACGGTTCTGAGTATTTAATTATATTATTACTGCTTCTTTCTGATGATCTTATTTTTCTAATGGATACTAGAAAAATGTAATTAAAATAATATATGCTAAATATAGCGGCTGTTATACAAATAACTGTTTTTTAGACCTGGTTATGAATATTATTTATTCAGGTGCTGTTAATATGTGAAAGTACAGGAACTGGAGTTTTGCCAGAGGGCTCTTAGGATGCATCTGTGAACCATAGAGCTGTAAGGTGTGAACGGTAATGCTGGAGCAGGTGTTACAGAGAAGCAGGTTCCTGTTTGCTAAACAGTGTTTTCTAGCATTGCCTGAGCTTACAGTTCTGAACTAGTTAATGGGGCACATTCTCTCGGTGCTCTACAGCAATGGTTTTGGGTATTTTTCAGAGAAAATGAATGCACTTTGCTTATCCTTTGTCAATGGTAGTTACAAATAGAACTACAATTTCACATAATAGCTATAAACCATTACTCTAATGGTTTGACAAATACCTGTGAGGATAGACTGCAATATTTCATCTGAGAAAGGACTGAATATTAAATAAATGTAACCTCCCATTGGGTCGTGCTTTAACCTCCTACTGGTTTTGGAAGGTGAATTTAAGAGCTGAAAGCATTTTAGATTAAATGTTAGGGGAGAGGTTCAGTAAGACCTAGACAGCAGATTAGCACTTTGTGCTCATAATAACAATCCTTTCCCTCTTCCCATTATCACTTCAAACACATCATTGCAAAGTGCAGAATTTAACTTGAGTCAAGTGTATAGTTGGCTTGCACTGATCATCTAATAGTTATGGGAATGCACAATTAATGGAATTTTTTCCATACTTCTGATGACATGTAGGACTGAGAATTGGGGTTTCCCTATTAACTCAGGAAGATGAACTTTTGAATCTAGTCCTCAAGCCGCTCCTTTGAGATAGGAGGTTCTCGAGTCATGACCTATTTTGCTTTAGAAGTTAGAAATAATGAAGTTGTTAAAAATTTTCAACTTAAGATTATTAATGCAAGCAGAGCAGAAGACTACTTCTCAATCCAAAGGAAATGTTTCCCGCAACAACTTCTTTCTATGGAAAAATACTTGTGGCATTAGTTGATCCTGGGTGGGGGGAATGAGATAATGCCAGTGTGAAGTATTTTTTTTTTTTCTATTGTTAGAAGCTAAAATGAATCCTTGACTGGAGTAAGAGTAATTTTAAACAAAATGGTAGTGATATATTATGGAAATACTTGCATATATATGGAGAGAGATTAGAATAATTCTAGATAATTTTAGTAACAGCAATAGTAAAACAGCTATTGGAAAATCTAGCCCTTTAATTATAAGAGGGAAAGAAAAACATTAGAAGCTGCATGTAGTGTCTGTTTTCATTCTATATTTTTTTTTTTTGGACAAGAGAAAGCTCTTTTGAAAGGATTTGATTATTCAGGATGTAATTATTATAGCAGACAGCCAATCAAAAAGCAATTTGTCTTTCTAGAAAAGTGATGGTTATCAATTATGTTACACAGAACAATTTAAAAAAATATTTAAAAGTTGTTTGGGTGCCTTTCTTGCAATCAGAGTTCAATAAGTAATGAAATGAACCAATAAACCAAACTGATAAGCAAATCTCTCCCACTGAAACAAAATTGCTACTGTCAAAGTACCTGTTCATTTGCTAAAACCTGTTTCTAGTTCCTCGTCTGATAAATTGCAACACCTGGTTTCCACCCATGTCAACTCTTAGGAGTTAGTTGGTTTCTAAAATGCTTTGATAGAAACAAATGGACCCAGTGAGCAGCTAACAAACAAATCACACCCTGTCCCTGGGTGAAGGGTGCATAGCTATAGAGAAGTATGAAGGGTTTCTCAGTGTTGAACTATCGTGGATCAAGCAGGTAGCCAGCTTATTCTGCAGATTTATCAGCAGTCAGAACAGCATGGTTCTGGTGCCCAGATGCTTTGGTGGATTTTTGTTCTTCAGCTGAGCCAGAAGCCAGTCTTCTGTAAGAAGAGAAAGTAATAATGAGTCATTCACAGGTTTCTCAAACACAATTAGAAACTAAATGTCTTCCTACTATAGCAATAATAACATAGCATTAAGAGGTGAAGGCTATCAACCCAGTCAAAAGCAATTAAAAAAAAACACTTCACCTCCCGCCCCAGTATTATTTATTACTTTGCAGTAGTAACCATAATAGTCTAAATGCTTTCTTGCAACCATAATATTCTGGTCTCAGCAAGGAGTTTATAATTTGACAGATGGATGTTGTTGGGGAAGAAGTGCAGGATGCAGGCAGGGTTGTGCTGATGAGGTGATGAATAGTAAATTGTAAAATTGTTGAATTGTACTAGTGTCATCAAGACTGGTTTCATGTAGCCTAACCTTGCCCATTCAGTGCTTTTTCTCCTTTGTTCTTTGGGGCCACTTAATTTCAGTCTCCTATTTCACCAGTGATATAGCCCCATAGAGCTGTTCTGTGTGCGTCTTCCAACTGTCGTAGAAACATAGAATGGTTAGAGTTGGAAGGGACCTTAAAGTTCCTTAGTTTCACCTAGTTACAACCCCCTGCCATGGGCAGAAAAACTTCCCACTAGACCAGGTTACTCTAAACTCTATCCAGCCTGGCCTTGAAGACCTCAAGGGATGGGGCATCCACAACATCACTGGCTCTAACCTGTTCCAGTGCCTCACCACCCTCACAGTTAAAAAGTTCTTCCTAGTATCTAACTTAAGTCTCCCCTCTTTCAGTTTACAAACATTACCCCTCCTCCTATTGCTACACTCCCTGATACAGAGTTTCTCCCCGTTTTTCCTGTAGGCTCCCTTTATCTATTGGAAGGCTGCTATAGGGTCTCCCTGGAGACTTCTCCAGGCTTAACAACCCCAGCTCTGTCATCCTGTCTTCATAGGAAGAGGTGTTGTGAACAAAGCAGAGGGACTCTAGCAGGGTGGCAGATGAAGCCTCCACTGTGGCAGCACCCTTTGCACTGCTGAAGAGGATGAAAATTTTGGGGAAGGAAGCAGCTGTTAGAAAAGAGTGACCTGATCTCCCAGATGTGATTGTTGTCAGCTGATGCTGTGTTTTCTTGCAATGGAGTGCTCCTGTAGCAGAGGCATTCTGTTCAGGGGTAGGAAAATAAGAAGCTGCAGAAGGAGCATGGCTGATTTTCAGAGGTACACTGAACAAGGCTGTTCCATTCACAAGTCTAAGAAGAGAGGGAGTCTTTCAGAGCATCTTCAATGCCAGGTAACAAGCAATATGAAGAGATAGAAGAAATGAAAAACTTATAAGTGCTGCCCCACTGACTTTAAAGCCTGAAATATAAAATGAGGGAATTGAACTGTTTGATGTGAAATGATAACCTTGAAAAAGCAGGCCTGGTGGGAGGAGGATAATCAATGCTGCCAGGCTGTATCAGCTTTATAGGAAAGATGAGAGGGACATACAATCAGGGGAGTGGCACTATACAAGATGCATTTTATACAGTGGAACAGCAGAAAAATATGATGGGAGAAGAGCAGGCCTGTGGAACCCCTGTGGGCAGAAATCCAGTGCTCTAATAAAAGCGTAGTGCTAAGATTGTGTTACCAGCCCCCTGCTCAGGCCTGTAATAGTCCTCAGGAAATGTGAAATGAGAGAAGAGAAGCTGCAAATTCAGGACAGGCAGAGACAGTGGGAGGTTTCAACAGGGGCCCTCTAGAGACTGAATTGGGGCCTCATCAAAATGGGAGACAGAGAGGATATATTCAGACGTGCGAAGTGGCTGCTTCCCAGAACACCTGATGCATCCAGAAAGACTGTGCTCTGGATGTCATCTGGAGTGGTGTGGTGGGGCTGCTTGGTAATTAGTGACCATCATAAGATGAGGTTAAATTCTGTAGCTGAAGAGAGCAGAGTAAATACATGCAGCAAGTGGTCATTTGATTTCAAGTATAGAGTCTGCAAAACAATAAGGCAAATAGGCAACACTCCCGTAAAGAATTAGTCCAATAAGCCTTAAAGCAGCCTTCAGTCTATTAAACACGCAGTTGTTCTAATAAAGTTATTAGAAGCCCTCAAATATGTCCCACAATAAAAAAAAAAATCATCCCCACAAGCCTACCTCACTTGACAGAAATACTGAGGGTAGGTAAGGTACTGTAGCAAAATAGCCAGCTGCTGGAAAAGGGAAAGCCTGATCAGAAGAGGAAAATCCTTAAAACATGGTAGGTCAAACACAAACAGAAAATTAAAAATCTCATAGAGAATTAAATAAGTGACTTACAAAGGATGATCAAGCTGTTGGCAATGTGTTCCTAAGTGTATTGAACCTAGGAAATCAGTGAGACCACTTGACAACAGCAGTGTAACTGGGTGTACTCAGAGAAAAGGCTGAGGCAGAGATGCCCAGTGAGTTCTCTGTGTTTCTGTGTTAGTCTTTACTGCTGAAGATGCTGAGGAGATCTTTCACTGTGGTGTGGGGTTTTGTTTTGTTGGGGCGTTTTGTTTGTTTGCCTGTGTCTTGGAGGAGGTAAATTTGTTTGAAGTGTCCATCTAGGAGCTCTGCTGCCCCACTGGTGCTTTGTCAGGGCCTGCAAGTCAGGGAACTGGTGGGGTATCAGTGTGAGTCCTACACATACAAAAGGCTCTGGAACCTAGGAGCTACAGACCAGTGTGTCTGATGTCCACACTTGTTGAGATGGTAGCATCCCACAGAATAACATGACTCAATGCATGACTAAACATATGTGCAAGGTCCTACACCTGGGTTAGAGCAATGCCCGGTGTCATCCTTGTGGAGAAGGACTTGGAGCTCCTGGTGGATGAAAAACTAGACAAGAGTTGACAATGTGCATTTGCCACCTAGAAAGCTGACTGCATCAAAAGAAGTGTGACTAGCAGGTGGAGGGAGGTGATTTTGCCCCTCTACTCTGCTCTGGTGAGACCCTACCTGGACAGCATCCAGCTCTGGAGCCCTCAGCACAGGAAAGACTTGGTCCTATTGGATCAGATGCAGAGGAGGACCATGAAGATGGTTAGAGAGCTAGAGTACCTCTCCTATGAAGACAGGCTGAGAGAGTTGGGGCTGTTCAGTAGGGAGAAAAGAAGGCTCAGGAAACCTTATTGCAGCCTTTCAGTACTTAAAGGGTCCTTATAAGAAAGGGGACAGACTTTTTAACAGGATCTGCAGTGGTAGGACAAGCAGTAATGTTTTAAAATTAAAAGTGGGTAGATTTAGACTAGACATAAGGAAAGTTGTTGGGTTTTTTCTTTTTTTTTTTCCCCTCTTCACAGTAAGAGTGGTGAAACACAGGAACAGATTGCCCTGAGAGGTCATAGATGCCCCATCTCTGGAAACATTTAATGTCAGGTTGGATGGAGCTCTAACCAACCTGATCTGGTTGAAGATGTCCCTTCTCTTTGCAGGTGGGGTTGGACTAGATGACCTTTAAAGGTCCTTTCAACTCAAACTATCTTATGATTTTTTGGGGATGAGCCAATGTCACTGTGGAGAAGGAAAGTCCAACCACAGTGCCCTGCTGTAAGTATATTGTGGATGTGTAGATAAAGGAGATACAATGCATGTAGCTTACTGCATTGTCTAAAAGGTAGTGGGAGGCTTCCACTTCAAAAGAAATTAAGTTAGCACAGGAAAAATAGATAAAAGAAAAAGCTGAATGTAGAACTGTTTTACACCAAATCCTGCAATACTTGAAAAAGGGAGTTGTTGGTAACAATAGGGGCCAGTAACTGTTAAATGCAGAAGAAAGTAAGTATTGCCTTATAAAGTGGTAAAATTCTGGAGCTTGCTGTTGCATAAGGTTATAGACACAGACAGTTTCAAAGATACTTTACGTAGATTTTTGGACAACTTGTCCATAAATAGATACTAAAGGACCAGACAGGAGTGTGTCTGCTGCCATCAGTAATCCAGCAATTGTGCCTGCTAGAGGAGCACTTGGGGCACTTCAGAGGCTGCATTTATTCGGAGCATTTTAGATGTTTATTTATCAGGGTACCTTGGTTATCAAACTAAGACATCAGCTGAGCTGACTCCATGTTTCTACACTGTGCAAGGTACAGAATTCAGGGTAACTTTAGCCTTCTCCAATGTAACTTAGCCTGCTGAAGCTGCAGGCTGAATAAAGCCAAGTTATCCAGCTTTTGCTATAGGCTGAGAATGTGCTCTCAGTCACCAGGGCTAAGCTGACACAGTCACTTGATGACTGTTCACATGTTGGAATTCCAGTGTTTCGTCGGCACTGTTGCTGGGGACGGTCTTTCTACTGCAGTGCAGTATGTTTTCATACATACTGAGCTATTGACCAGGTTGTCAGTAGTGCTGAGAGGGAAGGAAAGAGTAACTTTTTCCTATTGTTTGTCAAAATGTTACCCAGCAGTTTTTCTCAAACACAATACTATTGAAATCTTTATGCAAGGAGGAGATTTGTTGTTTGACCTCTACTGCCTTCTGAACATCACCTGAATCCAAAACAGAATTGGTCTTACGGCTTGCACATATTTCTCCTTTGTCTATGACCTTTCTGTTTGTGTAGTACATTTCCTTCACAAAACTAGGCTAACTTCAATCGTTTTGCTTTCACTCGGCACAGCTGAGGACTATTGTCTTGCTCAAATTCCCCTATTTACTGTTAACTTGTTTTCTTGTGGGAACATAAGGAAGTTTCCTCTCTGAGTTTCCTTGTCCCTGCATCACAGAAGTACTACGTGAAACACTCCTGCAGTATTGTAGCCCATACCCTTGAGTGGCAGAACCTGTCTGTGCCAAGAAGGTTAACGAGATTTTAGTTCAAACACCATAGTGCCATTATCACCATTTTTTGAGGCTTTTGAAATTTGGGATGAGGACAGAGTATCTGGTCCCTCAGTTGAAACATCAAGTGGAAATGGGAATATCAAAGTAGGCCTCTAACTTCTCTTTTCATCCTCAGTGCCTATGTTAATCAAATAACAAATGGAGAAACAAAATACAGATTTGTACTTCTGTACTAGCAAACTTAAGAAAGAAGTATATTTCCTTCTGGTTCCTTCCTGGAATGATGGGTTGAGCAGCAGGATGTCTTAAAAAAAAAAAAATAAAAATCTTTATTGTAGCTAGTTTTATGTTCTTTTCAGAAATCAAACTATTGCAAATGAAAGTAGCTATTTGAGTTGTTTCATTGGGACTATGGTGCACAGGGTGTATAAACTTAATTGCAGAAATGTTGCTACACAAATAACATTAAATATTGACCACAAATATATAAGTCTATAGCTGGAAAGTGTGCTTTTCATTCATTTCTTTTGTTGAAGTAATTTTCTGCACTTTTCTCCCTTAGGTGGTGATGTGGTTTATTTATATTATTATGTGTGGGTCTCAAAACCACATGATTCAGCAAATAGTTAAAGCAAACTTTACATTTACCTAGTTGTAAGTTCAATATGGAAAATGTTGCTGCTTTTATTAATGCAAGTACCTGTACATGTCCTAGGCAAATCACCACTATTCAGTCTATAACCTTCCCTGCTATTAGAATAGGCCTTTTCTCTGGAAAAATAAATAATTTGGGTCTTTTTTTTGGAGCCCGGGTTAGACTTATTTACCTGATTTTGAAATGTGAGGATCCCTGTGGACCTGGTTTCTTTGACTGTTGCTGTATAGCTCTTCTTGTCTTGCATGAGGTCTTCCTGCCATGAGGTACAAGTCAAAGTCTTGACTCTTCTAAAGTGAAACTCAAGTTTGATTGGAAAATAAAACAGAACAAACGCACTCCAAAACCAACCAAAAAAATGAGGTACTGGGAAAGTCCCATGCTGGATTCAGTGATGTATGGGACCTGGATTCTGGATCTGGATTCAGGGAGGGATGAATTTGGATCAAAGGCAGATGAGCAGATGAAGTGCTCCTAGGACGCTGACCATTGAAGAGAGTGATCCTTTTGATCCCTCATTTTTATACTGAGCATGATGCAAATGGGATGGAATACCCTGTTGATCAGTTTTGGGTCACCTTTCCTGTCTGCTGCTTCCCAGAGGTGCAGCGACTCTGTGCTTTTTTGTTTCTAACCCTCCAACAGGACAAATAACAGTCAGCTGACTTTGGTTATTCTCACAATAAATATAAGTCTCTCTGCATATTATTCCTTGTTATTAACTGTAAACATCAAACCTTATCCACTGGAAGCAAACACTCTGAAAAATATGCCATTAATTTCAGAGAGTTAGAAGAGGCTTAACTGAAAAGAAAATGGGTTATGTTTTACCTCAAACCAGGACACCCATCTGTAGTGGGCAAAATCCTAAAAGAAAGTTCTTTCAGTCTTTGTTTCAAATAAATTTCTTTGCTCACGCAGTATAGCAAGCAAGTAGACCTGGTTCCTCTTTACAGGAAAGCCTTATGAAATCATTTTAGGGAAATTTAATTATTCCTTGAACTAGAAATTTTCTGATGCTGCTCAACTGAGGGAAGCATGCACACATCTTGTGTATCATTACAATCGTTTTTTAATTGCTAAGTTTATTAAATTAGAGATCTATGTGAGCTGAAGATAAAGTACTGTTATAATATTATATGCACCTAGTACCCACATGGGTTATTTCAGCTTCATTATTTACTTGCCAGAATTTACCTTTGTTTTAGAGATATTGAATAATTCCCATCTTCCCCCCGCCCTCCCCCCATTTCTCTTTTGCTTTTCTTTTTGCCATTTTGTTAGGTGATCCAATCACAAAGTGGATTTGGGTAGGGGTAAGGGGAGGATGTGTGGTGGCTGCTGCTTGTGCTTGGGGATGGAGATAAGCGAAAGCAACGATCTTGTTTGGTAATGGAAACTTATGGACTTCATGACTTCTGATCCACAGACCACTGCTGAGGTTGTTTGCATCTTGTGCACAGGTTTGTAAAGTTGCTTGTAGGATAGTTGAGACTAAAGCTGCAGGAAATATTTGTATACCAGACCTAAGCATCAAGACATTTGTGTAGATGTGTTTGGTAAATGGTGGCTCTTTTACTTCATACGTGATAGCTTAGTGATTCATCATATGCTTTTTTGTTAGCTTTTACTTTATGCCATATCACCATCTTGAGATGTTGGTTCCTTCCTGTGCAGGAGGATGCTGGTTCTGTTTTGGGGGAGTTTATAACAGAAAGTTAGGAATATATGTTAACTTGGCTGTCTCTTTATTAGTACATTTGAGAAGTATTTGACAAAGGTTTCTCCTGTATCTATTTGCAGATTGGGTTCTTTCGGTTAAGGCCTCTGCTGAACAATGACTTATGCTGGACACAGGCTCCTATTACACCATCCCTGTTAGAACTGAATTCTTGGGTATTTCCTCACCATCAATTTTCCTGTACTTGCCCATCTAGTATAAAAATGTTTTCCACTCCCTGACAGGAGAGCGAAGTTGTGCAATCCAAACCTCTGCTCTGCTGTGATTGCAGGAATGCAACTGCTGGCCTAGGCAAGAGAGTGCTCAAGTTCTCCCTCCCAAGACAGAGGCACAAGAGCTTACAAGAAATGCTGTGACTTAGATGTCCGCCTTAGTAATTTCAGTCATTTCTCCTTCCCAAATGCAAGACTGCCCTTCAAGAAGCCATTTATCAGTTCCTTTTGAACAATGATCCCGTGCCATTGTAGTTGTGAATAGTGCCTGGCCCCTGCTCAGTCTTTGAAAAGAGTTACTTTAGAAAAATATACCTGTTTGTTGTGTTCATCTTTCACCAAACCAGTGGCCTTGCTTATACCCCCATTTTCTTACAGGTTATTTTCAAAATCTTTGATCTTCTTTAGTGCATTTGTTGGAAGAATGTCAGTCTGCAGACTTGCATTGTGTAAGATGTATCAATTGACAGATACGGAGCAAGACTAGCGCTAGCTTGTTCTTTTAACTCAGGGTTAATTGATTATCCTAAAGAGTATACAGCCTGGAAAGGCTTATCTGAGTGGCAGTAACTCTAGCCGGTGTTTGTTTTTATGCCTTTTGCCCCTACTCCTTCCCCCAGATTATGCTTGAGATTAAGGTTTATTTTATCTAGGCTGCTGGGGCTGAGGCAGCCTTG
The DNA here is from genome assembly GCA_013398155.1 of Pedionomus torquatus. Taxonomy (NCBI): domain Eukaryota; kingdom Metazoa; phylum Chordata; class Aves; order Charadriiformes; family Pedionomidae; genus Pedionomus; species Pedionomus torquatus. Next base: position 442,038 of record VZRU01010113.1, on the reverse strand, counting down.
GTTGGACTTTTTCTTCTGTGATTCAATTAAAAGTAATGCCAACTTTCCCAGCCTGACTTTAGAGGGCCGGTGGGGCAGCAGGGGAGATGGACTGTGCCTCTCTCTCCCTGTACCTTCATATAAACCAACAGAGGATTTACTTTTTTCATATAAATGGACAGACAAAACTTTAAACAGTGGAAACAACATTCAAGTAACCTGTTGTTTATATGCGGCCCATTGAGAAAAGGAATAGAAATGGGGAAAGGTTATGAGATAATCGCTGTATGGCTTTTTGCCTGCTGGTGTCTTGCTTGTTGGTCTTTTGCTCAGTCATACTTTGGCAATGAACTGAGGAGATGAGTTCACTCAACTGTCGCTGTCAAAAATTGTGTCATATATACTATGTATACACAGAACTGAAGTGATAGCACACTTCTCTGTTAAGGATTACCTTTATATGTTATAAGAAAATGGGTCTGTATATATTTTATGCTAATGAGATGATTAAAGTTAAAGGTATAATAAAGTCCACTTTAAAACTATTTACAACTAACATAGGAAAATATCAAATTCACTTTTGGTGAGATAGTGAGATACTCAGGTTTTGCATTAAAGTATGCATTGGTCATGGATGGCTTCCTGTGCTATCAGGAGTTAAGAAGTTATAATGTTGAGATTTGCACAAGCTTGCTGCTGTTACACAGCATTAAATCATATTAAGAGTGGAAGGGTTTGTACTACTTTGATGATTATTGGGGTTTTTTTGCTAAGCATTTTCAGGGCAAAGCATATGCTAGTTACAAACCTGGGAGTGCAGAAGACAGTTTGACCACCTCCATTGTGGATGATTAGTATAAATGGCTTATAGCCACTTCATAAGGTCAGTAAGAACCAAACTCAAAGCATTCATAAATGTTTTTTTTGGTAGTCATCCAATTTGAATGAGGTGGGACAAAACTACCAGATAATAATTGCCTACCTTCAGTTGAATGAAATGGATATTAAGAGGCTGTAAAAAGATAGAATAACAGATAGAATCTTGCTTCTTAGAAAAGTTTATTGATATCCATTTATTAATGGAATGAAATGGCTTTTTCTGCTCTTTAAGTTAGTTAATAATCCCATGTGTATCAGAATCCAAACCTTTTACATTGTAATTTATTTCATTTCTTCTATTAACCTTGTGAACTTTGCCATACAGATGGACGGTGTAGGGCTGTAATGACTACTGGGTTTGGTATTTATTAGGCACTTACACTATATTTAGATGATACGCTTTTTTTCTTCTTAGTGCAACAGGGATAGGCTTTGACTTTTCAGGAACTGCTAGTGTCAGTAGCAATGTCAGTGGTTAAGTGCTTTTTGTGACTGGTTATTCATTTTTATTTGGATACATCTTGTCAGAAAGAAAGAAACTGTGAACAAATTAGTTGTACTTAGTCTTTGCAGATGCCGTTTTCCTTTTCTCACCCGTTAAATATTGTTATAAAACCACCTGATACACTTAAATCCACATTTCTGAGGTTGTTTTAGGGTTAGTATTTGCTGTTAAGACCAGATCTGAGCAGATAGTAGTCTTCCTTCCGACGATGATATTGAAACTCTTCCCATTTCACCATTGACTACCTGGAGTATAGACACTAAGGCTCATGCTGATGATTTTTAGCAACTCGTATTATGCTATTGATTCTAAAAATTCAATAAAACTGCTTAATACATTTTTTTTTCAAACCACTTCCACCCATTGTAATATCCACGTTCATAAACAAACCTTCATGATGGAGCAGATACTAGTCTCTCCCTATTCAAATGTCTGAATCAAACCCAGCTTGTCATATTGACTAAGAGATAAATTTGATGTTGGCTGGTCCATCTCTCTATACAGACACATTTTGACACAGTGTATTTGAGTGCTAATAATGACATTAGAAGATGTTGGAAAGAGATCTAATTCAGCATGCAGAAGTGACTTTGCTGTCATCTCCTATTTTCTGCACAATTGACAGCAGATACTTGGGGCTGAATTTTTCTTTCAGGTCAGATTTCCAAGGCATGAGGCTGTCTGCTAGAAACAGATAAGACCAAAACCAATACCAAAGTACTTGTTGGAAGTGTCAGCGGTGCTGAGAATTTAAAAAGGGTGCTTCAGTTTTCTGTTTATGACATGACACAAAAACACATATTTCACTAGCAGTGAAATCCAACCAACAACCCTATGTCAGTTTTTGAAATTTCTTCCTGGGAAAATTTTGAAAGAGTAGTCTTATCTGGGAAGAATAAAAATTGTTTTCAACTAGTGTATCTATTTTGTCATACAGTCTAGTCAATAGAGTAGAAAATTCTTTAAAGATGTAAAAGCAAGTATAAATACCCTTATGATCCAAAATGTGAAGTTACATTTCAGGGTTTCATTGCCAGACTAAATTGATATCTCTACCTCATTTTTTTTGTGTGTGCAGGTTGCTAAAAAACAAAGTAGGAAAAAAATTATCTGAGGTTAAAAAAATCAGACACCCCAAATCCCCTTTCAATTGACGCCATAGATATTTCCTATGCAATTGGTTCTCAAAACAGCATGTTTCATATCTTATATCTTCCTTTCAGAGAGAAGGAAAAAAAAAAAAAAAGCTGGGCTACTTCTGGCTTTCTGTTGGTGGATGTTAGTGTCAGCATTAACCCTACAAAACTGCTTAATGGGCACTGCTGAAGAACAGCTTCTAAACACATCCTTCTATACAGATGTCCCAACAATTGTGGTGAAGCACTATGCTGTCATTATCTGAGGCTGCCTTATCTGCAGCTTAGGAATGCTGAGCAATATCAGGACTCTGCTAACCTGCCAGCTTCATTCCTGATTCAGGGTTTTCTGACTGTTGGTGTCTTTTGTCTTTCCTTTCCAAAGTAGGCTGAACTTCTCAAAGTCATAGTGTTAGCCTGGCAGCAGTGGGTTTTCTAAAGAAGGTTGTTCTTTATTCTTGTATGCAGAGGAAAAGTGGTGTAAACTGAATGTTTTTGAAATTTGTTTTTCTGATGACATAGAAATGTGTGTATCAAAAAGCCCCAAACACTGTTGTAGTAACCTAAAAAACCCTCCATCTGGCCTTATATCAGGTCTTGTGGAATAAATCTGTTTTTTTTGCTAGCACCCAATTACCTTGTAGCATAAGTTTATTGTCCAATGTTTTATTGGTTTTAAGTTATTTAGGGTTGTAAGAAAAGGAATATCTCCAGCAAGAACACTTACATCTCTAGTCACTGTCTTTCCAGACCACTTTTATGTTTCACAAGCTTGAGCACACATCACTGTAAAACCCCACTGGAGACCAACTTGTAACTTTTTGTGCTTCATCCTTGAAGTGAAAGCAGCAACATCTGATTGTTCATTTCTGTCACATGCCTTCTAAAAAGCTGGCTTGTGAATCAATTTGTTTGCAACATTAGCAGAATTTGAAGAAAGCATGTGTTTAAATTGTACTGGGCTGTCAGATGTAAATTACGCCCTGCAGTGTAAGGACAGGATCTTGCAGGAACATAGTTGGATAAGTTCCCACACTGAAAGATGCTGTAGGTACAGGATTCATGCTCTAGAAACAAGGCAAGAAGTCTCTCAGCTGAAGGACATGGTTTAGCTAGGTATAAGAGATTAATTTCACAACTTGATTTTATGACTAGAATCTAAAGAGTGATCAGTTGTGCACTGGGCCAGATGCTGTTGGCAGTAGTTCAGCCCCTATGAGTTCAGGAAATCATAGTGTGAAACTGCATCTTTGTTCTGCAGAAAAATATGATAATTTGAATTTCCCTACCCTAATTAATTTTAATAGCTTAATATCAATCCCAATTCTTTATTAAAGACATTGGGGCTTTTTTTCTTTGTTTTTTTTTCTTCTTTTTTTCTTTTTTTTTTTTTTTCCCCGAGCAGGGAAGGAGTGGGAATGTACAAGGACTATGGTCTGATCATAGAATCATAGAATGGTTTGGGCTGGAAGGGACCTTAAAGATCATGTGATTCCAACCCCCCTGCCATGGGCAGGGATACCTNAGCCCCATCCAGCCTGGTCTTGAACATTTCCATGGATGGGTCATCCATAACTTCTCTGGGCAGCCTGTTCCAGTGCCTCACCACCCTCACCCTTTCTTCCTAGTATCCAATCTAAATCTCCCCTTTCTGGGCTTGCCAGCTTATGTTGAGCTTCTCGTCTACCAACACCCTCAAGTCCTTCTCCTCAGGACTGCTCTCAATCCATTCTCTGCCCAACCTGTATTTGTGCTTGGGATTGCTGTGACCCAGTTGCAGGATCTTGCACTTGGCCTGGTTAAACCTCATGAGGTTCAAATGAGCCCACCTCTCAAGCCTGTCCAGGTCCCTCTGGATGGCATTCCTTCCCTCCAGAATGTCAATGTCACCACACAGCTTGNTCAATTTCACCACACAGCTTGGTGTCATCAGCAAACTTGAACGTGAACTCAATCCCACTGTCTGTGTCTCTGACAAAGATGTTAAACAGCACTGACTTCTGAGGAACACCACTTGTCACTGGCTTCCACTTGGACACTGAGCCGTTGACCATAACCCATTAAGTGCAACCATCTAGCCACTTTCTTATGAGAAATTAGTCTCACTGAGTGGTCCATTCATCAAATCCATGCTTTTCCAATTTAGAGACCAGGATGTCATCTGGAACAGCGTCAGACACTTTGTGTAAGTCCAGGTAAATGATATTTATTGTTCTCCCCTTATCTACCAATGCTGTAGCACCACCGTAGAAAGCCACCAAATTTATCAGGCCTGACTTTCCCTTGGTGAAGCCATTCTGGCTGTCACAAATCACCTCCCTATTTTCCATGTGCCTTAGCAGTGATTCAAGATGGATCTGCTCCATGATCTTGCCGGGTACAGAGGTGAGACTGACTGGCCTGTAGTTCCCTGGGTTTTCCTTTTTTTCCTTTTTGAAAATGGGGATTGCTTCCCCTTTTCTAGTCAGCAAGTACATTACCAGACTGCTGTGACTTTTCATATATAATGGAAAGTGACTTAGCAACTTCATTTGCCAGCTCCTTGAGGACCCATGGATGAATTTAATCAAGTCCATGGACTTATGTACCTTCAGGTTCCTTAGATGGCCAGTAGTGAACAGGTTTTTTTCTGTTTGTAGTTTTTTTTTTTCTTTTTTTTTCTCCTCTGTTCTTCCCCTGCTGTGATGGATTTTGAAAAATACTGAAATTATTTTGAGATTTTAATAACCAATCCAGGAAATTGGAAGTTTTCATTTTGACAGTTTCAAGATGAAGTGTTTTAAGTTTCATAACAATGCTAATTTTTCAACTTGAAACGTCTTTTTAAAAGAAGCAAAAAGCAATCTCTTTTGGGGATGGCTGGTCTTGATAGAGGATAATGTCCTGTTGGATTATCAGTGTGGGGAAAGTAGCTTGGTTATTGCTGAAGATACATTTGCTCCATACAAAAATAGAAAACTTCTTCTTTTGGGTTGTAAAGAAGTATTTATCACTTAGTAGTTGTAAGGACATGACGGGAAAAACTTTATACAGAGTTCAACACTATCCAAAGTAGCTGTCCTGTAAGTCGCTGACCACATATAAAGTGGAGTGCTCCTCACAGCAGGAGGGATGGATGGACTTGCCACTCATTTGGTGCTCATCAGCACATCTCAGGCAGCCCTAGACTGGAGTAAATCCACCCGATGATGGTTTTCAGATGTAAGACCTGAAGCTGATATATGCATATTAATTTTTATTCATCTATAAGTAAAGGTGTTTCAAGTTTCTTTCTCAAAAAACTTATTGGCAATTAATAGCAAACAAGTGACACTATGGGCTGTGGTGGGTGTAGAACCAGACACACGAGAGCAATGCAGCATGTGAATATCTATTAAAATAGAAAATTCACCCACAAGAAATAAATTTTTACCCCCAAGCTGTAAAATATATTATGGAAGCAGTGAAGTGTTTTTTACTAGGCCAGTATTTTGAGCTGGTAAACCATTATCATCTACTCAAATGGCACCAATAGATCAAAGATCGAAATAGCTAATGCCATTCTGGGATGTTGTTTTACAACCCTATAAATTCCAAGTATATTATTAGGGCAGAAAACATAAGCACGTTGAATTTTTTTTTTTTTTTTACATTTGTTGTTAAGGAATAGAAATAGTTGAGAAATAGTTTCCTCATAAATATGGAGTATGTGACCAGGCTACTCCCTGAATAGTTAAATTGGAATCCTCAGGGTATGCTGAAGATGAGGTAATGAATTATGAGAATTTATTCTTTTAGTATATTTTTGTGTGGAATAAAACTTCATTTATTTTGCAAGCACACATTTAGAGGGTTTTTGCTACTGTTACCTTGCTTGTAATGAATTTTGCACCATGCTGTGCAAAGCAAGTAACACAAGAGCCAATGACCAAACTTGCAGTAAATATAAAAAGCTAATAACGTCTCATACAACTGAGATGAGCCAGGGTTATCCCCACCTGCGTTGGTTGGTCTCTATGAAACTCTGAGAGGTTCCAGGCAGAGCAGCCACTTCCAAAACCTGGTTATTCAGTATGCTGATGAGCAACCTCCTAATCACTCAGGTTTGGTGAAAGTGGCCTGTGCAGTGCCTGGGACCTGACTTGCCTTCAACACTATCCATCCTTCCTCCCCTGTGCCCGTGAATGATGTCACTGCTCTGCCACTGCTGGTCAGGAAGCAACATAGTGTCTCTGCTGTTTCTCACCAACTAAAAAGCTGAGCTTCGCAGAAATGGATGGTGCCAGTGCTCCACAGCAAAGTTTCATCTGCCATGGTACTTGGTAAAGGTTAGTCTTCTGCCTACGTGTCTGTCACTGGAGCAGGTGCCTTTCTGAGAGGGGAAAATGCTGTCACAGTGTCTCTCAGTTTAATGAAGTACCCAGATTCAGTTGGCTCCTGTTTCTTTCTGCATGAACATTACCATCTGTTTTCAGCAGAAAAAATGAAACCACCACCTTTTCCTTCATGTTAAAGCTCTTAGAGCAGTTATTTTCTTTATGGGAGATGCCTTCTATAGTACTTCAAATTTAAGTTAGTCAAGGAGCTAGTGCTGGTTTTGAACTGTTACTTGTACCAGTGGTGGTGTGTTCATGGGGTTGGGGGATTGTTTTCTGTCAAGAAGCAGAGATGGTGACGGAAGATGCAAGCTCCTCCCTTCTGTGTTTATGGAGCATCTATGTGCAGCAGGTGTGTATGTATATGTGTTGCCCTGAATTCAGCCTCTCTGTGGACTGCAGGTAAGTGGAGTAGCCCCATTTCCCAGGTCTCCTGTTGTCTCTCTTACCAGTACTGGTTGTGATCTTGCCAACCAAGCAGCTTCAAGGAAAGCTGATTAGAGCTTAGATGCTTGTTCTGTAAGGTAAACAAACAGACTGACTCACGATTCAGCTGTGGGATCTTGCAGGTTACGTTCAAGAGGACTGATGACAGCACAAGCTGTAGAGATCAAGCCACAGTGAGGTCAATTTAAGCATGAAGATATACCTTGTATTCATAAAAAATGTCTTACAACTTTGCTTTTATTTATTTTTTGAGTGAAATTCCATTTCTGTGAGTAGTCAAAACCAAGATAACACACTGTTCAACTAGTCATGCAGAAACGAATTTTACAGTTGAGTTTAACTGCTTGTAGTGGGCTTTCCTCCTCTGCTTTCTCTGCAGTAAAACTAGAAAAGTTTCTTAATGTATATGAAGCGTGAGTCTAGATGAGTTAAACAGATTTTATTTTATTTCTGATTATATTCACAGTGTGATCAATCCTGTTTAACATGGTTGTTGCAATATCTTAGCTTTCCTCAAGGAATGTCTAACGCTCACCTCTTCCTGACTGAGGTGTTGGAGGACATACTTCTCTTACTGAAATATGTTTGGTTTAATCCCAGTAGTCCTTCAAGCCCCTTGATACTTATGTGTCATGTTGCTGCTAGGTTGTGCTATCTGGGAAAGAGCAGGCTGCAAGAAGAAACTGGTTGTGTGGGACAATGTTCTCAAACTGAGGGACATGCCTGCTCCCTGTCAAGTCCTAGGATAAGACTGTTCCAGCATCATGCTAGTTGGGCAAAACGTGTGTGTGTGGCCCGACTCGCCCCCTCACCCTTCTTAGCTGCCTTAAGATGGGACTTGCCTCCATGACTGCAAAACATCCTGTATGCCTCCAGCACCTGACACAAGGTGGGAGCTGTTGGGTTAGCTACTGCCCTTCTCCTTAGTGACTGAAGTTATTGCCCACTTTCTGCAGGAGTGGGAGGTTGTGGATAGATCTTCTCCTCTCTTTCCTTCCTGCACAGTCCCTTCCCCCCATGTGGCAAATGCTAAGGAGGGACAGGAAGGTTGGGACACTGCTTTTGCTTTGACATGTTGAAAAGTTGTGGCAAAGCTTTATTGTTCAAACGGTCCTGCGTAACATTAAGAGTTTCCATGGGGACTTGCTGCTGGTCTTTGTACTTTGACGCCTAGATGCCTGTTATATAGATGTCCTAAACTTTCTGTCTATAATAAGGCAATTAATTCTTTTGATATTTTGATTTCTTACAAGACTATTATGACTTGGACTGCTTTTCTCATGACTCATGAGAATGACAATTGGTAACCCACTAATATTGCTGCCCACAAGGGTTTGTAATTTTAGAAGTAATCACTTTGTGGCTGATGTAAATTTTGTAATGAGAAATACTAGATTTATGACCGCAGGATTTCTCACAGACTGTTTTATTGCTTGGAGGAATTGCTTTCTCTGTTGGGAAAATCCATCATTAGATGTCTGACTCGAATGTTTCATGGACCGTTTATGCTTGGAGAATGTTAATGCAATCATTGAAACAATAATGATGATTTGAGATAGTATAATTGTTCCCCTTTCCTTCACTCTAGACATAGAATGAGCTGGCAGTCAAGTTAGGTATAGGTTCATAAGGGAACTTTACAGCCAGAATGTGAGCAATTTCAATGTCTAGTTCTCAGGTTCTTGCTCCGCCTTGTAGGTTTATTCCCCTTTCCTAGAATCATAGAATGATTAGAGTTGGAAGGGACCTTAAAGATCATGGAGTTCCAACCCTCCTGCCATGAGCAGGGACACCTCCCACTAGACCAGGTTGCTCAAAGCCCCATCCAGCCTGGCCTTGAAAACTTCCAGAGATGGGGCAGCCACAACTTCTCTGGCCAACCTGTTCCAGTGCCTCACCACCCTCACAGGAAAGAATTTCTTCCTAATATCTAATCTAAATCTCCCCTCTTCCAATTTAAAACCATTACCCCTTGTGCTGTCGCTATACTTCCTGACAACGAGTCCCTCAACCTGCTCTCCTGTAGGCTCCCTTCAGATACTGGAAGGCTGCTAGGTGGTCTCCCCGGAGCCTTCTCTTCTCCAGGCTGCACAGCCCCAGCTATCTCAGCCTATGTTCATAGGAGACATGCTTCGTCCCTCTAACCATCTTCATGGTCCTCCGCTGGACCCATTCCTACAGTTCCAAGTCATTTCTGTGTTGAGAACTCCAGCGCTGGACACAGTACTCCAGGTGGGGTCTCATGAGTGCAGAGCAGAGGGGGGAGAATCACCTCTGGTGACCTGCTGGTCACGCTTCTTTTCATGCAGCCTAGGATATGGTTGGCGTTCTGGGCTGCCAGTGTGCACTGCTAGCTCATGGTGAGCTTCTCGTGCACGAGCACTCCTCTTTCTCCTTGGTNGCAGTTGATCACAACCCTTTGACTGTGGCCATCCAGCTAGTTTCTTATCCACAGAGTGGTCCATCCATAGAATCCGTAACTTTCCAATTTTGAGACTGAACTGATTTCTGTACATAGTGCCTGAGAAGAATTGTTTGGAGGAGTGCAGGATATGTGATGGTGTGATGGTGATGATAATAACTGACTTTGGTGGAAGCCTTTACTGCATTTTTTTTTTTTTTTTTTTTTTTTTGTGGAATCTGTCTAGGTAAAAATACTGCCTGTCTGTGGGACTGATGTCCTCGGGCAAGATGTTAGGAGGAGAAACTCTGTTTGCAGTTACTAATGAAAATCAGGCCTCAAAGATGTGAATTTTCTAGTCTTGCTTGGTTTGAAGTGTTTCTGGGCATCCCTGCTGGTCATGTAAATTTTGGGATCTAATTAGCTTTTGTGATGAAAATCTTAGGAGTTAGAAGATATGGGTTTTGAAGACCACAGGTACTCATATTTTATGTTTCAAACCATAACTAATACCTAAATCTGTTGTGGACCTGTGGCTGGGGTTTACTTCTGGGCATGTGCTCACCAGCGACTTTCGAAGCAGCTCCTGCCAGTGTGTCTCTGCTGCATGGTGGGCACTACCTAGGGACACTGCAGGTCCTCAGGCTGACTGTGAGCAAGTGGTGCATGAGCATAGAAAGAGGTGGTTTATTCAGCTCTTTTCATTACTCCTGTGTAATGATGAACTAGTTTGTTGGCCTGGGAACACTAGACAATAGCTGCATGAACATTACTGTTATTGCCGCTAAAGAAGAAGTTGCTGTTACATACAATTTTATTTTCTGTTTATTTTCTCTTTCACTGAGAGTGGAATATATGTATGCTTTTGTATTTAAGTGAAGATAACTGCTAAGTTTTCTATTTTAATTTAGTGTAATTTTACCAGCTCTACGCCAATAGCATATCTCAGCAGAGAAGCTGCTTCAGTCAGCAAGGTCTTTCCTTCATAGGTCTGTGTCTATAAAAAGAAATGTAATGAGAGAATGATCTTAGAAACATCATGCTTTGAAGCACCACCTCTAGTGCCCAAATTTCTCAAAGATTTTTTTTTTCCTACTTGTACTCCAGCAGTGCTGCAGACAACTGCTTCATGGAGCACTAAGGGCAGGGTAGAGAGGGAGCCCTTCCCTGTCCCAGCCACTCACCTAGTCCTTCTGCATCCTGCTATATCTTGATTTTGGCCCAATATCTGCTTTTAAAGACGTAACTGAAGCCCTTGTGTCCCTTCAATGGTTCTGTGAAACTGCATTGCTGCACTGATTAGCATTGCTTTTCATTTCCTTCTTTCTGTGTGCAATAGGTGTATCCTGGGTGGAAACATGCTACTGGAGAATCACCTGTGATGTACTGGAGTTCTAAATCTTTGTCTGATTTGGCATATTTTTGCTTTTTAATGTAATTCGTTTCTGCACTGCTGATCTTATTCTTTATTGAAACAGCACATTTGTGCATGATCCAAGTTCATTTCTGGAAACCAGTTTCAATAACTTTCATTTATTTAAACTATTAAAATAGTTTAAAATACAGAGAGCGGTACCATTCTCGCTTTCTATTCAAATTGCTGCACTACCACTGGAATAGGCTTGAAATAAGGTATCTTGGGTTCTGCTTGACCTGATTCAATGTAATTGTTAAAAAGTAGAATTACTGAAAAGATAAAGTCAGATGCATTCCTATTTGGCTTGGGCTATTGAAATGGGAATGGTATGAGTTTGCTACAGCTATTAATATGTCATTAATCCAGGATATATTATATATTGCTTTTAAGTCTTATCTGAAGGACTGGATATCCTTTTGTAACATGTTCTTTTGCTTTTTCTAAAAGCTGATATTTTGTAGATGAGCCATTGCTCGATATGTAAAGTCTAAATGGCTCTTCTTATTTGATCAAGTACCGTGTTATTGAATGTGCTACAAAGTGACTTTATCCTCTACACATTAAGTTTGAGTCTGGTGCTTATTACAAAATCCAGACTTTTCAGATGCTAAATATGTGCTATATCTTGCAAGCTAAAAATGGTAGACTCCTGACAGTTTTGGGCTGTTGAGACTAAATAACTCTATGTCCATCCTTCTCTCTTTATGGTTTCTGTCTTAGGCCCTAGTTCTTTGTGGTGTTAAATATCCCTGTGGATCCAGATGGCTAGAAAGCGGTAATGCCATTACAGTCTCTGTTTTCTGAATCAGGGCTCTTGTTATTTTGACTCTGCCTATAAAATATCACTGTAGAAATAATAGTCCTTAAGATGGTGATAGCTTACTTTGTGACTTCAATTTGCCATGGAAGCTTTCAGCACTTATTTTTAAGTTGTTAATGTGTGCTATAACCACAGGTTGCTTAAGATTACATCTGTCTTTCTTTTTCTGTACCTAAATCATCTACATGAACAATCGCTTCTGTGTAAGCACATAGTTCAAGATTATTATTTTTTTTGGTGTTCATTTCTCCTCTTCTGATGAGAATCTTGTAAGACAATTGCACCAAAATCAAACAATTAAGCCCTCTTCACTGCATTAAGTTCAGCATTTTAGTTCTTCACTCTGTCCAGTGCTCAGCTTCCCATTCATCAAGATTAATCAGAGTTCACTCATAAAGGGCTGAAGGTATTGCTTGTCATTAGATTTTTGGATTGTGCCTTAAGAAGTCTAGTTTCGCTCCTCAGTGTCACAGGACCTAATTGATTCTGGATGAATAAAATTATTTCTAGACTACACCTGGTGCATGACAGTGTAACATAGCCCTTACCTGTTTAAGTAGGTAAGCCCTCTGAGATAGGGAACATTATAAAAAGTTAGTGGAGCGCCAATAAAATTTATTTTATTTTGGCAAGAATGTAGATGCTCTTTAACAAACCAACCAAACAAAAAGCTAAGCAACATGCTTGCTGGAACCATTCATAAAAAGAGGAAAAGAGGTCAGGACAAGCAAACCTACTAATTTATTTTTTTTTTCCAAAAATGTTTAAAATAAAAAAAAGTGAAAAGTATGTAAATGAGATTCCCCCCCTCCTTCCCTCCC
>VZRU01010113.1:298432-429258 GCA_013398155.1 Pedionomus torquatus | reverse complement strand
GGTTATTTTGGGGAAATACAAGTATCACTTGTTTTAATTTGGTTAGGTTATTCACAGAATTTGCTACATATCTATCTGTGATCCCTGCTGAAAAAACATGAGAACTTTGTAAATTCTTCTCTGGGTTGCTGCTGTTACATAAATTTTTGGCTTCTGCATATGTAGGGGAAAATATTAATTTAAGCCACATCTTGCTTCATACACCGATTCCAGAAAGAAGAAGAAACACTGATTTGTATCTGAATAGAAGAAAATAGCTCTACCATAATACAGGAAAATATGTAGTTAAATATGAGAATAAATAAATGGAAATAATATTATTAAATACCTTCCAGTTTTGGTTGTGGCCTTTTCTGTGAACTGGTAATTATGTTTCAATGATTGGTAATATTGTGAGATTTTTAATTGTATCAGGACAATAAGGAATGGAGTACAGACATGTAAGAGCTGGAGAACAGAAACTTGAAGCTGTGCTATAGAATGAAATAAGTCTTGGATTCAGCTTGCAAGCTAGATTGTTTTGAAAAAGTAGAATGGTAGCCAGTCAAACCATGGACTTATTTAATGGGTAAATGGGACCATACCTTGATACGTTCCTGATAGAAATATTGTAAAATCACTGCAATAACTTTTTCTTTTGTGCTGAGCGTTTGAGTGAATATGCATACAAATGTAAAATAAATTGAAGATGTATGTAGAAAAAAAAAAAAAAAGTCAACTGTTTAATGGTGCCAGTATAGCAGCTGGAATTATCTGAAGACCCTTTTTTCCTGTATAATCTTGGCATCTCTTGTTAACACATACAAATTCCAGCTCTTTTTTGTACAGGCAGCGGCTAAGGCCATCCCACTGCACTTGCCACTTTTTTTCTTTTAATGACTAGCAAGAGAAACTTGTTCTGATGTTAAATATGTGTGTGTTGTTTTATTTGGAAACTTGGAAAAGTTTTTTAAAAAAACTCAAACAGCCCACTGGCAAATGAACGTTTGGCTACTCTTGCTTTCCATCTCCAGGCAAAGAGGGGATTTCAGCCACATGCCCACAGTTGTATGTGAGTTGCAGAGCAGACTGCGGGAATGGAGATCAGGTCTCCTGGTCAAAGCCAGGTCATATATACTTATTAGCTAAGATGGTAATTTTCTATCAACTACCTCACCCATGCCAGTGCTCACTTGGACGAGGTGGAGTCTCTCTTTTTTGTTAATTACAGTAGCTACCCAGCAAGAGAACAGAGTAATGTGGAGATAGGGTGGTGAAGAGGGGGCAAAGTGGGACATGAATTTACAGGTTCAGCCTGATGATGTTATGTAGAAGTTATGTTTCTTGATACACAGATGCTAATTTTTCTTGCCCTTTTTACAACTTCCTTGTCTTTGTCTCCTCTGCGACACTTCCCTCAGCTTTCAGAAGGAGGAAGATCTCTGGACAGCAGAGATCTTTAGCATCACAGGCACATTTCTCAAAGGCAGCAGTTGAAATGATCTGACAGAGACTCTGTTTAAGGCTAAATTGTGCATATTTATCCTTAGCTGAAAAGGATCATTAGATTATGCCCCGTGCTTGTATGAAATCGATAGTAACATGTGCAATGAGCCTGTCCTCTCTTTTATGACATTACGGACTCAAGTATTTTACACATAAATAGGGCAAGATATGAAGCAGAGTGCATACTTTGAGCAGGGAGACATGCACCATAAATCAGGATATGTGTGCATAATTACAAGATATCAGAACAAGTCCCAAGGGTATTTTTAGCATTGTAAAATGTTAGATAGACCTGCTTTCCTACAGAACATTATCCTTCTCATTTCTCCACTCCTAACTACTGGACAGTTTTGTTGGCCAGATTACTTGGCACAGTAGCAGCGTGATAAATGACAACTGCGAGAGTATACAGTGTTTAATTGCACAATCAGAGTTTAAAACTTCTGATTAAATTGTGCAGAGCCTGTGAACTAATTGTCTGAAAATGTCTTCAGGGTTGAGCACTTTCTTAGCTAACATTTGGGTGTGAAAATCAAAGGCTTGGGTTTTCTACTGGTGTGCGATATTTTGGGAAGGTAGCTTGACCTGGGTGAATTGAGTGGTTTTGGGAAATGGAAAGAATAATGACATTGTTGCTGTGCTTAAGTAGCTATACTTTTAGTGGTGTTTGGCTGTTAGAAATCTTACTTGCATACACAAAGTGTTTCAAAGGATTTGACAGGAGAGAGGAGGATCTGTTTTGAATTTAGATATTAATTTTTGTCTTTTTGTTAATGCAGGCGTGAATACGATTTTGATTGTAATAAAAAACCTCATGTTTTTGAGGTAGTGTTCTTTATTTTTCTCTGTTCCCAGGATAGCCTTTGCATCCATGTATTTTTGGGACCCAGTGGTGTTCTCCATGCACCTTGTTCTCGTGTCAATACTGAGCAATAGCTGTACTTTCTTGGTCTCTGTTCAGGATTGGATTGATGAAAGTCATCGGAGAACGCCCAGTGCTTAGGTTCACTGGGTGACATGAGCTGTTTGACACAGGTAGCGTCTTGGGCAGAATTCTCATTTTGATGACTGTAAAACAACAAATATACCAAACAAATAAAAAAGAGAGAACAGTGAGATAAATAACAATATCTCATCTGTTTGTATTGTCTGCCTGGGCTGCTGCTGTCTGAGGTGGCAGGAAGGAGGAAGATGAAAAGCAATCAAACCAGCAAACTAAAATGAAAAAGGGTGAGAAGTACCTCAATGACAGGAATAATTGTGCTTTTGTTTTTCTTTTTGGNCCTGGTTTTTTTTTTTTTTTTGGGTTTTTTTGTTAATAACAGAAGCTTCTGTGTAGCTTGAGACTGCATATTCCCCATTGCAGCAGAGTTTAGGCTTAGGGGTATAGTTAGAGCTTTTACGTGATTATTGTTCCTAAGAGCAGATTTTAAACCTGCGGCTTAGCGTAGATGCTTACATCAATACAGAAGGGAGTTTGTTTACATTTTTTTCCTGCATTATCTGGCACTAAATTTCTAACCCTACCCCCAAAGTAATGAATTTGGATTCAGTTCTCCCCAGCTTGTTTAACTATTAATTTTAGTGGTCCTGTGCAGTCTTCCCCTCTTCTATTCTACATTTGCACAAAGCCAAGGCAGGATTCTTACAAGACCTTAAAAGTACTTATCCCATGTAAGTTTGTAAGAGACTAAGAAGCTTCCTTGAGTTCTCCTGCGTGTCATTCCTGTCTTGGTGTAAAAAGAAGGGCCTTCGAGGGCAGGATGCCTTTAAATTGGTGCAGTAGGTGTCACGGTAAGAGGAGATGGGAGAACAGAAGCTCCAAGAACTGTCTTCTCTTTCCGTGGGGATAAGAGAGGGGCATGTGCAATAATAAGTATGAGGGATCTTTTTTCATCCCCTTCATGGAAGATAGTATTCAAAAAAGTCTGGCTTGCTCTCACAATGGAACTCTCCACTGCTGCTGCAACACCTGTAATCTTCTGAATGAGTTTCTGAATATGAATTACTTGTCATCCTTTCTTCTGAAGGTGAAAATATAAATGTCTTTTCATGTGTTTCTTAAAGTTCAAAAAGAAAGACCTTTGCACTGATTTAATTATCTGAAAGCCTCTTATTCTGATATACTTATACCTTTTGTGGAGCAACTAGCTGTCTTTTAGCTTGATTTAGTCAATTTACTCATATCAATTAATTGCATAATGAGCTGCAGGCAAGCTTTAGGTATCTTAAAACTGTTATCCTCATTTCATCATCTATTGCAAGAAAAAAGTAGAATATAAAATTTCCCCAAATGTTCTAAAAATTCATATCTTTTAATAAACTGAAATTGCCACAACTTTATTTGTCCTCACTGTCCTATATTACCCTCAAATCAGTCTTTAATTGTTCTTGACTTTTTATTTGAACCATGTGAAGACATTCTTGTATTTTAAAATGGTGAGACCCCTCATGATGCCTGAACATTTGCACCTGTTGCATAAATTGTATAGCTTGCACCAGTAGTCCTGCAGTTGTTTATTTGGTAGATATTTTAAAGGTTAATCAAGAAGCTAGTTTGCTGTCATTTTATTCCTTAATCTAATAGATGAGAGTAGTCTAATTAATGATATTCTGTTTACTGCTGGGGATGGCTGGGTGATTTTTCTTTGTGGCTTAGTAAACCATATTCAATGTGGCCCAAAACATTTTGAGATGAAAGTTGCTACATCAGCTAATGGGAGCATTAAGCAATATGTGTTTCTAAAGCAGACCTTATCCACCGTTTGAAAATAGATACAAAGAAAATACTTTGCAAAGGTAATAAATCTTTAAGAGCCTTAAAAATACAGTTTTAATAACTGAGTGATTCATTCCCATAACAAAATAGGCTTTTGGATTAATTTTTGGGAGAGGTTAATTTTTATTCAATGCTAATATTCACATTAGTATTTTCACATATGCTGTTAATAACATCAAACCACCTTTAAAATTCACCTTATGAAGCATTCAAGGAACATTTTGTTTAATCTGATACTTGTAGTTTTATTATTGATTGAATTACTATTTTACTTGTATCTACTTTTTAGATTCATGGTCTCACCTAGGTCTATCAGTCAGTTTTGTTGTACTAAGCTCTACTGATTTTGACAAGAGGATATGGCTTTCAGCAGTAGTCCATGGTTTCTGGACTTTTCACAGTGTGGATGGACTTCCAGGGTTCCTGGAGCACAAGTCCTTTGAATCTTAGAAATGTCACCTGAGAGCAGATAATGTCAAAATGTGTGTGTCTCGTTATATACTGTGCTTAATTTCTAGGAGCCTGAAATGTCACACTTGGTGTGCAGAAGTGCTGGATCTATGACTTTTGAGTCTGTCCACATTAATAGATCTGTTTTAAATGTACAGTTCAAATGTATGCCTAGAGTGATTAAACACATCTAAAGAAGGGTTTTGTTTTGTTTTGTTTTTATTTTTCAGATTTATATTACTACTACTTATTTCAAAGCATATAAGTCATACATGTTCTTATCAGGAAAAGAAGGGCAGTGAGAAATTTTACATTAGTCCTAAACTAGACCTTGAAAATGAAGGGTGAGGGTTTTAAAATTTTTAATATACATTTCCCAACAATCAGTATATTCTCTTTCAAATGGATTAATGAAACTCTTTAAAGCTGTATTTTCTGATGGCCTGCAGCATATTACTAAGGGCTCTTTATCTTGTCAAAGCTCGTAAAATACAGACCCTGCAGGAGTGATGTTGTTACTCAGTCAGTTAATATGGAGCTAGTCTTTTTGAGTGGTGATAGGAGGAAAAATGCTACAGTAGATACAGATGGAGATGAAAATGTAAGACCCTGTGAGACTCTACCCACCAAACTGGTTCTGAATTTGTTTTGGACAGATTAGATTTGTTGCTCTTCACTTTTCCTTCTGAAAATTCTCTTGTGACTTTATTGTCAGCTGAAGTGTTTATTGACTGAGAAGTGCTTGCATTTTAGTGATGGATATAGTGATCCTGGTAAACACTTTTGGGCCTTCATGATGCAATATGCTGTGTAAGTGTTTGTGTCATTTTATGATGGAGTGGGCAGGAGCGCATTTAAATATAAAGTAGAATAAAAAGCACGCAGTTTCAGCAGCCATTAGTTTCATTAAAGCTACTACAAAGATAAGAGTTAAATGATTTGTGGATATATACAAATGTCTTAAAGTAGAAAAGTAATACAGACTCCAATGCCATTATTACTGGGAGAAGTGCCAGTGTTCTCATTATTTTTAATGACTTCCAAACTGTGCCCTTAGTGACTGATGAAGTAAGCAATTTCAGATGGGAAATGTGATATCCTCAGTGCTGGAAGGTGCTGAATGCCCTCAGTTGTTAGGGGAAATGGCCATGCTCAGGATACTGTGAGAGACAGCAGATAAATTGTAGGTTAAAGGCTACCATTGCCCACTTCTTTAAGAAAGGGCAAGAGAAAAAGAAAGTTTTTTCTAGGGTGTTCAATAAAAAAGAACAATCTAAAGGATAAAAATTATACATGATGACACAGCTCCTGAGCAAACATCAATCACTGCAGAAAGATAGGTACTAAAATACATCTGCAGCTCTTTGGATTTTATCCCAATATTAAAAAAAAAAAAAAAAAAAAGCCAAAAATTCAACTTCAGTAAGTGTTTCTTTTTATTAAAAAAAGATAAACATCTTATGAAGATCTGGAAGTTGTTAATAAGAAAGTGACGAGTGTGAAAGGCACTTCTCTCAGAAGTAGGTTGCCTGCGATTCCCATGTGTGCAATGTCCTCCTTTCTGCACTGCTGTATGTGCTGGAAAGCTGTGTCCAAATTCCACCAGTAATTGTCCTATCTACTGGTGGGGGGTCAGCACTTGGGTCTCTGCTGTGTAGGAGGCAGACTGCAGAAGCACCTTCTCTGACAGGGCTTGGGGAAGGATCCCAATTTGAAACACCCACAACTGCCCTTGGGCTTGTTCAGCTCTTTGGGTGTCAAGCAAGATGTGTTCAGGTGTATTGAGCAGTATATCGGGGGCATAGCAAATACTGGAAGTGTGTTAATGATGAGGAAAGGATTTCTACAGGACCTGGGCTTCACACATTTTTCTGTTTCATACAGGAGGCTGGGCAGCCCCTTAGGCTACATCTACCCCAGGCAGAGCCCTACTTGCCTGCTGGCTAGCCTGAGGACAGGACATCCCTTACCCTCCTTTCTGGCTGGGCATGTTTGTGTAGAGATGATTCCTATTGTGCCCAGTATGTTAAAAATTAAAATACTTTCAGCTTTTAAAAGTTGCTGATCAGGACTCTAGGCAATGAAGAAATACTGTTTGTTGCAGTGCAGGAAACTTGTGCAGTGCTGCTCTAGTGATGATGAAACGTCTGCTTTGGAAGTTAGTTACTGGAAAGATGACCCCATCATGGCAGACAAACCCACAACTTTGGCAGATATAAATCAAGCACAAAACCATATGTTTTTATTTTTTTTTTTAATGCAATAGATTAAATGGTGGAGCTCTCTGCCATGTGATACTTGGGAAACTAAAAATATAAATAGATTGCAAAGGTATTAGATAAATTAATGGAAGATTGGTACAGAGATGGCTATTGAAAATGACAGTTGACATGCAGCCTCCATTTTAGGAAACTCATAAATCACTGGTGCTCAAATTAGTAGAAATAAACCAGAAGGAATGCTCATGCTTTCTGTCTCTCTCCTCCTGGTTCCTGGACATGTGTTACTGACCACCCCAGAGATGGGGCACAAATGTTGGCCTTGCCCTGGTGCCAGTGTTGTATGTCCATTGCTGTCCCTAAGGATTATTGGTGGGGTCAAATGTAGAGGTGTGAAGTTATTATCTTCAAATTTTTATTTCAGCTGTGAGCCTTGCAGTTATTGCTAATGTTAATCCAAGCCAAGTATATGCTGGTGAGCACACTGGTTTTCAGGCACAGGTCCTCCTCCAGGCAGGGTAAATAACATCACTCTGCAGTCTTAAAAGTAGCATCTGCAGCTGAGACATAGGTACAGAGAGTTATAGCTAGTGGAAATTTAGGTGAGCACTCTACTGTATGAATTTTCTCTACCGTCAAGTGTAAGTTACTTTAGACTCATAGTAATATCCAGAATTAAAATGCTCCCTTGAAGTAAATAATTAAATGAGGATTACAACTATGAGCAACAAAGTGACAGAGGTGACAGGTTTACCTTAAGTAGGACAATTAAACTGTAAATTAAAATTAAACTTCTCAATGAAATTAGAATATTAGGTAAGGTAATTATCTAAGAGTAATAGGTTAGTTCTATATGATGTGTCATTAAATAATTTCAGAGATCACTAGAAAATAGATTTTCTACCCTGTTGTTTTGTGTCTGTAAAATATTTCTTAATCCAAATGGGAACAAAAGCCAAAAGTACATTTTTGATGTTTTTTGGCAAAACTGATATTTTATGAGAGAAGTCTGGTTTAGCTTACATTTCACCTTAGTAAACACCTTTATTTATTTATTTATTTTTAACGCAGTAGAAACTGTAGGAATGTTTGCTGCTGGAGAGATGCTTGTGTGCCTGAGGAGGGCTTATGGACCTCTTCAAAGTTAGAAAAAGTGCCATCTTTGTAGCTTTTCACCCACACTGTGAGCACCTTTGTGCATGCTTAAAGATTATTTAGTACCAAATTAATTCATTAATTTATGTATTATATATTTGAATTTTTTAAATTGTTCTTTTGATAGTTACAGGACAAGCTTTGTTTTATTCTGTTTAAAAAGAATACATTTTTTCTTCAGGTAACAAGTGACCCTAGATCTTGGCAGTCCCTAAAAGAAGGAGTTGTGACCTATAAAAAAAGTTCTCAAAATGGTACAAGCATGATTTTTTTTTCCTCTGTATTTTTGATTTTTTTTTTCAAAAATAGATCAATATTGTAGAAAATAGTAGTAATAAACAAAATTTTGAAAGAAACTGGTATTCTAGTCTGAAATAAAAAAAATGTTTCTGAACAAAGTATGCTGACTTTCAGATGAAAAAAAAGTTTATTTTCCACAAAAACTGTGTTTGAAAATCACTGTAAATTAATGCTTCAGTTAGAAATTAGAAAAATAAGATTGTTTCAAAACAGTGAATAGAATGAAGTATAAATTAGTTTCAGATGAAGTGACTTTTCTAAAACAAATTTCAGGAGTTTTGTAGGTAGACTTAGGAGCTTTGAGCTCTTCTACTGTTAACTTCAGGGCCCCCTCTGGAGTGACAGAAGTTTTTGACTTTGTCCAAGGGAGTAAGGCAGGAGGTGATATGGGGTGCAGTTAAGGCTACTCTTGTACGTGAATGGCAAGATTGAGCAAATTTTTACTTGGATTAATAGTCCTTTCTTATGTAAGCAGTCTGACTTAGTTCATTGAGTTATCTTTGTGAGTAAGAATGTTCTGAACGTGTATAGGATCAACCCATTTAGGTTGTCCACAGTTTATTGGTGTGTAACCTCTCTGTTCGTGGTCATCGCAAAGCCTGTCCAAGCTAGACAGTGCCTTCTCAGGAAGAGTGCCCTGCTGTGGCTTTGCTGAAGTTGCTTATCACAAATGAAGAGCTGCTTAGATTTTTTTTTATGATATGCTACCCTTGCGTGATATGGTTTTTTTTTTATTATTATTTAAAGTTTTATTGAAGTAAATAATCAGAAATTCTGAAATGATTAAAAAGTAAATTATATTCTGGTTAGAGCCATTCTATATCCTTTGATAATCTGACAATTTGAATCATGCCAGCCTGCTAAATCAGAGCATCAAAACAGCAAAATATGAAAAACATTCTGTGATAGATCTTTTTATGATGTAATTTTTAGTCTCTGCTTCTAATATTACATTTTACCCAATTTATTAAGATGACAAACAAGAAACTAATTTTGACAGCTTTGTTACTCTCAATTCAGAGAGAAAGGAACAGACTTTTTTTTCATCTTTGAATGTATGATCTTAAAGCCTGAAACAATTTAAATCACTTTTTAGATACTATACTCCGTTTAGTAAAATATTTAGTGCTATTATGATAGTGTAAACCATTAGATTGCAATTACAGTAACACAGCAAAGAGACTAATAGTTCTGCTGGAACACAACAGTGATGCATGATTGCCCCATTAGGATTGGAAGTCTTGAAGCACTGAAGTTATTAAAAAAAATTAATCATGGTTACAATCTTGATTTTGTTAGATTGTAATAAAAATATCTTATTTATGGATATAACTACTAATGTGTCAACCTCTGAAAGAAGTAGTAGAACAAAATATCCTAGTAAGTATTCTTTGGATTATGATTACGGTGTCTTTCGCCTTACTGCAGCTGGAAATCCAGACCTCATTCTGTACTTTCCCAAAAGCATTATTGCAACAGATTGTACTGAGGCAAGTTTTCAGGGCTTAAATGGGGCTGATTTTACAGGTATTTATGACAGCAGTGTTTTAAAGCTTGCAAAAATTTTTGCTGTCTAAATATTCTATTTCAAAAATACCCAAATGTACACCCAACATATTAATGTAATTTTGAAGACAAGTATAGATGAAAAGGAGGAGGAAATATTTTCTTTTTTGCTACCTTGTTTAGCTTTTAAAGCATTTAATAGGAGAGTTTGTATACATAGTCAGGTTTTTGCAGCAACAAGGGAATAAGAAACATTTTGAAAAGAAAAAGGAGACTGTAAAATTTTTAAAAATGGGATCAGGCACTTAGGAGCTGCATTAGCACTGGTAATGACATCTAACTAGTAAAAAAGAAAACAATTTCAAATTGCTGGCATTCCTTTACATTTGTGCATGTGGGTGTCAGTAGCATATCTGCCTGTGCTTAATATAATCAGAGAAGAAACTGCAAAATGACTGAACTAGTCACCACTGAGCTAATTGCTGGGGACTAAAAACTGCAGGTATTTGAAGATAATTCTCACTCTAACAATTTGTATACTGAAAAATAAAGCAGAAAAAAATCACTCTCAGCTGACAGATTCATTTGAGAAACTAATTTAAAAGTTTAGAAAGAATTAATTTCTGAGGGTTGAAAGAAAGGCTGTGTTTTGTGCTGAAAATTATTTGCGTGTACTTAAAAAGTAGAAGGAGTTTTTTCTCAGGTGATGCATGAGTAGTCCTGGGCTTATCCCGGTTTTGCTGGTGTGTATATGCAGCTGGGTGGGTGACTGGCTGGTGGAAGGGCTGAGCTGCCCTCTCTGTACCCATACTGGGGGAATGCACCCCTTGCAGGAGGATTTGGAAAGAGCTAAGAGAAGCAGAGATCAGAGGAAATGTGAGGATTTAGAAAGACTGGCAGATTGGAAGAGTAGAGGGAAGGTAGGAGAAAGAGAGTGTATGCAATACAGGCAGAGACAATGATGATCGTTATCCTAAGTGATTCCTTGTCATGAGTGGTGGATGAAGAAAGTTTTTGGACTTTTGAATGTTAGACAGTGTTGATCGTGGTTGATGGTTGCTCTGGTTTCCTTTAGTTTGATTCAATTTTCTTTCACATTCAAAAGTAGTTTAGGTCAATGAAAACAAACTTTAAATTTAGACTGATTAACCATTGTTTAGCTTGCATTCTCTGAAACATGTATAAAACATGCAGAACATGTCAACTGTCTGCATCTGCAATTAAGCCACACTTTAATAATAAAATTATGTGTTGATTAATACAGGATGGGGATTTAAAACTGTGTGGGCATAACTATTAAAACACTGTATGAGTGAAAAGTGGTGCATTTTAATGCAGAATTAACAAATATGACTCAGGGGTAGGAGGTATTGCTTTAGAGAACCAATACAATTGAAATAAGGCACTTGAAAATAACACATTAATGTCTTTAATGTTATAAATTCTTTGAATTGTGTCAGTTCGATAGCAGTATGTTAGAAGGTAATTTGTACAAGCTATGTTACAAAGGTGACCTGGAGCCTATTTAAGGCCCCTCTGGAGTTGAGGGGTCTTAGAAGTAATGTAGAAATGGGCATGAGCCTCTGACACTCAGGGTCACATCACAGTCCTTGCATTTGGACCAGCAGCTGGCCACATCCACCAAGCACCTGTGGGCTCAGGACTCTTGCTGACTGCCATAGAGGACAGCCCTATGGCTGTTAATCTGCTCCAGTAACACCAGTTTCTTACTGCCTGAGGAGTGCAAGATTCTTGATTCTGGTTCTGCAGATCATGTGAGGCCAGGAAAAAAAAAAGCAATTGGAAATGTGGGAATGACAGTATTGAAGAAACCTACTTCAAAGAGCTGGAAAAGCTTCAGTCTCTTCCTCCACAAATTCTATTTAAAGAATTCCAGGCAGAGTACCTCAGAATACACAACACAGACTTGTGATGTTTTCTGTGTATTTTAAACAAGTTGGGTATTATCTTCCCTCTTATTTGGGATGTTTTCTAACAGGACTTACCTGTCCTTGTGCAATTCTCTCTTATTTAGATAATTTGGAAGAATTGCTATATAAAACACTTTAAGTTGTGTATTAGCAAACAAATGTAAAACAGTTTGGTTTAGCCTTTTACAGCAAATCTGGTTCCCCCCTCACACCATATAGAAGCACTGACAACAACTTTATTTTAAGTGAAGCTTAGAGTAAATCTGTATTTTGGCAAGTGGCTCTAGCTCTCTGTGCCTTGGCTTTGGCTGCATCCTTTGGTTGTTGTCCACAGTGGTTGTTGCTGGATTTTGAAGCTCTTTTCTTAACTGGCCTGTTATGTTCTGCTGTTTAAAACAAACTGTGGCTTTGAAAACTACCTTTCTGAAGGCTGATCTTTTATGGCACTCTTGCATGGGGGTTTTTGAGTTTGGCTTTTTATTTTGTTTTGTGTCTTTTTTTTTTTATTATTTTTTATATTTTGTGTCTAGTTTTCTAGAGGAACGAGGTAGATACTGCCATGTTGGTGTCTGCAGGGAACTCCATAACTGTTGAATGCATTGCTGCATTTCAGTCATGTTTGATGACGTGGGACAGAGTTTCAAAGACACTAAATTTCTAGTGTCTAGAGTGTAGCTACATAAATCCGCATACCTGCTCAACTTTAACTGAACATCAGAGAGATGTTATGCATGCCTGATGTGGGAACCTTTGTTAAGACACCAGAAAAAGTGAAAGAGGAGCAGCCCAGGTGTTAGTGGTGCTGGTGAGGAGCTGCCAGCTGCCCCCATGCTGCTGGTCCTTTCCCTTGGCTGGGCTGCAGATCAGGCTGGTGCCCTTCACCTACCTCCACCCCTCTGCCATGGCATCGTGCAGCGTCTGAGCCTTCCCGATCACAGTTGGGGAGATGGCTCTGGGGTGTGCAATTGGCCTTAGGAGCGCACAGCATCTGGAAACCTCTCATTTATCTGACACACCTCTGTCCTCCTCTCTGTGTGTGTGATTGTTCCCAGGCTGCACACTCTGTGTCTATCGCCTGTGTTCTTGGGGTACTCCCATGGGCTTTTCTGGTGTCCTGTACTAGCAGAGGTAGTCTTAGCAATGTCTTTCTTGATTCCAGTTTAATGCAGTTACTTAGGATTTTTAAATACTTTGACTTGTTATTTCTCAAATACCAGCTGTCAGAAGCACACATAGGTCTCACGAAACAGGTGCAGTTTTTGAACTGATTTACATGAAGAAGGGAGAGACATTTGGTAAATATTAATTGGCAGGCACTCTGAGTAAGGACAGCAGACAAAATGGAAAAAAACATGAGTTTGGGAGTACCTCACAAATGGGATTTTATTTTTTTTAAAATTTAATTTCTTGATATTTTTTAAGAAAAAGGAAAGGGGATGCATGTATCATTTGATTCTGTTTCTGTGGAGCCCTTCATGAGGCTATATTCCTTTGACTCATTGAGTGGACAGGAGCATTTGTTAACTAATTATGTGGCACCTTACAGTCATTGTCTTTTTCATCAGCGTTGTTCTTGTTTTTGATTCCTTCTATATCTTCTAATATTGGCCAGAAGTAGTAAAAATGATAACAGAGGAAATAAACATGGAGATATTTTTTTCTCCAAGTGACATATGTTGTACAAATTTTACCTGAAAAGTACTGAACATTAAATGAATACAGGAATGCCAGCCCACTTTAAATGCTGCCTTGGTTTTACAACTATATTACAGTTTCCCAGTCCATGGACCTACCTTACAAGATACATTTGTAGATGAAATTTCATGGATAGAGGTAAAGTAAGAAAAATGTTCCTTTATTCTCTGATGTTGCTGAAGTCTAAAATACATTGTCTTCATGAACAATCAGAAATAATGTTATTTATACTAGCTGGTACATTATTACAAGGTTTTCAGTGTGATTTTTGTTTATTTCTAACTGAAATAGGACCATTGACATTGGAAAGGAGAACTCTTTGTGTCCAGACAGCAAGGAGGATATGGGGTTGCATCAGCCTCCTTCCCCCTTGTGACTGTTCTTCATTCACGGACTAAATCCTCTGGTGTTTGTATGCTCGGAGTTTCACATGGAGCGCTTCAACACAATGTGCCCGCTTTCGGAAGTGGGAGGAATGACACACTTTTAACAAGTGTCCTTGAGGCGGAGAACAACAGGAAGGCACGTTGTTGCGCATCCTCCTTTATTCATGCATATGGAATGCAAGGTAACCCGCAATGGGGTCTGCTGTGGGAGAAGGCTCAGTGGTGTCACAGAGCTCTGAAAGTTCAATTAAAAACAATGAGAGACGTGCAGCTTCTCTGAATCTGTCTGCATAATGGCAACTATTTTTTTATAGTGCTTGGACGCACAGTCGTCCTGGGATTTAGTGAAGGACGTGGAAAACAAGTGCATTTTGCTGTACCTACTTCCTGCTGATAGTCTGGAAATGGAGCAAGTCAGAGAGAAATGTAGCTTTTTGGATCATTAAAAATCCATTTTCATTAAAAGCAAACTACTGCAGTGACACACTTATTTATACATTCATCCCCTGTCTATCTATGCCTTACAGATAGAGTGAAAAGAGAGCCTTTTCATAACAGCTTTAAAGCCTAAATGAAAGAAAAGCATTCTATTTACCTTGAATTACTTACATGGTGTAGTTGTTTGGTTTTTTCACACGGTATTGGATGGCAATTACTTTGCATTCTTTCTTTACCACCAGTTCTTTTTGTCCTATGTAGCTATCATTTGTTTTTATCTATATCTTCCACCTATCTATCTATTTCCTCTTTGTGCTTAGACTTGGTTGCAAATTATATTTGTGATGCAGGGAGCTTTCACTCTGACTGTCTTGATATTATTTTATGCAACCGTGACTACCGTAAAAATTGGCTTTACTGCCTCTTTTGTGTTATTGATTCAAGCTCATTTCAGAATTAACTTGTTTGGAATGATCTGGCAATGTTGTGTGCCCCAGGTCCTCTCAGAAAAAATTCATATCTCATAACTAAATGCAATAAAATGTTCAAATAAATCTAAACACAGTTATATTTTGAATTTAGATGAAAACCTTATGGAGTCAATCAAATATACAAGGCATGTATAAGTTTTAGTTCTAGACTTACAAGTACTGCATTGCAGAAAAAAAGTATTCAGAGACCAAGTTTTTCCTAGAGGTCTGTCCCTTATGTATGCTTTATGAAATGCCTAATCTTATCATTCATGTTTCCATCCTGAATTGGATAGACATAATTTTGACATTTTGACTGTAGGATTGCATCTGTAATTTGAGATTATTGCTGTAATTCATTTAGGGATTCAGTCCTTCAAATCTTAGTGTTACATTTGTCCTCATGGTTAGGTAGAAATATTTGTGTGCTGACAGTCACTGGAAAGTGATCTACAAAAATAAATCGTCCCTTGTTAAGGGCTTGACTGGTCAATTGTGAACTTTCCATTACAAACAGAGAACTAAATGCTAGTATAAATGGGGAATTTTATAATACGAGCTAATTGTAACATTAAAATGCCCAGGTGTTAGAAATTGTTCACTAATATCAGATCGCAGTGCTGAATATCTTTAACTGACCCATAAAATCAGTCCTACCTTGAAAAACTTCAGCCTTCCTGTTATACAGCCATTCAGACTCCTCTGCCCAGACTCACAGCACAAAGACAGCATCCCCTAAGTTGCAGATTTCAGGTGTGATAGCGCACCTTGGGCTGGTGACAAAGGCCAGGGAGTCTACTGCTACTTGCACAGCCCTGACCCACCTCTGTGCTGCTGCTCATTGCCATGGGCTCACGAGGCTGACCCAGGCTACACTTCACTCTGGGAATGGTGTGGCCTTTTTTTGGCTGCTGGAAAAAAAGCTGTGTCT
Source organism: Pedionomus torquatus (assembly GCA_013398155.1). Classification (NCBI taxonomy): domain Eukaryota; kingdom Metazoa; phylum Chordata; class Aves; order Charadriiformes; family Pedionomidae; genus Pedionomus; species Pedionomus torquatus. The sequence continues at coordinate 413,513 of VZRU01010113.1, read as the reverse complement.
GGCTCCTCTTTAAAATGTTTTGGCAGTCATGGATCTGGAATACAAGTTCTTTCTTCCCCCGCCCCCCTCTCCATAGCTTTTTTCCTAACTGGTCTCTCTTAGTTCTTTATTAATCTTTTTATTGTCTTTCAGAGTACAAAGTGTGTATATTAAATGCGTGGAAAGGAAAAAGCTACCCAGCGTGAGTACAAAACAGATGCATGTATATCCTGAGTTGAGTGCATTATGGATAAAGAACTATTATCATTCTTCCCACATTCGCGTTTCCATCTACTTATGAGATATATACATGTGCCTTGTTAGCAATGATGTTATAATGCAAAAACTAAAGTTTTCATATCGGAGGAAACATATATTGTTAAATGAGCTGAGAACATTCTCCCAAGGGTTAGCATTTCTCTTGTACATGTGAAATCCTACTGAAATAAATGGCCCTATTATTTTAATTGGATCTTTTGGTATTAGAACATCTTTCTTTGTACTGCAGTAAAGAACCTTCTTTTTCTTCCTTCCCTGAAAATGTGAAATGAACAAACACAGCCTATGTATTAAAACATTTATGACTTCAGCAGTGGAAGACTGTACCAATATGCATAGATGCACATACACATGTATAAATTAAATTCATATTTTATGATGTATCCCTCTGTTCTCTCTGACAATATACAAAAAGAGTTTCTACTTGTAAATTAGATATGATTAAACTTTTGCCTTGTCCTTTTTTGACCGATACCTTGTTTACAATAGTAGTAATGATCAAGGCACTGAAAAAGCCAAGAAAAAAGGTAGCATTCTTTAATCAGAACCCAGTAGAAATATTTCAGAGAGGATTGTGTCTATTTAATAAATTAGTTTTCACATGGGCTCTAACACTTCCAGCATTTGTGAATAGACTTCAGTTTTTCAAATACTTGCTTCTATGAATGAGGGATTACACAATATAATAGATTAAACTTCTGTGGACCATTCTGATTGGTTATGTAAAAGATCATGGAAGTAAGTGAGGAACTCTGTTTATCACATTGTGATCAAAAGCACAATAGAGTAGAAAATTTTCTGTGAACATAGGCTTGAAAACTAATTTGTTGGTTTGTTTGTTTCCTCTCTTTTCTGCAGCTGTTCAATTATGAACTGTTACTGCTGGTCAGAAAACCAAATATCTGTTCTCTAGGGTAGCTACATTGTAGTCCAATGTTTGAAGACTTGGTTTCTTTTGTAATTGGAATGAACTATTGATTACTTTTTAAATGGAATTCTCCTACTCTTCCATCTGAATACTAGCTGAACATGTTCATGAATGTATGCACTGTATGTTTAATATATGGATACAGTAATGATATAAACCTGAAAACAACATTAATTGCAATTACAGGGGGAACCCATTTTTTTATCATACAGAAAAGACCAAGGAATAAGCAAAATAAGACACTTATGGGATTGAAGTTATTGGATTTTCCTGTTTGCTTTTTACCAGGTCTGTCTAAGTTCTATAAGGATAAAGAAGCTTTGAGGGGAAAAACTTTTGCAGATCAATTAATTATCAAAACCTGGATAACGCCCCTTTTAGAAGTCACCTGATATTGCTGTTCAGCCCTCCATTGAGGCAGGATTCTGGCCAGGTGTGGGGTGAAGGCTGCTCAGCTCAGCTTTCATAGCTCGAACATAGGATGGTGGTCTTTGCAGGCCCCAGCCTCCCCCATGTGCAGCTTGCAGAGGGATGCTGGCTGCAGTTATTGTCATTGTATGCATGTGTAACTAAATATCTATTGGTTATCTGTTTATTACCTAGGAGAAGAAAATATAGCTACTGTGGCAAACACTGAATTACCTTGTTTTGGGTGTTTCTCCCCTCAGTGGAAAAGATGGATTTTGTTTTTCACCTCTTCATACAGAATGATCCGCTGTTTTGAGGAAATTAACGAGATAACTTGCTACTTACAAACAAAATAGGTCAGAATTGCTCTAGCGTAAATTGCAGTAGCTTTCTGAGAATTAGCGCTGCTTTCCCCATTCTTTTCACCATCAGCCTGTTCCAGTGCATGCAAGCCTCCTGTTGGGTGCTGCCCCTGCTGGATGTCGAGTGCTGCCCGGCTTGAGCCCACCGCTGCAGAGCTGCACTGCCAGAGTGCCTAAACCTTGGCACTGTGTGTCAGAGCAAATAGTGTCTTCCAGCTGTTTCCATAACAACACACTTGTTAGAAAATAAATATTTGCTCCACTTTCACAATTGTCATTTTGCTAAGAATTAGTTGATATTAATGTTTTTACTCTCTTTGTGTTTGAGAGCATTTTAGAAATAACCTATGGGTGTTTATGGGACAATGTGGCATCTGAGACCATTGCAGCTGGCTGTGCCTTACCATGGACTTGGGCTGGTGAGGAGCTGGAGCTGGTAAAAAGCTGTCTTGTTTAAAGGTGGATCAGATTCTGATCTGCTTTGCTGAGCAGTCTGGGAAACAGCTGTGTTGATGGGTCTGGGAGCACTGGGAGATAGGGCTGGTGGAACAGTGGGGCAGGAATGGGCTGTAGGATGGGCACAGTTTCAGATAGCCCTTTGCTGGCATTCTCTGCCACCAAACCTTGTGAATTTTGATTTTTAAGAAACTGTTGGCTTAAAAATTCCTGGAAATCAACCAGTGATACAGTCATTCAGGTTTATAAATCTTTTTGGGTTATATGAAATTAGCTTTTTAATAGAGGAAAGGTTTTTGTGGGAAGAAATTTTTTGGCTACTTGCTACGGATTTTCCATCATCTGAGATGTATGCCTGTATAAATAAAGACTTGTAGAAAGCAGGCCAGAAGTTCAGCCATGGCAGCATTAGTAACTATGATAACTACTGTCACCTAGCATATTATTAGATCAGTTGTATTTTCTTATCTTGATATATTCTGCTAGGAGAACACACTGATGTCACACAAAGCCAAAATGTATTTTCCTGCTTTGTTTGGATTCTTTTGTATTGTGCCCATCAGAATGGCATCTGTGTGCCATAAACACCAGGACTACCATCTGTCATTTGTCATGATAAGTGAAACTGATGTTTGTCACCAACATAAATAAGGGACAAAACACAACACAAGACCTTTTGACAGAGCTGAGTGCTGTTACAGTCATTATTGCATCCCATTCAAAGCAGGGATTACGGAAGTGTTTGAGTCCTTGTTTAACCATGCTTCATCTTTCAGCATTATGAAAAGTCTCGTATCTATCAGCTGTTAATCCAGAGTGACACAGTGCTTCAAAACAAAACTTCAGCCATAGGGGACCAGGAACAGTTGAGCTGACCCTTGCTGCTAAACAGGCAACAGTATTTTGGCACTGGTTTAAGAGAAGAAAGATGTATAAACTGGAGAAAGAATTTGTGATGGTAGAAAAGCAGGCCGATTTTAAAGAATAGGGACTTTACAGTTTATGTGTGCTTTCACTGAAGAAGAGATTTACGTAAAGATCAAAGGAAAAGATTTTCTTTCTCTTTCTTCCCTCAATCCTGAAAGCATGTTTAATACTGAGGAGTATTCTCTCAGAAATCATGTTCTTACTACAGGACTTTTCATTGAATTATGGTAGATCTTTCAAAAGATGAAGGACTTTGCCCGGAAGAGAATAGGTCTTCATCTTTGGGAATGTCATTGTTCATACTGTGCCATTATTTTCTGAAGGTGGTCTAAGACATTCTTGTAATTTGATATATGTAATGAGCTAAGTAAATAGTGACCATCTGAGGAACGTGAATGAAAAGGGCACAGATCAAATTCATAATGATCAATTTGCTTAAAATCAACCTTTCCTTTAAATTTGTTCATAGAGAATTTTTCAGTTATATTTGGATTGCTGAAAGAAACAGGATTAGAGAGGGTGCATTTAAATTGATGAACTGCCAAACATGCATTGGGGTCATTTTTTGCTCTTTTTCTATGTATCATATATTTTATATAGGCTGAGCCTGTCACAAACTTAAAAATTGTGTTTGATCTGGAGGGTATTTTTGTATATGGTGTCACCCATACACAAGGGTGACATACACAAGGGAGCTGGGCTCCCTTGGTTCTGGCCAGGCACAAATTAATTGTTTTCTGCCTGTTATGGGCCAGGAGCTCCACCCTGGCAGAGCGGGTAAGAGGCAGCAGGACAGCTGAGACACACCTTACCAAAAACTGAAGTGGAAGGAGGGATTGTAGATCTGTGGGTATATACAATCTGCATCTCAAGCAGTGAGACTATCAGGCTTATAAACCAAGTCCTGCTGTTGTGAAAGTGGGTTAAATATTGGGCCAGATTAATTGGTTAACTGGTTGGTAATTGGTTAATATTTATTGGTAAATATTGGTAAATATTTTCAAGAGAAATTGTTGAAAATTTTTGGTGAAGAGCGTGAGGCTGGCTTGCTTTGTCTCTTCAGCAGTGATGCACAGCTGAATTGTCTTGTTAGGGAATATCTAGTCTGAGTATTTTCATTTCAGAGTCCCTTTGGCTTCTGATATTTATGTCTTTCTACTTGTTTACTGAATTTTGTTATTCTTTTCATCTAATATCTGAATTGGTGACATTGGAAAGTAAATGTCTCTGTAGAGACAGAAAATTACATTCCTTGGGCATGTATAAGGTTACCTAGAGAGGCAAATTTTGGACTTGCATTCCTGAAATATTCCTTAAATATCCCATATAATACAGTGAGAGCTTTGCTTTTGGCTTAAAAGGGAACAGGATGGATTCTTGAGCACAGGGTTTCCTCTAAGCTGAGCTGTTTGTGGTTCTTCATAAACGGGTGAGGAAAAAGTGGGACTTCTGCTCTTCTCGTCCTTCCCTATACCCAGAGATGAACTCGCAGCAGCTTTCTATATTTTCACAAAAATTCACGGTGGAAAAAAATCTCCATATGGCACACATGCAACTGGGAGGGCTGTGGAGAAATATGAGGGAGGCAGTTCTGCAGGAGACTGCTGCTATTTCAGGAAACTTATCCCTGATCTGCCTGGGATGCCATGGGCTGCCAAAGTGTAATGGCAGTACAGGGGAGGTCATTTCACTTTCTGTGGAAATAGATAAATAAATGGTGTGCTTATTTGATTTTTTTTTTTTAAACAGTACACTGTAGAGCTATATAGACCATTCATTTTCCCTTGCTTCCTTCCCTTCACTTTTGAAAATTAATAGAGAGCAAGTAAAGCAGCCGCTCCCAGGAAAATTTTAGAAGGAAAAAAAAAAAAAAAAGGCATGCTTTAAAGCAAAACATTAATGCTAATAGTATTTGAAATATGCATTAGTTGAATTTCCGTATTTATATAATCTGAAAGAACGTTGGGTTTGGTTTTTTTTTTTTTTTTTTTTTTTTTTTTTTTTTTTATTTTTTTTTTTTGGTTTATATTTTTTTTTGTTAAGTCTTTTTTTGGGTCTATACTTTGTTTTGGTTTAGTTTCCTTTTATTTTTCAAAACAGCTGGTGCATCTTTCAAATGGGGGCCTCTAAACAGTGCCAGATTGAATCTTAGTCCAGAATATGAAATTTCTGTTCACTTTTGCTGGTTTAAATTTCTGAATGCAAGATTCTCAGTTTTCTACTTGAAATCTCTTCTTAAAATCAAGCCCTCTTATGCCCATTATTTGTGCTCAGAAACACACCTCAACCTATCACAGACATAGTTAAGACAAGTAAGTTTAATGAGCCAGACTTTCCCCCCTAAAGAAGAGGGACACTACTAGCAGATTTATATTTTATGATATTCATGTGACTTGTTTTTAACTTGAGACTACCCGCTTACAAAAATCTTATATCTTATTCAGTAGTGATTTTATTACATTGTGCTGTGTAATTTTCCTCTTGCTTCCTTCTTTCCAACCGTCCTTCCCCCTCTTCCTCTTCTTTCTTTGTTCTACACTCTTTTAGTATTTTGTATAGATTTCCCTCCCCTCTGACATTTTTACCATTTTAAAGCATAAAATAGGGCCTCTCTTCTCCTTCTGCAGCTGTGACCCCATCCCCTGCTGTACCAAATTGACACTTCTGTGAGCGGCAGCTCTAGTCAGTCACTCGAAGGCTGCTGCTTTCACAAGTGTTGATTTAGTGCAGCAGGGGATGATGTGCCAGCTGTAAAACTCAGACAAAAATAATAATAATAAAACCACCCTATGAAAAGTCTTATAGTAAGAGGGAAGAATAGAGGGGGATGGGCAGAAAAGGTGGGAAGGAGAGGAGGGTAGGAAGGGCCCAGGTCGGGGAGAAAGAGTTTGTTGCAGGGAGGTGGGGTTCCCAGCTGCCCAAGGGACAGCGGGATGTGTTGGAGAGAGATCCATGAGCTTCTCCTCCTCCTCCTCCTCCCCACTCTTGCTGCTTATAAGAAATCCTGTGACTGACAGGGCAGAATGGTGCCACCTCAGCATGCTGAGGTTTTGTGTTTCTACCAAACCAGAGAGTTATTTTGGGATAAAATCCTGGTGGAAGGGGGTAGAGGATTTAAAATATGACTAAGAAAACGAGGGCCACTTGTGCTCTAAAGTTACTTAATACTTGCAAACACAACTTTTGGGCAACAAGATATTTGATATTTTCATCCTTAAGTTAGATGTGGGTGTACAGGCTGATTTTTTTTTTTTTTTTTTTAACATAGAAAAATATGCTGATATTTAAAGCACATAAATGGAGAGTTCCTTCTAAACCAGCCCTGATTTACCCTCAGTAATATTCTTAGAGGAAATAGTACACAACTTATTTGTGACAAAGTATTTAAGAAGTTGCATTTCTACTGTAGAGCTAAGAAATTCCTTAAAGCTTCTGGTGGGGTAAAATTTTCTAACGGAGTCTCTAAGTGCTTGGAGTAATGTCTGTTCATCCCTATTGATTTATTCTTGCTAAGTTCCTCAGGTATTTTCATAAGGGAAGCAAGGTCCTGGCTTTCCATTTGCCCACAGGCTGTGTGAGAGAGATGATGTCTGTAGGGTTGCCAGCCACCATGGTGATGTGCCAATGTAGCCCATCTGCACGGCAGGAGGCTTGTGCCCTCCACTGCTGCTGCTGGGTAGCATTGGGCTGCACACTGAGAGCTTCACTGCAATAGTAATTTCCCCTTCCTTGCAGGATGGCAGCTCATCCAGCCTTCCTTAACACTGCACTGCTGCACAAATGCAAACCCTACTGAGGGGTCTCAAGCTGCTGGACTGAGAGAGGCTCTTGCCCTTTTCTGTCTATTGCTGTTCAAGGAGCCCTTTGGCACTCACCAAAAAAAAAGAGAAACAATGCTTTTCATCCAAAATGGAATGGTCCTGAAGTTTTGTTTTTCCAAGAAGAATTTGAAAAAATTTTTTGTAGGTTATATTTGCTGATTACTATCTTTATTTTCATTCTCAGCCACTAACTCAGAAAATCAATTATTTCCATGGCCCTAGTATTTAACTATCCATCAATGATCTGGAGCAGTGAATGAAATACACTATGGACTGAATATTAATATTGGTAGTGACAGAAGTGTATGATAAGACAGGACGATTTCAAGATGGACATGCATAAGATAATTCAGAGTTTTGTTTCCAAAGTAAGTTCAGCATAATTTTATTTTATACGAGTCCATATGACAGACTGTAATATTCATTAACTCTGTTAAACTAAATAGGATTTAGTGCAGGAAGGTATGTGTTTTTCACCAATGATGAAGATAGCATCTCTGACCTACAGGGTCCATCAATGGAGACTTGAATGGTGCTAATACATGCGCAACAAATGTAATAATTTTTTAAAATTTTAATATACATGACTTTTGCCAGATTTACAAGGAGAGTGTGGAAATTTTCAAAGACTCTTGGGAAGTCCTTTCCTTATAAGTTTATTTCAGACCATAGGTTTGGATTGTCCTTAAATTAATTGGAAATAAGTATGTAAAATTAAGCATGTACCTGAAAACTGGTGGATTGTGGTCATATTTGGCAGATATTGGGAAAAATTTATATGTGTTTGCTTTTCAGCATTTAAAGAGATGCTTTGTAATGGGCTTTCACAATGATCACATTTTAATCTTGTTGCTCATCATATTAATTGAAGAAACTCCTTTCTGATAACCTTTGGCTGTTCAGGATGTTCCCAAAGCATCAAAGGCTGAAGAAACTTAGAAAGAGAAAAGACATAATAGATCATTCAGTCCATTTTTCTGCCAGTGTAGGATTACTTCACAGAGAACATTTTTTAGTGTTATGTCAACTTTAGTTTTTAAAGTCCCAAGTGAAAGCTTCCATATCTCTCCTTGGGAGACTATTTCACAGGCTAATATATCTCACTGTCAGGAAGATTGTCCCGATACTCTATTGAGCTTAAGCTTTTTCTTTCCATTTTTTCTAGTTATATCCTTTTCCCTTGATGCCTTTTCACACTTCAAATACTTATAGATTATTAAATTTTTCCCTTAAGAAGTTGTTCTTGAAACTTTTTTCAGTTTATCAATATCTTCTTTGGTTTTGAAAAACCAGTCTAAGACCTTTTAGGCTGAGAACTAAAGTTACTGTCAAACCATACTACAGTCAGATGCTCACCACAGCATTTTCTTCAGGTCCTTTTTCTCAGGGTCCACAAACACAGGAGATTCTAGCTAAGAGAAATCTGATAAGTAGAATATTCTCTTCAATGATTTGAGAAAGATCCCATTCCTTCCTTTCTTCTTCTCAGTGTACAGATTTTGGAGTCATTGTGAATGAGGAACCCTGGCTGCTACTCAGTTCTTAGTGTCCCACCTCTTGGTGCTCTGCTCCACAGAAAGAGTACCTCTGTTTTACTCTTTATAGTTCTGGAGCTCACACAAAATGCACGTCATTCTTGTTAAGTGCAACTGCTGTGGTCAGGGCTCAGGATATTTCCAGGAAAACAGAAGTCAAGAGAAACAGGATGGTGCTCTACTGTAGTTTGAAGTCTGGTTTGGAAGTCCTGGGTTGGAATTTATCTCCTTATTTAGAAGAAACTAAAATATGTCCACACAGGGAAATGCAGAGCTGTAACTAGTTCTCAGGTGAACTTACCAGCATGGACTGGTCCTGTGTTTGAATAGTTCAGGGTTGAAGAACAGGGGTCAGCCCATGCCAGATCTGAGCGCAGGCAAGCCAGTGTGTTAGTGGCATGGTGAGACAGGCTCTGCCTCTTCCTTCTCTGTCCGTCCTTCCCAGGCTGCAGAGGGCAAGCATTAGCAGTCTTCTGCTGCACACTGATTCTGGAGCTATATAGACCATCTACTGTAGGCAGCTGGAAAATTTTGCTTTCTTTTTAATGAAACTTAGATTGTTATTACTACTGATGAGCGTTAGTTCTGGCTTGCAGAAAAGGGAAAGAAACTGAAATGGCTTATGTGGTTTTCAGTTGTCATTGCTAGCTTGGTTTTCTACAGAAGCGCTATCTGCTTGTCAACCTCGTCTAATTAACACAGTGCACATTTTCACAGCTGAGTTTAGTAGCGCTAGAGGTCCTAAATACACTATCACCTCACAGTGGCCCTGTATGATGGCTTTAAAATGACTTGGGATGCTTCTGGGTGTCCTGGCTGGCAAGCACGGTGTGCACCTGAAGGCATCATGGCTGGGTAGCACTAGGGCAGCTGAGGAAGGTTTTGAAGAAACAGTGTGGGGAAGGAGGGCATGGTAGGGAGTTTGGGCACTTGTGGGTGAGTCACAAGACAGAAAATAGTGTTCTTCTGCTCAAAGAACTTGAGTCTTTCCAGAAGATTTTTCAGACTGTTAGACACTCAGCGCTTATCTCATTGTTTTCCCGGAATCAATAGTAAAACTCACATTGATTTGTGCTGACACAATGTTTAGGATTCCGGTTGTACTGCTGAACTTGAGATCTCCATGTTTCATGGAGGTTTACCTGCCACAGCCATCTGCCACCTTCTGAAGTTTTGAGCACAGAGTTTCCCTGAGAAGTGTGAGGGCTGGAAATGCCTCTCTGGGTACCCTAAATAGCCTTTGTAGGTGCTACTATCTACAAGGCTGCTGTTTCTCCATCCATTTCACACCTATGCTTGGTGTGCTTATTCCTAGGTCTGCATCTCAGAATGGCGGCTTTCCGCTATCCCCTTCCTTTTGACTATTCCAGAGCATTTTATTTTATTTTATTCCTTTTTGTGTGTCTAATTTCTAGACACCGTTATGTAAGTAAGCTTTACTTATGCTTGCAATATTTTCTAGATTCATGTCTTCCACAGCTCTTGACAATGACAGTTACTGCCTAATACAGACAATTTAGTGCCTTTATTTGTATATTTAATCTCAATGAGATTACTTTCAACTGCATTTCTAAAATAGGTATAAGAAGAACTTTTACTAGCAGGTTTCTTTTCATTGTGAAATGGGATAAAATGAGAACTGATACTGCACTTCTGCTGACTACTCTGCCCGACTTATTCACAGGGTATTTGCTCTTAACATGTTGTAAGAGTTAAAAAAAAAAAAGTGTCAAACTTTTTTTGGCACCCAGCTACAGTAGATCCTGTTAGAAGAAACATATGGCCTCACACTAACAGTGTTAAAGCATTGCTAAAGTATTGCATGCATGACATTGACAAATTTCCTCCAGCTTTTTGTTTTCTGTGCTATTAAGCATTCAAAGTCCAGTATTTCATTACCACTGATGATACGGGGAGCCTTATTGACATTCTATCCATCTGTTCATAACATGCATTATTAAACGTGAAGCAACTAGTAGGTAGGAGTGCACTTGCCAGCTGTACAATGAATTCTCAGCAGTTTGGTGCCCTCTATAAATTTTCTAGTATTCTGCCAGTTTCTCAACATACTTTGTAATGGGGATTTTTTTTTCTTTTTTTTTTTTTTTTGGTACTGCACATCGTAGAGCCAAAAGTTGCTTCAAAAGAATTCCCTATTTTGTTATCCTTAATGTGCAATCTTTAGATATAGTTTCAAAAAGCCCAGGAGTCTTTTAACATACAAGGAGCGTCTCTGATATCAGATCTCAATAACCACAGTTTCATGGGTTTTATTCTCCTACAAGCAAATCTGCTGTATTACCTATGAACAGGACAATGGGGCCCCAATGAGTCACCCTATTCATATATTTTTGGAACCCAGAGGAATTGGTTTGACTATTTACAGAATATAACAGTTGGTAGTTGAATGTTTTATTTTCATTCCCAGTTGGTACAATATGTTCACAGCTGATGCTAATGGCTTGCCCATTTGATATCACATATGGTCCACTATTTGGGTCTCCTAAAGCTTTCTTTTGTGGTCAGGCTGCTTTAAAACTCATATATTTAGTTTTTTTCTGTCTGCTGGGAAGATTACTATGAAACTCTGAAACTTGACAGCTGTAGAGAAACTCAGAAATGCTGTTGATAAAGTCAAAGAATTTGGGTCAAAATATCCAAGAAAGAATATTTTTATATAAAATTGAATACAAACAAATGCCCTAGTGGATCTGGTGAAATTTTAAAAGAAATGTCCTTTTGTCTTTCCTTGTCTTTGAAGTTGTGATTGAGTTACCCTCCAGTGCTTCAGTGCCATTGAGTTTCATCAGGATAACTTTCAGTGGCTGGCCAGCTGGACTGGAAAACAATGCAGAATTTTTTATTGCTTAAATTATTATTTGTATTTTTATTTGAATACTATTTTTCTGGTAGCATTTTATGAAAGGAGAAGATCTGAAAAAAGCAAAGTAATTTTTCTTTTGGTTTCTAGAAGAAGAGCATAGGAAATGTGAACTAAAACAATATGAGAGCAAAAATTAAAATGACAAGCCCGTCTGAAGTTCTTATCCTATGATACACAAGTGTTTATACTGACTCTAAACACAACTGATAAAGCCACAAGCTCATAAAACTATTGCATTACCCTCAGAGAGCTGAAATTCTCATTTATTCATAGGAGTAGATCATAATAGCTCTAATTCCCTGAGAAGTGGGCATTGTATGATAATTGAGCAGGCTAGTACATTAATTGTCCTCCACTTCACCTCTAGATGTTTAACTCCTTATCTAGTCAACCAGCAAACAATAATGCTCACTTATTTGTGCCTTACTGTTCAAATAATTTTTCTAACTGGGTAATTTATTTAAAATAAAGCAGAATAAGTGTATTCATGTGGAAGGGATATTGAAATCATGTTAGATTAACATATTAAATGCCATTTGTTGGTAGGATAGGGTTTTTATGGTTGTATTTTTCAGCCATATAACTTTAACTGGATAACAGCAATGTGATTTTGCATGGAGGAGTATTTCTCTAATTAATGGGACAAGTTTAGAAGTTCTTACTGCGTGGCTACTGCTTTCTTACGGCCTCTCTGTTCTCTCTCAATGATGCTTCTTAGGAGAGCAGGTAAGTGTGTTGGAAGGGGTGTGCGTGTTTGCAATGTCTGAGTCCTGTCATGGGACTGGATGGGGCAACTGTTGGTAGGAAAGGTGCTCTGGATTGTTTATTTTAAGATGAAAATGTGCACATTGCTGGTTTACAGTCAGCCCCTGGAAGCAGATCAAAATGGAGCTGAAGTAGGAGTTTTTTTCAAGTGAATAAAGTCAATATTCATCCTGGAGCACTATAAATGAAACTAGCATTTTCTTTTTAGGGGGAGAACTTCTCCCCCCCCAACTCCCTAATGGTTTTGAAAGTGAAACTAGTAGATAAGAAGTAAAATTCTGCCCTCTGCTATAAGCAGGCTCAAGGACTCAGAAAATGACAGTAACACTTTAGCATGCTAAGAAGTTCCCCTACCTTGAAATGTTTTTAAAAAAAGACCAAGAAGATCAAATTATTAATGAACAGTCTCAGCAAAGGACTGGGTGCCTGATGTTGTGGTACAAAGCAATTGTTAGGTGAGACTCAGTCAAAATTTGGAGAACTGACAGTACCTAAGAGAGCTTTAGAAGTTAGCAATATTTTGCCTCTCACACCTTATTAGATAGAAATGGATGATTATGCAGGAAGAATATGGACTCAAATTAAATGACATTCAGGAAAGTTGGTATTTCTTATAAATAGCAGAACTAAAAATGATACTGTTGATACATTATTTTCTTGTTATTATATGAATAAACCACAAGGCCACAAGCCTCCAGGAGCAGTAACTTGTGCTTTGGCTTGTGGGTGTCCCGTCAGAACCTGGGTGTCACAAAGAAAAAAAGGTCATAACTTGGGTATCCTATGTACATGAGCATGTCACCAGGTGTCTGTACATATGCTATTTGGGTTGTCTAAGTCCGGTTTGAGGGCACTGTGGTAGTCTTGGCATAGTGCTGTGGCTCAACCAGCAGCACTTACACACAGCTAGCTACAGAGGAGCAGCAGGGAACTGTGGCAGGCAGCCCTGCTGTGTCTTGTAGAGGTGGTGTGTCTTATGCCTCTTCCGACACCGACATCTGTGGACGCAATCGCAGTATGTCCCATGTGTGCTGGACAATCTCTCCTTCCCTTTGCTGCATCAGCTCTGACCCTACTGCAGCCTTGGGGCAATTGCTGCAAAGGGAAGGCAAGATGCTCATGCAAAGATGGGGTTTGCAGTGCATTGTCTGTTCCCAGGGAAACTTTTTAGATAAAACAGTTACACTGACTATGGTCTCTGACTAATGAGACGCAAATCTAGTGGTGAGTTCTAAATAACGTTGATCTTTAAGATTTTGAAGTAGCCGAGGACTTGTGATGTTAAAGTTGATGCCAAACCTGTGTGGGTTGTCAGACCTATAATGAAAGAGCATGACTGAGAAGAAACCTCTTGCCTCTGCATGTTAGTGCCTTAGGCTTGCATTGTAAACCTGAACCCGTATTTTGTGAGAGAGGAAGTGGGAGATCAATTGGATGTTTTCTTACTGTGCCTTTATAAACAATGCTTTTTGCTTCCGTACAAGTTTGTTTTACCCAACTGAAAAACAAGTCACTGCATCAGATAGGCTCCTCTGTATAATAGATCAGACTTATCCTCACAACTAAGCCACAGTGATCCAAGTATTTTGGATCACTCCTCAAGCATTATCTATAATTTTAAAATCCACACAGTTATTCTCACTTCATGAGAAGGAATGTTTTGCTCATCTATTTTTATTTATGGCCATCTAATACAGGCTTTGCAGTACTATCCAGACAATTTTAGGAACGTGTGCAAGGACAAGATAATTTCTGAACTGGTACTTGGAGAATTATGAGTTTCCTGGTGGATTTTTTCCTTATTTGTTAACAATAATAACAACAACAACAACTATTATTATTATTATTATTAGTAGTAGTAGTAGTAGTTTACCACTCAAAACATGAGAGTGCTCCAACAGAAACCTCTTCCTCTGGTATTTTTCTTCTCTCTGGGACCATGCAGCAGTGGTGAGTGGCAGTGTTAGGTGCTGTCCTGCCACTTGGGGCTCCTTCAAAGCACAGCAACTGCCAAAATCATAGAATCATGCAGGCCAGAAGGGACCTCCAAAGGTCATCTAGTCCGACTTCCCCGCGGTCGCAGGGACACCCCCAACTAGACCAAGTTGCCCAGGGCCTCATTGAGCTTTGCCTTGAATATCTCCAGGGAAGGGGCCTCAACCACCTCCTTGGGCAACCTGTTCCAGTGTTCCACCACCCTCAGAGTAAAGAAATTTTTCTAATGTTCAACTTAAATCTACCCTTCTCCAACTTAAGTCCATTGCCCCTTGTCCTATCGCAGCAGGCCTTTGTGAACAGCCCCTCCCCAACCTTCCTGTAGCCCCCTTTAGGTACTGAAAGGCTCCTGTCTGTTTCTGCAGACAGGTTGTGCTTCTTGTGCCTCCTCAGCTGAGTGGTTGTTATCCACCCCAGGCCAATGATGAAGCTATAGGCAGACCTCTCAAATAGCCACCCTTTCTGCCCAACAAATTTTTTCCTTCCCAAAGCAACAAGATCTTTGTAGCTCTCCACTAAACATACTTCTCGTTTCACCAGAGGCTGGGATTTCCTAAGGAGGAGGCTTGCTGAGGAGGAGACCATATGGAAACTGTTTGCTCAGCTGCCATCAACATGCTGTGGAAGGTGAGGGATGGGATGGACTTGATGAAGGCAGACCTATCTTGGGAAATAGTTGATTGGAAAAATAGCATGAAGTTGTAGTTTAGCAATTCTAGATATATTTTGAGGAGTCCTTTCATGAATGGGATTAAATTACATATAGTGTTAATGCAGAGTCTTCTGCAACAATGTAAATGAGTTGTTAACACGGCACTTCATTGCAGTAATAATTCAAAGCTACTAGCAGGCTTGATGGGTCTGCAATAAATGTTTTATTATTTCAGGAAAATATACTCTACAAGTTGCAATGTGCCATGCTCATTCATGCTGTAAATCAACAAAGATCAGCAGACTGAATAGGAAAATGAAAAGCTTATTTAGGAACTGACACAAGCTTTCAGATGAGCAGGGATGGCTGAAGTTAACGGCATTCATTTTTCTTTGCTTGTCACAGTTGCCACTTGAATTTCACTGCTAAAGATTGTGGGTAGTTTTGCTTTATGAAATTATATCTACAGAAACAGTATTTGCATTTATATAGGCTTAGTTGCAATAAAGTTAAACCTAACACACCCCCTTGCCTTCACAAACAAACAAACCGACCAGCCAACCAGAAACCTCAATGTTAAAATAATATTTATCCCCCAGTTTTCATGGATCTGAATAGGATTCAGCTAAATGATTCCCACTGGATGCTTTAAAGGCTTGAAACTAGTGGCCAGGAGTCACTATGCAGGAGTGCAAGAGCTATGACCACACATCAGACTTCAATTCTCTTGTAAGGCTACCTCTGTCCTTAGTTTTGCTGCAGGGGGCTGACTTAGCCTTGAACCTGGTGTTGGGCTGTTCAGACAGTATCTCTGGTGTGAGCATGCTGTGGCTGGGAGCTATCTCCGTGAGGCAGGTTTTATACACTGCAGTGACTGATCCTGTCTTTGGGTATGTTCCTCCAGTCCCTGGGAATACTGGCAAGGCCATGCTGATGATGCAGCAACATGAATTCCTGCGGCTGGGAAAAACTAAGGCCTGGGCTTCGTAACTTGCTGAGGAGGCTTCAGGAATGCTACACTGATTTTTTTTCACTCTCCTGAGCTTTAAAACCTGCACTTTAATATTTCAACCACAAAAATATTTTAAGGATGTATGTGATGTGTGAGAATCTCTTGGAAGAGATGTGTTACGTTCCCCAAACTGTTTAACTTCTGTCAACCATGAATATAAAATGACTTTTCCCCTTTGGAAATTTAATAATAAGTGCTTTATTTATTAGAACAGTATCTGCAAAAAATTTGATCTGGAGAGCTGTCTTAGACTTCCTTCAAAGAGATTTATCTATTAGCTTTTGTCCCCAACAAAGTTTAAAAAAAGGCAAACATAAGGCAAACATAAGTCAAAAGACTAGAAAAAGTCACTAAGATAGTCCATCCATAATGTAGATTTTGAGTTTGTTTCACAGAAAAATAAGTTTTCTTTTTTGAGCCAGCTATTTATATGCTAAGGCAAGTCCAATTAAGATGACTGAATCGTAAGTGTCACAAAATAGAGAAGGCAAAGGACATTTAATTATAGCTGTGCTGCCAGGCACCAGTATAACAAAAGAAAAAATGTTCACCTACAACAAAAGTACTGCCTAATACATTTGGCGTAATAAAGGGAGTCTAAACATACACTTCTAAACAGTTCAAAAAGCTGTATCTTCTGATTTTCATGAAGCTGTTTTCCAATTATCAACACAGTTTAAGAAAGAGTAATATTTTTTTTTAATATTGAGACCTTCAACTTTGTTCACAGGTTGAAGAAAAAAGCACCATGCATTAAGACAAAAATGTTGCCTAAGAAAATGGATTTGTGACCCAGAAGAATGTATAATTGATGCGTGCGGTTGTCTGGATGGTAAAATAACAATAGCAACCATTAGAGATGAGAGCAGGAACTAGTCAGGCAGTGAGGCAGGATGTATTTTATAGGTCATCTGGGTTCCATTCAGATCTACAGGTTGCTATTCCTTCTCCATACTTGAAAGCATTTAATGGATTATTATAAAAGGAAAAGGATGGTATGCAATAATGGTTTAAATTGAAGCTCTGTAGATGTGTCACCACTGTGTGACTTCTAAATGAATGCTTCATTTTTAAATTTTTCCCATGGCTTACTTGAAAGTTTGCACAAGCATCACAGAATTAAAGCAATGAATTGACCAGCAGCAAGTGTAAAGGACACCGAAAAGTGCAGTAGAAACAGTTTCACATGGCGTGGAAAATAATAAATAAGAAAAATTCACCAAGAAATATTTTTCAAAGCTGCTGTCTATTTCTTCAAGGCAGATTGAACTGCTTTTATTCTGTGTTGTTTCATAATATTAAATTAAGAAAAAAGAAAACTTTGGAAAGAGGCTTAACCGTCAAACAATCAAAGCCAAGAGCACATAATACTGAAGTCAAATTCAGAATCCCTGCTTGCCTGGAAAATGTTTCTTTCATATCAAAGTTGATACAAGTTAAAGAATGGAGGATCTTTTCTGCTTTGTTTCACATGAACATAAAAGTTTTATTCCTGCTTTTAATGGGTATTATTTTACAAATGTAATGGAACATAATTTTACCAGGTTTCCCTAAGGGAAAGTCATGACATGATTACACAGGCAATCCCATCTCATTTAGTTGAATGCTTACAATATACATGCAAATATACTTAGGCAACTCAAGTTAGAGGTAGACTGAATGGCATTCAGATAATCACAGAGAAGCATAGATGCTGAGGAAAGTTTTGCAGGAGAAATACCGGTTGAATGACTGGTCCCTCGCAGGCACACATGCCTCAAGTAATGTTTCCCTGCTATGCAGAAGATACAGCCTGTGCCAGACAGAAGTACCTAGCACATGTACATTTGACAGTTCGGGCTGGGCATCCTAGCTTGGCCCCATTTCAAGCCCCATCCATAGCATATCCCAGCAGTGAGAGAGTTGGATCAAGGGGATGGGAAACCTTGTAGTTTGCAGTGTCCCAAGCAGCAAGGACAGCCTGGAGTAGTCGCCGCCCCCTTACAGGCAAAGCTCTTGCACTACCCCTTGGGATAACTGGCTGCAGGGTGGGATGCAGAAGGGGCTCTGTCAGCATGGAAGGAGGTTCAGGCCAGATCAGATAAACGCACACAGTGACGAAGCAGGGAGTTTCAGGTGACAGAGTTTGCTCTCCAAACTCTTTGCACAGGGAATTTTTCAGCTAGATTTTTAAATTATAAATAATAAAATAATGATTTAACACAGTGCAGTGCAAACTGCAATTCTAGCATGTTGGATGTAGAAAGCAAGTCAAAATCTGTGTTATAAACTGGTATGAAAGGTCCTACATTTGTGGGAGTTGTAGATTGCTCTTTCTAGAGTGGCTTGTGCATTGATGAGGGAGAGGCCTGTAGGAAAAATAATTTGCACCTTCTGTTTTCTTGTAGGGGATGATTGTGCAGTTTTAAAACATTCTGCTCGCACATGTGACTGTAGCATTTATCCTAGTTCATGAACAATACATAGTCTTTTGGTTCCAGTTTAATTCTTTTTGCTGAATTCATGCCAGACTCTCTTCTCAGATCTGGCTCTCATTAAACCTGAATGTAGATCAGCATACCATCACAGATATCAGAGAAACTATCCCAAATTTCCGTTGCTGAAGTCATGTAAAAGTTTAGTCTACTAACAAGTGAATCTAGTCTTGACGCTGGTTGTTTGGAGATGCATGAAGGAGGCAATTGTAACCCACCTGGAGCCAAAGCACCAGCAGTTTCTAGTGCTTTCCCACAGGCAGCAGAGCTGCCACCTCTGCACGAGACACTCAGATCTGCTGCCGTAGCTGACATCTGGATTGCAGATGTGAGGCCAGCAGTGGGCCTGGCAGCTACTGCCCTGTTTGGGTAGGCAACCTTTCTTGTTCGTTTTGGGAAGGTCAAGGAATAACAAAGAAATAATAAAAAATGAAGTACAGAAGCTCAACGTCTGTTTACATTAGATTTCTCTTAAACTTTCCCTCTGTCAATGTTAGTAGTTCAGATCTGCAGAAAATAGCAATAGATAGATTAGCACAAAATATGCATTACAGATATATGCCTGTATCTGCTGTGGGGAGAACTGAATAAAGGCAATACTTAAAATACAAATTGCCTTTTTGTTTTGTTTTGTTTGTGTGTATATCATAGTTAGTGCTCTCTGTTCCCTGACACATTTGAAGCAAACTGCTTTTTAGTGATGAGCAGGAATATTTGTTTAACATATTTTTGCTTTGTTTTCTTCGCATTTCTATTTGCCACGTCTCAGTTACCTGCCAATACTCAGGAATGTGAATTGTATCAGTTTCATTTTAGTCAAGTGTAAAATTTATCATTTGGATAAACTAACACTGAATCAGTATCAGACTGAGAAAGTATTTACTCTTCCTTGCTTATTAGTTAGCATTTCATCTGTGGGTTTGGGATGGGTAAATTTCAGAGTGCATCTTATTTAACCTCAAAAAACCTATTCCCTGTTCAGTGAGAAGGGGTACCCCAGGGTACCAGCCCAGAATTCTAGGGGATATAGTTACCAGATGCTTTCCATCACAACCTTGTCCCATGAGCCTGCCTTGTTTTTCTGTTTTTCCTGTCTAAGGAGATGCTTTGAGGTATAACACTGAATTCAAGTTTTATTTCTTTGTTTGCTTTTCAAGATTAGCAACAGCTTAGCATGAGCACTGAAGTCTGTGATACTGTTGGGTGTCCCAGGCTCTGAGCTGCTGCTGTCGTTTACCTCTGTAACACAAAGGGGTGGCTCTGTTTCTGCTATTTCCAAAATAGCTTTAGCTGTTTTTTACAAGATGTTTCTAAACCACGTATATTGGTCATGTGGCTCAATATCAGCCAGAAATAAAGAAGGGGAGATTTTTGTTTAACCGAGGGTTGTTTCAATTGCAGGAAAATTCAGACAAATGAAGGAAATGTAAAGTAAGTGCACCAAACCTAGCCTGCTTTAAGCTACTCCGTGGATGATCTAATTCAAAAGGAAAATGGCCTTAGTTCATGGTAGTTTAATCTTCTTTTACAGTAAACTCAGACCACTTTACCTCTTAGTGAGAATATTCATGCAGGAATTTAATGCATTTTAATTTACGTGCATTATCATTGTGGATTTAGTTGATTTATTTTAACTTTCCTGAATGATCTTATGTATAAAACCCCCTAGACGTAGATATATGGTACAAGCCTTGTTTAAAACATAGTCATGTAGCCATGCCCTTAACCTGATATGGATTTTATGTAACCATATTAAGTGACAGCTGAGAACTGCTTTGTAAGTTGTTCATATGCATCCTGATCCCACATGGTAAAAAAGTTAATTCTTTATTTGTGACTGCACTGCCCAGAAATATTTTGAAAGCCTCAGTATAAGTGTTTGGCATCTACTCATGTGCTGGGCGTTGCACTGCTGTCTTGATTTAGCCCAGCTGGCAGCAAAGAACCATGTGGCCACTCTTTCACTCCTCCCCCTGATGGTAGGATGAGGAGAAGAATCCGAAGAAAAAGGCAAAACTCATGGGTTGGGATAAAGACAGTTTAAGAGAACAGCAAAGGGAAGAGGAAAAACAGTAACAGTGATAAATGAATATTCAGAAACAATTAATGTACAAATGCTACCTGACTGGAAATCCAAATGCCTAGCCCATTCCCAAGCAGTGATTCTTCCCCTCCTCCTCCCTGCAGCCTCCTCCCTCCCCCTTTTGGCTAGTTTGGGTCAGCTGCTCCAGCTGTGTCCTGTCCCACCTTTTTGTGAAAATTAATTCTGTCCCAACTGGAACAAGGACAAAAGCTAGTGACTCTTCACATACAAATCCAAATTCTGGAATTTTGGGGCTGAGGCTCAACATAAATAATTCTTGTGATGACTCTTATTTCATTCTATCCTCTGTGCTTCTTTGCAGGCCAAAGATAAAATTATACTAATCATTTTGTAGGAACTTTGCCAGCATGGTTATATCAGTAGAATGCTGGCAACATCTCTCATCTTGAGTGGAGAGCTTTGATCCATACCTAATGGGAAGGAAGGGAAGAAGAAACACCAACTAGATCTTTTTCCAGCCTGTCTTTGAAACAGTTTTCTTGGAGGGAATGACATCTTTAATGCCAGGCAAATGGTAGTGATGAACAGCACAAGATAGCACTGGAGGTATGTAATGATGCACGATGTCAGCAGACACTAAGATTATGGAAGTCTACTTCTGAACAGACTAGATCACCGCTGGCCACCAGGTGTGTCTCATAGACATGAGAATTCTTGTTGCTGTTCAGCTGATTCAACTGTCCACTGAGGCAAATGGAATGGAAGATATCAGCACGATGTTCGCCTCCTGAATGGTAAGTACTAGAAGTCTCAGGATACCACTGATAGGTTTGTGAAGTTGCTGTGATCAGGAAAGCCCCACAGTCACTTATTAGTCTTCCATAGCAAGTCTTAGTGTTCAGCAAAAGAAAGCAGTGTTATGTTTTGATGTTAGTTACTCCATGGGCTGTTAGTGTGGGATGCTCCAGGAAGGCTGAGTACAGTAGGTTTTTCCTCTGTGGTAAAGAAATCCCTTACTAGAAACCTGGGAAGGAAGATGCTGATATTCAGAAACATATCGGGTGCATGAGAAATGCTGAAGTGGCTGCTGTTTCCCTAGTTGCTGTTCCCAGCAGAGGGGAACACGGGCTGTGTAGGTAGGATTGAAAGATTTGCACTGCTACAACACATTGCCTTTTATCTAAGTTCCTCTTGTCGTCACACAACAGGAGGTGCAGCAAGCTCTAGGAGCAGATTTCCCCAGTGCACCAGCAGAGGAGGAGGGAATTCATTGCAGATTATTTAAACATTTCTTTCTTGTTTCTGCAGCCTTGTTTGAACAGCTTACTTCATAGTGACTCTGGCCTGAAGCTGAGGACACTAATAAAACTGTTATATAAACGCATTATTTGTATTTGAGGAATTAAGCCTGTATTTGAGGAGCTAAAGTTTGGCCTGTCTTAATGTTATTTTTTATTTTACCAGTGTTTGTGTACCATGCCTCTCTGAGTTAATACATAACAACTCAAGACTGCTAAAAGTGTATGGCATTAACGAAACTGTGAGCCACATAAAAGACTAAATTGCTTTTTCTCTTTCTGTAATTGCCACTACAATAAAAGCTGCCTTTACTGTAAAATTTTTCAGGGTTACCCCCTGCAGAGATCCCAGCTTGATGAGCGAGAAGTGTGATTAGAGGTGTGTAGAAGGTGGAGAACAGCTGACTAATAGTAATTAGGGGTGCTCAAAGGCTGTAGGCAGCAGAGGGCAAAAGTTGCAACTGTGCTCCCCAGTTGCCAGATGAATTGCAGTGTAATGAGTCAGGGTCAGCTGTGGTTCCTTCAGCGTAACAGCTTTGCCAACCCAGCCCTGCTTGCAACCTTGCTGAACATGGCAGAGACTGTCAGGAAGGGGCTGGAGGGGGTGGTTTTGGCTGCAAGTCAGGAGAAAAAGGGAATTGAGGTTTTATATTCTCTATGGCCACTCTTTTGAACAATAGAATAAATACCTTAGAGTTAGAGGGCAAGTGGGACAGTCTGCTTACACACGTGTGGGCAGACATCTCAGCCAGTAGAATAAGAGAAGGATCAGGTGGATTTGCAGTGTTTCCTATGGGACAGGTATATTTCCATCCAAGTAATTATGACATTCCTATATTAATCCTAGGTATAAACAAATCTTCTACAGAAACATCAGCAACTTGTACTTAAGTATTAGATAATTCACCGCATACCAAATGTTGGTAATGTATTACATTGCTGGAAGTTAAAAAAAGCATCTACCAAAGGCATACAGGCATTGAATTGGTTCTACAAATCTACTTTTGTTTTAAAAATGGAATAAAAATGCTATAACATTATGAGCTGACAGACTATCTTTGCTAGAGATTGAATGTATTCTTTGCAGCATTCACACAGTCAAAAAATGCAAATGCAAACAAACTCTGGTGATGAATGTTGGCCCTGCTTTCAGGATCCTATATGATTTGTCCTGTTTCATTGTTTGTTTTTTCTTTTCTTCCTATTAGAACCGAAAATAATTTTGAGAGCATGGAAAATAGTAGATTTAAAAAAATGTCTTAAATACCATTTTATCTGGAAAAAGGTTTAGAATAAGTAACCTGCTGTGTTAGAAAATGTTGCTAATTATCTGTATTTCATTGTGGTTTAATTAGCAGTATCTACAGTAGAACGTGGGAGGTGGTGCTTATCACCTGCCAAGGAAAAAGTTGTCTTTTGAAGGAGAGTAAATGTTGTCAGCCAAAACGCAGCCTGGTTTTTTGATCTTTAATAATGTTCCCTTTAAAGTCTTTTGATGGGCACAAGTGATTGGTCCTTAAGCAATTAAGAGAGTGGAGAAGAGTGGTTCTAGTGTCCTGACCATCTTCAGTCCAAAGCCTGGCAGGTCTGAGAGCCACCAGCAGCCTTGATGCTTGCTGTGAAAGGAGATGGCTCTCAGGGTGCAGGTGGATGGGGCTCATTGTACCCAGTAAGTCCTTACAATTAGAGTAGAAATTAAAACAGGTAGGTGTGTCAGTTCAGGTGTATCAGACTAATAGTTGGCTATCTGGGAATCAGATGCATGTTAGCAGAGGCAAAATATATCTGGTAAAATGTGCTCTGTCTTGATGTTATATTTGTTGCTCTTGTTAGCTGTTTAAATAAATGCAGCCTGTAATTCTCTTTGAATATATCTCATAGCTAAGGGAGTTGGGCATAGGTAGTGTTTGCTCGTTATGGACAGCTCTACCTATCGCAGTTGGATGCACAGAAATACTGGAATCACCTTAATGAAGTGACAGGTCTGAGCTGGAAGTTGCTGGGGTCAGCGGAAAGGTGGCATTTAATGTCCACCAGATCAAACAATACAAGGTTGAATCCTTACCTTAGTTAAACTTGGTAAAGTTTCTGTAATCCAAGATAATAGTTTTCTTGCCTGCTCTATTTGTTTCCAAACATTTTTATTCTTCCTCTAGAGGCTGAGCTGCAGAAAGCTGATAGCCAGGGTAGGCATGGTCTGCTGAGATATGTAGTAGTTAGTATTTTAGCAATTAATTCATGTTCACAAAGGTGTTATGGGCTCTTTCTGTTTAGAAATGGCAAGGAGCGCACTAATCTATTTCTGCTGGAAGAGAGTGAAATGGGGCATTCATCTTCCATACACAGGATTACAGACTAAAAGATATTTTGGACTTCTGGTGTCCACAAGGATTTTTAATGTATTAGATGAAGCAGAAAACTAATAAAAGCTAACATATACAGATCATAAATAAATTAATTTTCACTGATTCATTCCACACAAGCTGAGGCAAAAGAAAATCAAAAGCTTTCTCTTAATTATGTTGATATTTTTGTAATAACCATGCAATTTTAATTTATGTAGTGGTTTTGCATAATCTTTTTCTAGTCCACTTTACTTTTCCATGGCATGGGCATCCTGCACATAGGTACCAATACTGTGTTAGATTTTGCCCAGTACAGAAGATGGGTCTTTGGAAATAGAGTGGGACAGATTCAATGAGCCTTATGCACCAAAATTAATTCCTTCAGGCAATCAAGGAGATAGAGAAACACCATTATTACAGGATGAACATATTCAGTTCAGAAAAACTATCTAATCTGACATTCTGATTTTCAGAGCAGATTTAAAAAGCAAACTGAAAACTGAAGAGAAAACCTGCAAATGAAAAATCCTCATTCTAGGAGATACTAAAGAACAAGGACTGAGCAGAGAGGGGCTGGCTTATGATATTTTGTAATTTTCATTCTCCTTCTGCTAACTTTTCACTCCCATGCAGCTATCTTTGTTTCTGTCATTGCTGTCCCATAGGAGCAAGGGACCTTTGCATGGCTCCCCATGCTGGAGCCAGTTGCTGTTCCAGAGGTGCTAGCTGTCCTTTCTTCTCATGTCATGTAATTGATAATAGAACAACCTTATCCCAGAGTGTATCTTCCCAACATGGTTTTACTGCAGTTTGCAACCTCTGTTTCGGACCTTAAGAATGGCATATTTTCTTGTGTATTTTTTTCCCCAACTCTAATAGTTTGTCTCATAAAAGATATTACCGCTCCCCATAAATCTTAGCTCTCTAGCCTGCATATACGCTCCTTGGGGGCAGCAAGCAAGAAAACAACCTCCACATGCCTGGAGTTTCCTTGTAGGAGCAAACTGTAGCCATTGAATTATGGATTTAATTTTTAAACTACTTCTCTGATCCCTTTCCACCCAATTTGAATATGTATTGGACTTGAGAATGGAAGCTGAAGAATTCCCAAGGTTTTCCAGTCTGTTGCTAGTTCAGATGATCCTGTCATCCAGAAGTCCCATCACAGGAGGACTTGAGAGCTTTGGCTGTATTTTAGTAGCGGGCTATGAGGGTCATAGCAGTCCCATTCAGAGACAGGAACTCCAACTCCAGCTGGGGCAGGAGTCCCACTGTGGTGGTCAGAGGCATATGGAGGGATGGGGACAGTTCATGCAGTGCTGGTGACCTGCCCTTACCCCAGGGTGTTATATCCAGGCAAACCAGAGCAGAGAGGATTAGGGCAGGGCCATGGTCATGGCTGTACCCAAGGTCACAATTTATGAGAAGTGTGCCCTCACCTTTATATAAGTGTTTTTGTATTTGTGTTTATTGTGGGGCATGGGGTACCCGTCCTACCTGTGTTCGTGGGTATGATTTGCATATGGGAAATTGGCTGTGGTACCATTTGTACCGCTCTTGGTCTTTGGGTGGAAATGCTTGTACAGGTTTTCCCCTTGCATAAGTTGCATTGACTATTTCTAGCTAGTCAGCTTTGCCAGGTGAAAAATCCCTAAAATGTTTCTTAAACCAGACAATAAAATCTGATGCAGCAAGCCAAAACGGTGGGTCTGACTGCATGACAGGGCAACCTTCTAGGTCATTCAAAGCAGTCAGGCCTTATCATACTGAAACTGATGGTTTGGAAAGTGGTTAATCCATCCATATTTTTTGGAAGTGGCTTCATCAACTGGTTGCATTTTACTTCTAACAAGAGATTGATGTAAGAGATTGGAAAAGTTTATGACTCATGGAGGTACTTGCTTCACTCACTTATAATTTCTAGTGCAAACGAGTAAGTTGGCCTGCACTCAGCTGAGGAAGGAACGGCAGTGTACAAAGTAAGTAGAGCAGATTAATTAAACTGGCCATTCTTGTTAACTCTTTCTGGTCATATAAAAGCTAGTAACAAAGCATGAGAATAAAAGGAGACAAGACGAAGACATAATGCATCATTATCTCTCATTGCCCCAATGTATTGTTATGGGGCAGTCTAGACTTGCACATAGTTAGTTCAAAACATACTTGGACAATTATATAAATAAGTGCCAAATATGTTAAGAAGCATAAAACTGCTGTTTACAAACATTCTTCAAGTCAGCAGTCAGCTGCACAATGTAGTTTGGACAGTTACTCTTTGGTAGATGGTTTTCTTTGTGGGTTTTCTAGCAATATCTATGGAGTATGTGGTGTTGCCTGATGCAAGGGGGCAAGCAGACAGCCCCTGGCAGTACAACACAGTCCCCACCTCTCTGTGCAAGGGGCAATCCTGACACCTAGCTCTGCTGCTGCTATTTGACATCTCCCTGTATTTATGTCTATTATATAAAATTTGTGAGTATGTTCCTAATTACCCAAGCTTGCTGATTTGCACTCCTCACAGAAATGTTTCTTGGCACCTGAAGCTGATGAGAAAAGCTGATTTAGGGCATCAGGACAATTCCGTTCTTGCTCCCAGCTGCAGTGAGGATGCTCTGCGTTCAGCTGGTGCTATGTACCTTTGCTCATGCTGGCCCCAATGAACTGTGGGATGAAACATTGAGCTGAATTTCTCACCTATTGATCATATGTAAAGGAAGGTTTCATTGGTACAAGATGACCCCCGTAGCTTGGAGTTGTCACTTTTGCTGTCTCAAACCCTTGCTATGGGGCCCTGAGCTATTTGGTGTTTGTGGGATGCATCTGGGCGACCAGTTTTCTATGTATCAGTATTGAAATTTGATGCTTTTCTGCCGTCCTCTTCTGGGGTCTGCAAAGCAGCTCACTACCTGGCTTTCTGCATTCCTGGGGCTGGGAAGGTTGAGCAGATTCATTGCCAAGTCTGGGTGCAGCTGGCAGGGCCAGGGAGGCACAGGCCCCTGCCCCAGCCTGGAGGAGGAGGGTCTTTTGATCCAGGGGTGCTCCAGTTTTACTTGGCAGTTGGAGTTTCTCTTTCTGCTCTGAGGTGCACTTTGCTTTTCCCCCTAACCCTTGCCAGTGCCTGCAAAGGGGCTGTCACAATCGCCTAGTCCCACCAGCACTGTATGGCTTTGCCCCCTTGGAGGAAGTGCTATGTGACTAAAAGAAACAGCTTTTTTAAGGCTAAATGTTCAGCCATTGCCCAGGCAATGGCTAACATATTGCAGGCAGTGCCACATACAGGCAGGCACTTTCTGGGGTATAATGCTAATTTTCATCTGCTCAGAATCTGCAAATTTTAAATAAGGGAAACCTTTCAGATGAAGAATTATCTTGTGACACAGTCCCCAGGAGGGCGGGGGTGTTTGTGGGCAGCCGAGGAAAACCTTGCTACTCGATCTGGCTGGGCATAAAAGCTGCTGGCTGGCAGACGGCAGTCCCTGGCAGGGACAGGCGCAGAGCTGGAAGGGAGATGAGGTATAGAGCAGAAACAGCAGCAGGGATCAATACATCATGTGGCTTAGCCAGCAGCACTGGCCGAGGCAAGCCAGTACTTAAGCCACAACGGACAAACGGCAGGGCTGGAGACAAAGAGAGGAGTAGGAAAGCGCGGCGACGCGGAGGCGGTGAGTGGGAGACAGCAGTAGAGAGCAGCATGGAGCCGTGCTGGTGCAGGTGCCCAAGGTAGGGCCTGCGAGGAAGACCTGCAGTGGGCAACAGCAACAGCAGTAGGGTTGTTCTGTACTGGGAGCTCTGCTAATCATTTGGGCGCCTCTCATACCTTGACAGTCTGTTAGCAAGGATCCTCTTTTTGACTCGGAGCGTGCAGGGTGGCATTGCTTTTCTGCGAAGTGTGCATTAATTGCTGTGCTGCAAACTTGCCATTCCAACCATCCAGTTGCAAGGGCAGCCAGTGTACCACAATGTGTGTGCTAGAGCCATCTCATGCTTCTTTGATGTCTGCTTTTGTTTGGATGCATTGTGCTGCTGATCTACTTCCTTAGGTTTTAACCTAACCGAAGGAAGCCTTCAAGCGCTGCTAAGAAAGAATAAAATTATAGTTGTACTTTAGGGAACAAAAATGATCTCTTTTGGCATTGTGCTGTTATAGCAAATGCGTGCGTGTGATTTATCCTAATTGCCAAAATACGACAGACATAAGCCAGAGAAATGTCTGTAAATGACACAATCTGGTCCTATCTTTATCACTACCACAATACATTGCTGGCCTCCTAAAATTATTAGCCTTTGTTACTTGCTGTCAGCCACAGGCCTGCAGTCATGAAATTTAAAGGTGTGCAATAGCAAAACAGAATTTAAGCATTTCAGTGTGGGATCAGTGTTTCGCTTAGTTATGCTCTATTCTTTATTGCCTTTTGGTTTTTTGTTTTTATTCATTTTCTGTCTGTTTAGTGAGAGGGATATAATTTTTCTAGCCTGTAACTGAAATGCAGAAATCTGGAGTAGAGATCAGAATTTTCCCTTTCTTGGAATTAATTAAAGGGTTATCCACTACATAAGGCCATGTCTATCAAATTAACACTGGTCATTTCCCCACGTGCATCGAGTAAGTTTTCAGATCAAACCAGACCTCTGAAGGGATATATACTGGTGCATGAAAGAAGATGCTGTGATATTCTCTATCCAAAAGGTTAAACTCGTCGGATTCTATGTAAACACTCATTTTACCCCAGCTAACCTGTAAAGATTTCATTTTGCTTCATTTATCTTCTCCCTTACCCTATGCTAAACCATCCCCAGCTTCGATGAAAGAATCATGTCTCCATTCATTTCCTATCTTGCTGAATTGCCTTCGCATTTCCTATCATCTGCACATAATCCTATTCTCTCCATTATTGTCTTAATACCAAGTACAGCACAAGATAATGGATAGGCACTGTAATAACAGTGTGGCCTGTAGGAGCCCCTCGAGGGAAATATCTTTGACGCTGGCAGAATATTAATGCATCCCAGGTCCCTGATCTTCCTCTTTCACTTCATCTCCTGTTTTCTAAACTACATAATGACTTTCATATACATGACAAAAGCATTAGAACAGAAAAAGACTCATTGATGAGCAGCAGGGCTGTGTGATATTAAGAAGCACTATTCTCAGTTCTTTGTACAATTTTTGACCACCATCAGAGACAGTGTATGCAGGTAATTTCTGATTTGAATAGATACAGGCATAAAGAAGCATTATCGTACTCTGTTAATCCAAATGCCCATCACAGGCACTGCGTGAAAATAAATTAAAATGTAATTCTTCAATAATGCATCTGTCTACAGGATGATTTTCAGCAGATTAAAAACAAACAACTTGATATCACTTAGAAAGGCTAGTGGATTGTTTTTGAGAAGCTTAATCATCAGCAGATTATGAATGGAACAGTAAATCAAAGCAGGGTATGTTAAACAATGTAGATTGTGTTGTAGCGGCAATTTACTGTACATAATTTTTTAATAAAAGGGAAAAATTGATTTTTGTGAGCGTAAATATTGAATCCTGTGAGAATTTAGCTGCTATTATTGAAAAGGTGAACGTTAAAAATGCTATTCTTGTCATGTAGGAGCAATAACCTTTCATTCCTCTAAGAAGAAAGAGAAATTTGCTCCCTATAGGGCTGCCTCTAAGCATAACTCCTTTTCTCATTTTTCTTTACTTTTTTGACAAACTCTGTTTTTTGCTTCTGCGTTTTGCTAATGCATTCCCGATTCATTCCCCCTGAAGCCAAGGTGCGCACCCCAGTGAAGGGAAGCAACCGCCAAACTTCCCTTTTATGCCAGAAGGAGCTCGGCAAACTCACTCTGTGGGCTCTTGCTTTTAAAAGCCAGAGACGTACAGAGAGACACCTCTTGCTGCTTGGCTTCAAGGTCTGGTTTTAGCTGTTCCTGGAGCTGGGTTTTGAGTGAAACCTCAGTTCGGGCCCTTTGCAGCAGCCCTGCCTCCCCTCACTGCTGCCAGCTGCCGCAGGAGCAGAGCAGCTACTGACCATCAATCATTATAGATAATATCTGAGGAGAAAGGGAGAAATTATTTCAAATCAAGGGAACTGAGTTAGGAGCAGGAGGCGAG
Source organism: Pedionomus torquatus (assembly GCA_013398155.1). Lineage (NCBI taxonomy): Eukaryota > Metazoa > Chordata > Aves > Charadriiformes > Pedionomidae > Pedionomus > Pedionomus torquatus. The sequence continues at coordinate 383,237 of VZRU01010113.1, read as the reverse complement.
CAGCAGTCTGCTGGAGAGGAGGAAGACTAAAGTCTGGGAGAATCAAGGGCGAGAGCTAACATATAAAAGTCCTGATTGAATATATTTTTGACATTAAAAAAAAAAAATCAAAACAGTGCTTGAAAGTTAATTACATAATAAAGGAAAGATTTAGAAAATCCTCACAAAGCGCACAGGTATCCTGTGCATTGAGTGTGGTTGTTTTCCCTTGTTTCCTGCTAAGTAAATGCTAAGAAGCGTCTTCCAACTTCAGTACTCAATCCTGACCCAGGCTCCTGAGGGGCTCCGGGGAGTCCAAGGAAATGTCAGGCCGAGTGACTGAAGCCATACTAAAAGAAATGTGTCCCAAGAGGAAAAAAGGAGACAGTTTGTCTATTCCTAAGCCTACTTTTGGTTTATTTATGCCCTAATTTTATTTTCAGATAATTCATTTGATTGATTTCACTTTTAATGTTATTTCTTCTGTTTTGAACCGTGTGGTACTGTGAAATAGTCTGATATTGAATAACCTGCTTCTGCATTTTAAACTGCTCAGGAAGGTAGAAAAAACCCAATGTGAATCTAAGAGATATTGTACTGTACATTGGAAAGCTGAAGCTGTCCCTTTGAAACCTGGTGAAAACTATGTTAGCAAGTTCTGTTGCTATCATTATAAATGCAATGCCTTTTCTTTCACATGTGTTTACTTGCCAAGAGAAAAAATGACATCCTGTGTGACACTGGTAGTGTGGGATCCCAGTTTATGAGACTGTAAACAAGAAGAGGTGAGAAAGAACTCAGTTTGTTACTTTGAGAATTCACTTAAAAATTGTTACGGTCTAAATTTAGGTCTGGAATCAAAATATTAAGTTGGTTTTTTCACTTTGTCTTCAAAACCGAGTCTGGCGTATGGCTTCTGTTACTCTTCCGTAACTGTTCTAACATGGGGAAAGATATTAATGTAAAATCCTATTTTAAAAACGAGGCCTCTCAAAGTCTTCTGCAGCCTCCTCAGCAGCTTTCAGGGGGCTGTGGCCCTGGGGTAGGCATGTTCCCTGGGCTCTGGAAAGGTCCCTGTGAGCCTGGCAAACCGAAGTTCAGTTTATGCAGAGCCCTTTACTGCTTTGCTTATATGTATTGCCTTTACTGTGTCTGCTGCACTGCTATGCTGTTTGGTGTAATACAGCAAAGTAGGAATTATTGCGTACATCATGACAACAGAGGAAAATCAAAGACTCCTAGCAAAGGCTTGAAACGCAGTGGTGTTTGTTTTTGCAGGGACTGAGGGCAGGACATAAGCAGCTTTCCATCTGCAGAGACAAAAAACAGGCCTGGGAGAAAGGAAATAGTGCCTTCCCCTCTGATACTGAAAACCCAAAGACATCACTGTCTCAGTCCTCAAAACAGCTGTATCTTGTACCTTGGATCAACTTTACCAAATGAAAACAGATTTTGAAGTAAGGTAAAAATGAATGTACTTGTTTTTAGGCTTGGTTGTAGGTGAAGCCACATCAAGCCAGGCAGGACAGGAGTCTGCAGCAGTTGGGAGTTTATCCAGGGGATGAGAGCCATTTCAGAGTATGTGATTGAGTCCTCCTGGGTCTATGAGTTGGGCAGTCATGAAGCGGGGTGGTGGTGAACTGTGTTTAAAGGAAAATACAGACTATTTTCCAAGGGGCTGAATGAACAGATTTCAACTAACCTTATTTTCAAATATATTTCCTACCATGTGTATTAATTAGATCCCTGCGATCTGTTCTGCTGTCAGGTTTGTAAGGCCAAGGATGGTGGGTTTTTAACAGTTCACAGTTACTGTCTTCTGCTTGTGGGGCCTTTTGTCAGAGGAAAGTGTGCCATATGTGCCTTTGGAAAACCCCACTACACTTGGCTCCTCTTTGTTGTTTCTGACTTATGAAATACTGCTAATTATTGCTAGTTTATTTCCTGTTATTTATAATCACTTGCAAGTTTTGACCGGGTAAAAAGTACTGTCTTTGCAGGGGCGAAATATGACTTTAATGCCTTTGATATGCTGTGTTCTTCCTGTAACCCCTGGAATACAGAGAAAGGGATGCTTTAAAATGTCTTTGAATAACTAAGAACAATTTTATAATTCAAATACAGTTTTATGAAACAAGATGAACTCTGCCTATGACCCTTTTGTCATATTTTGTTTTTACAAAAAGATTCTGAATTATATAGTTGAACTTGGAAGCTTAATTGAAATATTATACCTTGTTTTACAGATTGTTATGCCTTTTAAAAAAGAGTATATTGCTAGCAAGTCATCATAAGCTGCTTTATCTATTCTATATAGCTGTTTTTCTGTTTTTATGAAAAAAAGTCCTCCATTACAGTATGTTTGATACTATCACTTTTTATTTTTTAGAAGATACTGCGTGTACTGTGTGTGTACAATTGAAAGGATTTTATTTGTGATAGTAATTCATGCTGTTTCTAGTCTTAATCCAGGCACTACTAATTTTGTATTTGCAAGTAAACATGATAATGAATGAGAATCCGCCTAGAACTGTAATTGGTGTCGCTCTTTTGTATTCTGGGTTTCAAATCTGTGTAATTGTCAGTGCCCTATAGAAATGTTAATTATCTTGAATAATCCTGTTTGCCTTGATCAGGCTCGAGCAGTCCTAATCAGTAAGAAGGTGTCACCCAAGAAAGTTAGAAAGGAATAAGACATTACCTCTCTGTTTCTTTACATCATTTTACAGTTGCTGCATCTATGTTGGAATGCTATGGGACTGGAGAAAAAAAGGAGTATAGACTGAAAAAAGTTTTGTTTTGTTGAGAGTGGTTTTGTTTGGTAGAAATGGAGGAGACCACCTAAAAGAGTATAATTTGAAACCGCTGCAAGTTGGAGCGCTGTGGCCACAGAATATTGCCCTGTCCCTGACCTGGGACTGAAGGGGGTAAATGTCTTCTTCCACATGTGCACAGGCATTCTGTGGTGAGGGAGAAAGGATGAAATGTTGGCTGACTGTGCTTTTGGTGTGATCGTTCCTTGAGCGCCATGCCATGTATACTTCTGGGTATGGTGATAACTAATAGAAAGTGGTGGGTAGATGAAGAGGGTGCAGCAAACAGGGACTGGAGGCCAAGAATCTGCGCTGGTTCTAGTGGTGCTGTTCAGAAAAACACATTTGCTACCAGCTGCATTCCCATTTAATTGTGCAGCTTCCTTGGTCTTATTCCTGTTGTCACTAGAGAGAGAAGTTGCTTCAGTATCTCCTGTGGCATTTGTTAATAGCATTAGACTTATTTTAGAGAAATCTGGTGGTTGCAAATAAGAGTAGGATGGCTGTAGTGCAGTTGAGTTAGTATATTCGGACAGTGTATCTAGAACATGTTGGTGCACCAGTCTCTGTTATCTGTAGGACACATGAGCATATGTTTGGCGAGAGGGATATGCAACCAAGTATGGTGTTTGCTCCTACTTAAAACGGCGAATCTCAATCAGCAAATTTAGAAGTCAGTGTGCAAAACCTGAACTTGTCATAGCAGTGAAAAAGAGCAGTCTGCCTATATCATACTCATCTGTTTGCAGAGGGAGGGAGAGGGACACTGGGCAACTTTTTACCTTGATTACAGAGTCCTCTGAGCTTCCTCGAAGTGGAGGGGGCAGTCAGTGAATTTGGGGAAAAATGAACTCTGAATGTTATAATCCTATGAAATTGCAAGGAACAGGATGCGTGCTTGAAGTTTGAATCAACATTTGTGAAACTTTGAATCAGTTTGTTCATAATAACATGGAACAGCAAACCCCATACTGTGCTCAGAAAGGAAAAATTACTGCTCTAGAGCACAAAAATAGCTCAAGTTTATAATTACTTTTTTTACATTAATGTAATTTTTTGGTTAGCTGCTGGATTAACAGAATGCTTTATTTACATCATATTCAAATTTGGACTGCCAAGCCGTGGATTTTAGTAGGAATACCTTATGTAATTAAATATAGAATGTTGTTGAATAATTTGTAATGTTTAGTGATTAATTTATGGTGTGTCAGGCATGCTTGCCAACTGGTATTTTCCTGCTTTGTTATTTGCTGATCCTGGGATACACAGTTTTGGTTCTTTGGGATTTCTGTTATTCTTTATATGACGTTTATCGCTACCATATCTTGTATGGTACAGATTACATATTGGTTTGCAGATACTTTACCGTGGTGTCTCCTACTTGATCACCCATTTTATGTGCTGAAGACAGTCTCTCGGATAGCAAAGTGGCAGAGCCATTTCTAGTGAATTCAGGCAAACACAAACTCAGCACTGCTGGGCCCATGTCAAGGGCTTCAGCAGGTATCTGCTGTTCTCAGGGGCTCTACTTCAGGGACCTCATTTCTGCTGTTGCTCTATCAGCATCTCGTTTCCTTGGAACTGCAGGGTGACTGAAAGCTCTCCCCTCAGACACTGATGTAGGAACATTAATTACTCTGGTGCCTTCGAATTTCAAAAGTGGAATACCATAGTTTTCTCCTTAATGGACTTCCAGACTCTACTATGTGGAGATTAAAGTGAATTAAAAAACTCTGCAAGACAGGTTTTACGGACACTAAATTTTGCACTTGTATTAAAGCTGTTCTCAAATTACTCTCCTGACTCCCTCTTGATAAAGTTTTTTTTTTTTTTTTTTTTTCCCAGAATGTGATTGATCTCATTAAAAGGTGTTAACACCTCTTTAATCCTACCATCAAATTAGTCCCGTTGATACTGTTAGTATCTTTGCAATGAAATATAGAGAAAAATAAAACTGTAATTTGGCTTTTTCAGATTTTCAGTGCAAGTCAACTGACATACCGAATTGTACCAGCCCTCATGCTGTCAAGAGATGCCCTAAAAATACTCTCAGCCCTGATTATCTGCTGGAACAATGGCTGTGCCTCTTATTTTACACAGCCGCAAGCAGGGTGACTCTGTGAAGAAACAGGACATTCTGTGCTGCATCCCCTTCTCAGGAATGTGAACTCTTCTCTGCCTGCATAAAGCCCTGCTGTTTACAAGCCTGAGATCCTCTTGTAAACATGCGCTTCTGCACCGTGCCCTTGAACAGCTTCAGCATTTAGCACTGTCCTATTCACAAACACCAGTAACTATATCCTTGCCTCTCAACACTCAGTGCCCTGCTGTTCGCACCTCTTAAAGTAAATTCTGTATTTTTATGTAAAGGCTGTGGTGTCTGACCGTAACTTGCGTACCGCTGCCTTCTCCCAAAGAATGTTTCGTGTTAGTATATACTGTTTTCCTGGATAATGTTTTCTTTCCTCAGAAATTCAGAATATAAATATTCACTTGTAGCATGTCTCCTAAATCAATGATGTACTGTTGATGGGAGTTAAGATTTCATAAAAATACCATTGTCAGGCAAGGTTTTGAACAGCAGCTATGAGTTAGATGGGGAAAAATTTGAAACTGAGGATAATTTGTTATCTACATATCCCTGATGACTGAATTGCACACCTGTAACTGAGAACACTTCTTGTAACACTGCTTTTAAGTGGGAAATTTTCTGAATATAGGAGAAAAACCCAACACCAAAAAACCATAACCATACAAGAAATTGAGTATAGGTCTGGAAATGGGGATATGTAAAATACCTAATTAAGAGTAAAGAAAAACCCTGTGTTGAAGTTTCAAAACCTGAATGAGCATAAGGTGTGTGGGATAAAGCATTCCCAAAGGCAAATGCTGCAAGAAAATTATTCTCGGCATTTTCTATTCATTTCCATTACCTTGATTTTAAAATCAGCTCTTCTAAAATATATAAATTTCAAACATAGTGTGCAGCATAGCATGCTGCTATTCATAGTCTCACATCATACCAGGGCAGGCTGTGCTCCGCTGTCTTCCAGGTGACATTCTTGGCAGTGTTTTAAGTTGCCCTGTCCACCTAAAGAAAGTGATGACTAAGGGTGGATGTATTTCATGTCTCTCCCTGTCACATGGAGGACAGGGAGATGATTCGAGACAGCCAGCATGGCTTCACCAAAGGCAAGCCCTGCCTGATCAACCTAGTGGCCTTCTGTGATGGAGTGACTACATCAGTGGAAAAGGGAAGAGCTATTTATGTCAGCTATCTGGACTTTCATAAGGCCTTTTACAAGGTCCTCTACAATACCCTTCTCTCTAAATTGGAGAGGTACGGATTTGGTAAGTGGACTGTTCGGTGGATGAGGAATTGGTTGGATGGTCACATCCAGAGGTAGTGATCAACAGCTCAACATCCAGATGGAGATGGGTGACAGGGAATGTCTCTCAGGGGTGCATATCAGGACAGGTGTGGTTCAGTATCCTCATCAATGACATAAACAGTGGTATTGAGTGTACGATCAGCAAGTTGGCAGACAATACCAAGCTGAGTGTTGTTGACACACCTGAGGGACAAGATGCTGTCCAGAGGGACCTGGAAAGGCTTGGGAAGTGGGCCTGTGTGAACCTCATGAAGTTCAACAAGGCCGAGTGCAGGGGTGTGCACCTGGGTCAGTGTAACCCCCAGTATTTACACAGGCTGGGGATGAAGGGATTCAGAGCAGCCCTAAGAGAAGGATTCCATACTGGGGATATTGATGGATCATAAACTGAACGTGAGCTGACAATGTGCACTTGCAGCCTAGAAAGCCGACCGTATCCTGGGCTGCATAGAAGAGAAGCATGGCCAGCAGGTTGAGGGAGGTGATTCTGCCCCTCTACTCTGCTCTAGTGAGACCCTACCTGGAATACAGTGTCTGGCTATGGAGCCCTCAGGACCCAAAAGACTTGGACCTGTTGGAGTGGATCCAGAGGAGGGCCACAAAGGTGATCGAGGGATGGAGCACTTCTCATATGAAGGCAGGCTCGAGAGTTGGGGTTGTTCAGCCTGGAGAAGAAAAGGCTCTGGGGGCATCTTATTGAGGCCTTTCAGTACTTAAAAGGGGCCTACAGGAAAGATGGAGTCAAACTTTTTAGCAGGACCTGTTGTAATAGGACAAAGGGTAATAGTTTTAAACAAAAAGAAGGAAGATTTAGACTACATAAGATGAAGAAATAATTTACAGTGAGGTAAAGCACTGGAACAGGTTGCCCAGAGAGGTGGTAGATGCCTCATCCTTGGAAACATTTGCGGTCAGGTTAGATGGGGCTCTGAGGAACCTGACCTCATTGAAAATGGCCCTGCGCATTGCATGGGGGGTTGGAGTAGGTGAAGTTGACCTTTAAAGGTCCCTTCCAACTCAACCTACTCTATGATTTTTAGCTACCCATTCATTGTCTTCTGTTATGATTCTTTAACTTCTAGAGTGTATTTCGGGCATTGCTGTTATCCAACCATCTGGTAGCTCTTGAATTTATGGAATCTGCCAGGGGGACATGTGCTGACATTCAAAAAGAGAGTAAAAGAATGTTAGCCAAAATATTCCCCCTTTTGTTTGATAGTTAATGTTTGCCTTGTACTTGGCACACCAGAAAGTTCTTCTTCAGAAGTAAAAAATCAAATTTAAAAAATGTCATAAAAATTTCTGTAATTCATCAAGCTGTGTTCTAACTGCTGGTTGACCTGCTTTCATATGGCTACTACTACCATGAAACAGAAACACTAGCCTTTGTATGCAGTAAAACCTCTGTGCTACAAATTGGTGGTACAAGCCCTTGAGTTGTGTGTAAGCTAAACTACACCTATTGTCTACTTGCCTTTCTCTGCAAAGGTTTTAAACATGTCCCATTAGGGTTTCCGTCAGAGGGATCCCTACAGTGGGTACTTCCAGCCCCTGTGCAGCTTCCTCGACAGGTCTCTTTGCCTTCTCTGCTGCCAGTAACCCCCAGTCAACCATCAAAGATTTCCCTTTAGCATTTGATCAGCAACCAATTACTATATTGGAAGGGTTTCCTTTTACCATGCAAAAGGCACTAATGGAAATTATTTTGTCTAATTGCATATATGTATTTACTTATTAATTTTCTACTCTTCTTTGGTGATGCAGTGAGCAAAATGTACAGTTCTACATGGAAGGCCTCTAAAGATAAACCCTCTGTCACTGACATTGAAATGAATTTGTCTGTCTCTAATGGAACCACATGGAGAGCCTTCTCCCCAGTTCTCACTTCTGCTGGTATCTCTTATGGATACTAGAAAACAGTTGTGAAATCTTCCATTTAGCACTGAATTGTTTTATAGATGTGAAACTGAGTTACTGGAGATTTTATAAAATTCCTTTAAGGCAAGTTCTGAGTTTTTAAAGGTTAAATAACCTCACAGAAAATTAATATCAAGCTGTCATGCATTAGATAGAAATATTGTTTACAAACGTCTTGTTCTAACCTACATGCATACATGTACTACAAAAGCTACAATGAAATTTATAGTGATTTCAATGCTACTGAGGTTTTTAATATCAAGCCTAAATCATTAGACAAAATCATAAGATCTTGTTAATTCTTTCCATAGTGATTCTTGCCAACAGAAGATTATGCTTCTCCTACAATGAAATGTAGTCTAAAGGCTGCTCAGGAGGACACCACCATTGGTGCAGTTTTTCCCTTTCAGCTTTAAGAAGCATAGAGCACCTCTGGGTAAGCAATTGTTTGTGTATGATGAGACTGTGCTTTTTCGTGAGTGGGTGCTGAAGAAAATCACTGCTTTCTGTTAAAAATAATGCTTGAACAAATTCCTGCAGTCGCAATCTACCTTGGTCAAGGTAGATTTTCCCACCCTGTGCTTGCAGCCTCACTTAACAGCGGATTTGTCTGTTGCTTTTACACAGTTACCTGGTGCAGTTTGATTTGTGAGTCTGGTTGTGAAAAATTTAAAATATTTTTTTTAAAGTATTCTTAAATTTTTTATATAATTGAATATTTCTTTTGAATAGCTACTTTATTCTATATTTGCCTTACGTTTTGGTTTAAAACAGGCAGAAACTTCAGCAAATTATATTGAATACAGGGCCGTCTGCTGAGATAGCACGTGTGTAACTGAAAGCATGAGAGTCTTCCTGTTTCTCCATATTACAAACAGAAAATTCTTTCCAGTATACCACTCCTGTAAGGAAGAGCATGTTTGAACTCAAAATGAGCACTTTAGGGATGCTGGACTGACATGTCTGATCCTACCCATAGTTACAGACTTGCTGTAAGTGTTGGCTGGGAATTTTTGACACATTTAATTCAGCTGTAGGTAAGCATACCTTGAATAAAGTATGACAGAGGCTTATGTCCTCAGCACTTAGTATCATCACTGTAGAAACAATTCTACCTCTATAGACAAACAAATACTTTAATTATCCATCAAATGTACTTTTAGCATTTTTTATGTTTTTTATCCAGCTCATATGTAAAGTTTTTACTTTCCAACTTTTTTTACTGTGCTTTGTTTCTGGTTACCTTTTTTTATAACAACTTTTTGCAATGTCCTTTGTGATATCTTGCTGCAATTAGTAATTAATTAACCAAACAAGTCAGGGGATAACATTGAAAGGCTCCTATTTCAATTTGAACAGTGCAAAAACATGGTTGCTCCATTAGCATCTCTGGTAGATGCTAATATTTAGGTATAATGTGATAACTTCCAAAGGTAGCACAGTTAATCCACATGCAAGTGTTAGCTCCTGCCAACATAGACCACTTAAAACATGCATGAAAAGGGACAAAAGTATTTTACAGTATGATAGTCAAAAAATCACTTTATGGTACACGTCACTATTATTGTAGCTATTTGGAGTGATAAAGCTAAGAAAATATTATGCAATAGTGTGCAGGATAATGATCTTTACAGAAGTCAAATCTTTTTTACCAGTCTGCCATTTTAAGGGCAATGGGAAAATCGGTCTTTGTTTTACTTAGGAGCATAGGCTCACCAGTCTCAAAACATGCTTGTTGATGAAGCTTTGCAAATATATTGCATCATTTGGTAGGTAGAGGAACCTCCAGCTTTTTAATAGCCTCAGAATTTTCTTTTACTTCACCTCTAAGTAACTTGCTGGCAATCTCTACCTTTTTCACCAAAGGTGAAAAAGGCCAAAATTCCTGAGAGAAGCAATGTATGATTTCTGTGACTTCTGTGGCAGGGGCACCCATTGGCCAAGAAGCTGCACCCTTGAGGTGCTGCAGCTGCTGACTGCAGAAAAACAAGGCTGAAGTTGTCCAGAAAGAGATACCCTTCTCCAAGACTTCATGTAACCCAACTGCCTTTTGGGAGAGTTGCTCCAGGAGAAATGCTATGTTAAGGATGTCAGTGGGGCCCATGTGGGTTGCAATGGGATGTACAACACAGGATATTACTGATAAAGAATTGCACAGAGAGTGTAGACCTTCGGGTACTGAGGTAGATTTGTCTGCTGAAGATGCTGCTGTCATTCCAGGACATTGTTCAAGGCATAGAAAATATTATTTAAAATGTGCTAAAAGTAGATGGCATGCAAGTGATGCGTAGAGGTGAAAATGTGATAAACTACTCTTAGCCTTTGACAATACTCTGTGCCACTTCAATTCTTGGAGAAAATGATAAGCGTCTGATAAAATAATAAGAAAAACAGAAGAAAACACAAGCCTATCTTTCATCTGCTTCCATCTCTTTAGTTCACAGAAGTGAACGCTGCACAGGAACAAGAGGCAGAGGGTGAAGGGGGACTGAGGTGGGAAGGATTGTAATTATACTGAGAATAGGGGATATGATCAAGTAAGACAATAATCAAGATTAAAGAAGAAAGAATATGTTATATAAACCTTAAAAGGAAAGAACTTGGTATGTTGCAAAACAAGAGAAGAATAAATAATAGTTAGTCTATAGTATTCCCCCTGGAATTATATACATATAATATAAATATAAAATGAATAAAATATATTAGTCTTTCCAGTGGGACTGCAGCGAGACTGTTGCTAAGGGATGAGCTGCTGGAATAGTAATGAAGACTGTTGCTATAAGTTCTCCTGAAACAAAGAGGATTTCTTTGTTTGTTTGTTTGTTTTTAAAAGGGATTTTACAAGTGTGATATTGCTAAGGAACTTTTGAGCAGAACTATTGTTTCAGAACAGTTATTGCAGGTTAACGTAAGCATGTTGAAGGCAGAATTAACAATCATGTGTAGCAGTTAGATGTGAACTGTTACCAACATTCAAGCTGAATGCTAGCAGAAATAGAGGTAATTAGAGGAGCATTACCAGTTTCACCTCCCCTGTTTCCAGCTTTTGGAAGGAGGGGGGGGATGGCAGGAGGAGAAAGCAGTACTACTGAAAACAGAAAAAAAGCCTTGATGAAAATGAAACCAAGAGATGTATAGAGCCTGGTAAGACCTAAATGGCCTATTCGTAATCAATAACATCTCCAAGATACAAACAGTGCAAAAGACAAAGGAATTATTCACCATCTGAGATGGAGACAAGAAAGAGGGCCTGAGGTAAATATAGAAAAAACTTAGGATAAATGTTAAGCAAAGTTCTCAATAGTATGATTTGCTCCTGAAATTGTGTCTGTGCTCTATAATGTGCAATGTATTGATAAAATGCAGAATTCACTCTTGAATGCATTTGGAAAAAGATCATGTCACAGCAGTACACTGAAGTTCTCCATCACCCTGAGCTCAAACTGTGCTCAGGGATGTTTCTGTGGGATGTATCTACAGGCTAACATTTCTACTTACAGGGTAGGGAGGAACCTTCTCCCTTTCCAGTGAAGAGCACAATCATTTCTGGGAGATGGGGTTGAGTATGGCATATTAAGTACATACCTCAAATTTGGAACATCATATTTTTCATGTAGGGCTTGGGGAACATTCCTCCTGCAGTGATGAACTTTGTGTGATATAGCTGGTGGAGACTTCTACGGAAATGCACTGGAAAGACACAGTGATGTGCTGTGTTAGACAAAAAGGGTAAGTAAAATCTGGGATTCACAGGTTTAAAAGACAGGCAAAAAGAGTAAACAGTGAAATATAATCCTTATTCTTTTTCTTCTAGCCTGATAGTTTCAATGTCTTCAGAGAAATCCTTTCTTGGGCTGTTTCCTTCATACAGCAAATTAGTGGCGATGTGTGTGATATGTAGAGTGGAAGAGAGACCTAAGAATAAAAAAAAAAACCTGCTTTTTTTTAGCTAATATCAGCAGATGCTGACCCGTATCATGTGACTTTCTCTAACCTAATATAATGTTCTGTGTTTAGGGTCACAGAACAAGGACCTGTCCTGGAGGAATTGTTCTTTTTTCCCCAAGACAGTGAAGATGTTAGGAAAAATACTGGTCACTATTAGAAGGGTTATTTTCTGCTCCTTTCTTATATATTGCCTATTTGGGATGGAAGTCCCCATGCTGCACTTCTGTGTTGGTTGGTATGTGGAGGGGAGCAGGCAGGAGTGAGGGGGAGAAGTGTCCACTGTGCAGTATGACTTTTATCCCCTGAAGCGTCAGTGGCTTTACAGACGCTCTGCTTCATGAGGGAGTATAGAGAGTTGCCAGAAGAGGGGGACAAATGGGGGAAAACGAGGTTTGGTTTATAAAGCAGGCTCGCCCCTTGGGTGAGGAGCATTGGTGATGTATCAGCGACTGTACCAGGCTTTCAGGTATACAAGACTTGGCTTTAGGGCCGTACATCCTCAAATGCATGTTAAAGATTAAGGAAAGGCTCTGAGAGCCTAAGCTGCCAGTCTCCGTGTATGTATTCCTGTGGGCACCAGCTTGTGCCACGGGTTTAGGTGATTCTGTTTCTTGTTCAACAAAACCATCGGTTTCTTGGAGGCATCTGCCTCCTGCTCACACCATGATTAAATTGTACAGGGAGAACACGTGTTTCACAAACCTCCCTGCAGCCCTTTGGATATGACTGTGTTTTAAATTTGACAAGGGGAGGCAAGGGTGCACATGAAAGTGTGCAGTTCTGGTTTTGTTCTTTTTGGTGCTAAATTATTGCAAAGATCAATAATTTACCGCCTGTCAGGTGAAACTAGAATATTAGTTGCATTAATTTATGAATGCTTGCATAGTGTATGTAAGTTGATCTTAACTTGCTGAAGTTCCTGTTTGCAGCCCTGCCATGTGTTGTTGGTGAGCTGTGCTGGCTGAATGTATGGCTTAGAAAGCACTATATATGAATAAACATTGCCTGGCAATCAGGAAATGGGGAAGAAGGGCAGTTATCAACAAACTGGTGGTTCAATCCAGCTGGCTGCTATTTTGGTTTGGGCTGCTCATTAAAATTGGTTTTTCACCCAAGATAATGCTTTTTGTTGTTGTTTTTCTTCTCAAATACACCCTCTGCTCTTGGTTTAGCTTATCTTCTATACATAGAGCAGAGAGCTTTAGGGTGATTTCCAGTGCTCTCCGAAAGGCCAGTCAGCCCTTATTCAGCTTTGTGTGATTGCCAGTGTTTCCAGTAAATGACAGGGGTGCAGAAGTGCCATGCTAGTGTTCTGGCGAGGTACGTTTTTGGCTGAATCTGGAGCAAACACTCCTACTTGTCCTTGGCATCCTGCTGCAGTGGCTGGGGAACTTTGTGGCTCTGGCCTTCTTAGCACTCGGTGGGTCCTGGATGCCTCCTGCCCCTACCACACTGCCCAACACAGGGACGTGGTCCCCAATGTCCGCAACTCCTCCCAGCCAGCCACCTGGCTCTCAGCATGTGGGTCTGGGCTCATCCACTTGGCACCTGGCACTGAGGAGCACTCGCTGTGGGAGGGGAACGATACCTGCCCAGCACCATCCTTGGGTCGTGCAGAGGTTTTCCTCAGATATGCATTTTGCTTCATTGTACCTTTGCAAACACGATGCCTGGTAGATATTATAGTGCCACCTAAAATGTTGCTTACTTATGTTATTCTGAAAAAATGCTGGTAATAATCACCTAGCAGCAGGCAGCGGTTCCCTCTGCGTTCAGAGGCATCAATTGCCTGCTGCAGCACTGCTCTCGTTGATGGCTCAGGAACTGCCTTAAGTTCACGGTGGTGCTCTCTGTGCTACTGTGAATAAATGTAATTCTCTGATCACATCTCTCATTTGTGCATTGATTTTGAACTAATGATGTGTTTGTGTGTGCATACCTAGGGAAAAAAAATTATGTGCTCGAATTCCTCCCCTGTTTTGGATTGTATAGCTCAGGGCTGTCATGGAGGTACTGCGTGTAGCACTGCTTCTGCGTCTGGATTTTTATGAAGTCCTTGGAAAGATTTAATTAAAACTTTTCTAGATTTCATCTTCTGTAGGAACAGGCTTTTATAGATTCTACCCATGGGGTATTGTTTATCCAATTCAAGGTATTTAAACACAGAATATTATTCTGGTGTATTTATTCTGCAACAATCTAGACTTAATTCTTTTCCCAAGTAGTTTACCATTTTGTGGAGCAGATGCAGTCCACATCTTGCAACTGCTATGAGAGATGAGACTGAAGTGTGTTTGACTCTCTTCTGCATTTTGTCAAAAGCCTGCAGCTAACTTGGCCTTGCTGTGTCTAAGTATTTCTTATAGTTCTATTAAAACACTGTCGCTGTCATTTATCTTATTCTATACTTAACCAAATACAATTTTCTCCTTAACACTTTCCTCATTTCTGGTCACTGCACTTTTATTTGGTTTGTCCATATGACCTATTCTCTCCATCTCTATTGCTCGTTTGCTTGCAGGGCTTGCTTATGAATTGAATCTTGTCATGTTCCTGGGTGTTGCCGTGAGTGTAACATAAAGGCACATCTCTTGCACTGCCACGGTACCAGCACTCAGATTCCCTGAGTTTCTCAGTATGCAAAGCACAGCAGACAATTCAGCCAAACTATAAAGTTACCTGTGCTGGTGCTGTGACAAAAACACCCATCGCTCTCCTACGCTGGAAATCCCCTTGTCAGACTCAGTTACCCACAGCTTTTTCCCCATACATCATCATGGTTTTGCAGCCTTCTCTGCTTCAGGGAATCTCTCACCACAAACACAATTGACTTTTCTTACTGACAACTGAGCCACAGCAAATTTCTTACTTGAGCAATTCTGTTCACCCACAAGATATGACCAGCCCTTTTCCTCAGACCCCAATCAATGCCTTCTCCCTTTGATTTGCTTCTGCTTTCTATCTTACACTTATTTATTTGTGCTGCCAGATTCCCAGGTTATTCCTCACCCTGTTCAAAGAGATCAAGTTTGTACCTCTCCTGTGCAGGATGTCTCTGAAGTCAGAAGCATTTTCTCTGAATAAAATTCAGACCTTATGTTTTGGCAGACCCTTTCCCATTCCAGAAGCTCATCGTGCTCTGGCACTCTTGGCTTGGTCCAGCCTGTTTTCATTTCCACCAGACTCTTTCCACTTTTACTGAGCTCTAGCCCTTGGTGGGCTCTGTCATCTCTGAGTCTCCTTGCAGCCTTTGCAGGCAGGTCCCGTGGGGGTCCGGGTGCAGAGCTGTGCCAGCTGCGAAGCAGCTCCCTGCCCACCTTGCGGGGAAGTGACTAGAGCTGGTATGTATCTAATTATCAACTTGTGTGCTTTTGAGTTTCACTGTAAAAAACCAGACAAGAGCTCCTAATGTTTACGTTATAATTTCTCCATCTTAGTTTTCATTTTCTAGTATGGTGCTTGTTCTGTATTGTTATCCATTTTATGTACCCTTCATCATATTTTTTAGTAAATCCCCAGCAGCCACAAAGCAGTGGGGTGTGTTTGCAGCTCTACAGCTACCAGGGCTTGGCAAAAAAGCAGTGTAAAAATCATTTGCATTAGAGCTAATAAAGACAGCTGGAATGGACCCTAAAATATGTTCAATAAACCAATAAGAGTAACTGCTGATTATACTCCTACTTAAGTAAAAGTAACTGGTTTTCATTCAATGTTTAGAGTACTGTAATTGTGCGGTGTAGTATTTTATCCACAATTTAAATCTAATATAATGGTCAATGTCTGCCTTTAAATGCTGACAGTTTGCTAACAATTTCCAGTTTTGTGCCTCATGCATTTTATTTCCTCCATATAAGGGTAGGGTGAATGTCTCGCCATGTGGTTTGCTGTAACTCCTGGTAAATGCTTATTCTTTTATTGTGACCTTTATAGCTATCACTTTGGGCAATAAAGGCACATTGAGTTTTTTTTCACCACATTTCTGGACAACCTTGAATAAAGGAATATATAAAATCTTCTGGATGATTACAGAGATCATACTAGGAAAACAATTACAGGAATTAACCAATTAATAGAATTATTTGAAAATCTAGGTGCTAACATACGGCTGTAGGTTTCCTCTCCATTTCTCCCTAGCAAGTTCAACTTATTTATCCCTCGGAAATGATTTATTTAAAATAGCGTGTCAGACCTTGAGACAATAATATCCTACCAAATCTGCATGTCTTCAAAATACGTGCTTATTCTGAAACATGCATATATTGGCTTTCATAAAAGTACATGCCAGTTTTTTTCCTTGTTTGATGCATGCCAGAAATTTTTATAAAGAGGATAACTGATAGACTTTCTTAATAATAATTACAAATAAATAGCATTTCTTTCCCATGATGCTTGACGATGCAAGGATTCTATGCATGATTATCATAGGCAAAAATAATGAGGAGAATTTGTCTGTACCCTGCGCCATACGTGAAACAACAAATCAGTCCATACCAAGTTCATTTAGCCATATTTTACATCTTCTAGAACTGGAATTGTGTAGCCTACAAAACAATTTATATTTTATCTGTACCATCTAATTAATTAAATGGCCCCAGAGTACCAGACTCACAAATCTCGTTAATAGCTGAATACTGAAATAAAGGCTGTTCACCCCTACTAGAATAATATTTGCATATCTCCACCTGCGATGGGTAATAAGTACCTGCCACAAATCAGAATTATGAATTTTGTACGCCTAACAAAACCGCAGGGGAAATTATACCTCAGACATTCCATAATAATTGCAGCTAAGCTGTTTAGTGCCATCCACTTATTCTGCCTGAAGTGTTTAAAGCAGCAACAGTTGTAAATGAATTCAGGCACACATTCAAGAGAAAATGTTTTAAAAAGTTTTTCTGTCTTGCCATATGTAATTATCTTTATAGAAATGTTCAGCTACAAGTTATAACATGCTCACATTTAAAATTACAAATTAAAAAGTAAGTTCCTTCGATTAAAGTACATTTTATAAAAGTATTTTTTTTTTTAAACTTACTGTGATGATAAAGGAAACAGCTTGGGCTGTGTTTATCTCATTGGTCTCCCAGAATCTGTGATCAGGTCTACGAACAACCACAGCAAGGGGCCTGCTTTTGCAGGGCTTCTTTCCCCAATAACGTGTGATTCCTGGGGGAGAGTTAACTGTTAAGGCTTGGACAGAAATATAGTGCAGTGTAGATAGTCTTTCATAGGTCAGGGAATTGGGACATTAAAGTAGACAGCATGAGTTGCCTCCGGTTTGTTTATTTTCATGGCAGGAATGGAAACTGCATATGGAGCAGAGCTGGGAATGAAGAGTGGTGAGATGCTATTGGTCCCAGTTTCCGGACGGGAGTGTAAAGGAACGGTAAAACCTGATTTTGCACTTTATATAGTGACTTGACTTCCAAAGAATCACAGAATCGTTCAGGGTGGAAAAGACCCTTGGGATCATTGAGTCCAACCATCAACCCCACTCTCAAAGCTCTCTATATCCCCCAACACCGCATCTAAATGACTCTTGAGAGCTCCAAAGCTCTTTATAATCATGAGTCCTGCTCAGTCCCCTGTGTTAGAACAACTCTAGGAACTGGACTGTCCTTTCCTTCAGGGAATATAGTATGCTCTGTGAATGTGGTATGAACCCATCCTTCGTGTATGTCTGTCTTGACGCCTATGGCACTATGTGACAGTTCCCAGTTTATCAACAGAATTTGAGAGATTGGAGCACAGGCAGTGATTTTGAAGCCATAGTAGTGCACAGTATGTGTTTCACCTCTGTCTCCCGATGGAGTTATGGAGACATGGGTCAGTACAGAAACAGAGGACAGCACCTGTCCCTGTGGGATCCCTGTTTCCAGCCTGCCTCTCTGCAGGAGCTCGTGGAGAACAGGTCTTTTTTACTGTGAACGTGAGGGATTAGGAAGCAGACTGCTGACACTCTTGCTGCCTCTTGTGATTTGAATGCATGAATCGTTATATTACAGATTTTTTAGATAAGTAACAGACAAAAATAACTCCTCCTTCACCCAGGTTCTCGCTGAACATTGTGTGCCTTATGAAGGCTTCCCCTTTCCATAGCAGAGGAGAACAGAGTGGAAACTGCAGTCTGGATGGTATTTGTGACTAAAATCAGCTTATAATTTTAAAACTAATCTTCTGCTTTTGGGGACTTTTCCTCTTAGTAATGCAGAGCATAGACAAACCTGGGGATGTCCATTTAGACTGGAGGTGGCAGTATCCTAGAGGGAAGGTAGACGCAAGGAAGCTCCATTTCCACCACATCTGAAGGGCAGAGGCAGCTCAGAAGTAGGCACGGGGTGGTGGGGAAACAGAATCAGGTTGTCCCTGAGGAAAGCACCTCATGAAGGGAGGCTGGCATATATACATGATTGTACAGACAACCAGACTCACCTCAGGGCTAGGTTTAAGCTATTATAATGCCAACCAGTGTAGCCTTGTATCATAGAATATAACCTTGCTCTAGTGGTTGCTGGCCCTCCAGAAGAGCCGCGGAAGCAAGGAGAGGATTAGTCCTGGAGAGGTGGTGGTACCCTCTGCCGAGCCCTGCTGGCAACACTTAGCCTCTAGGGAAGGAAGCCCCATGGCACTGCAGCTCCTGTGCCTATCACATCTGTATGCCACAAGGGTAGCAGTCATTTTGCAAGTGTTCTAGTAAAGGATTAAAAAATAATTAGAATTTATATATGTTCAAAAGGAAGGGGCACAGTGTAGCAAGTCACTAGGAGGTGATTAAGTCAGGTTGTCTGGCTCTGCCTAGACTGACATCAGTGAGTCTGAGGGGTTAGGAAAATACCTGATAGTCTATTACCATGATGAAGTATAGCTTAAAACTACATTTTATATTTTAGAGGACTAACAGAGGGAGGTCCCTGTGGATTTTTTTTCATATTACATAAAATGGCTATAGAAGCTGAACCATAATCTCTCACTAACTTACACATTAGCCCAGGGCACTAAAGATGTTTTTATTGGAGGCAGATTTCATGAAAAGTTGTTCAGTTTTACCTCTGAATATTGCACTATGCTGAAGGCATTTAAATATCCCAATGGGACACTCTGTCCTGGAAAGCAGTTACTCTCAAAAGGACATTGGAAAAACTCTCCTTTCTGCCTGAGTACCACAGGATCCTGCCCTTTCCCTCCTCTGCTCATCTCCTGCTCTGTTGCCTTAGCTGTAAACAGAGGCCAAGCCATGCTTTCAGACTGTGATTCCTGCTTGCCCTGTGGTGGGTCCTGATCCAGAAGCTGAACACAGCTGGAAGGGTGGCCCTGGTCCTCCTGCCTGCTTCAACAAACTTTGCCAAGTCCTCCTGCCTTGCTCTCTCCCAGCAGTGCAGCATCCTGCCTCCCTCCAGCAGGATTGCATGTCTCTTCTTCAGTTCACACCACTTACCTGGGCCATTCCCAAAACCAGCAGGCTGGTTCCCTGCTGCAAACTGCCACCTTTCCCGCATCAGCTGGAAGCAATTAAAATGCTTGCCCCAGTTCCCATCATCTTATCCTGATTTTTCACAACATCCTTTTCTCTAATGTTGAAAAAGGCAGCTCTAGTTACCTCTACCTGTCCAGAGCATTGTGGCAACCATCCCTTCCCTCACAGCTCACACCAGCCAGGCTGCCTCTCTGTATGCATCCCTCCTTGCTAATTCCCTTGATTTCACAGATAGCGTAACCTGCTTGTCATCAGGCCTCTTCTACCCATCACTCGGTATCAGCCTGAGACTGTCTCTTGGCACTCGCTATCATTACAGGATGGTTGATTTTCTATCAAGCCCTTCGTGCCTTCTCCTATTCCTGTGCTTTCTCTCCCTTCAGTTGGCAGCGGTGCCTCATAAATATCCATAAGTCTGGCTTCTAGCTATGATTCGGCACTGTGTGTTTGACTCTGCAGCTTGTACATTTGGAGGTGTCCACTCTGCTTCTCATGTGGTGCCTGCTCCCCTGCAGACACTCTACCTCTTATGGATTTTGCTGTCCCGTTTGATTCTCCGAGAATCTCAAATACATACAAAAAGTAGGAGAATATTCTCTCTAGTGCCAAAGACTTTAAAATTTAGACTAGACCGCTGGTGGCTAATAACATCAGAAAATTCTCGTCGTACTGCTACCTAAATGCAGCAGTGTATGGCCTTAGCCGCAGTGTTACTCGGGCTTAGTCGCTTTCCAGCTGTATTTGTATCAGCTTGCCTCTGTCTGGAAGGCAGCTGAGGAGTTTGCCTTAGTGATTTCTTTCCATAAACTATTATGAGGAGGATAATCTCTGACTGATGAGGTTGTGCCCCACTACCTTACAAAGAAACACATGTGTGTCTCCTTGGTTTAAACTGAAGGCCATATTTGGCAGTCAGACAGCAGTTCCTCATTGATTATGACTGGCAGGGACTTTTATTATGCTTATTTTTTTGTTTTATTTCCTTCATTTATCTAAATCTACCAAATATTTCTGTTTAATCTTGCAATCTATAAAAAGTACAGATTTCATCTTATATTATGCTTTAGTATGTATGATAAAAAGGCAGTTTTCCCTTTACCTTGCACTTTCCATTCATATTGTAATTTTTTTGTTCAAGCTTAAGCAGTCCACATTTCATTAAAAAACCCCACACTATTCATATTTCTTTCATCCCTATAAGATGGTAAAAGCAATGTTGCTTTGATGAAATTTGGCAGGTAAGAGGATCTAGTTGAATCATCTCAAACCCCTGGAGTTTCGGGCCTCCAGCTATTATGGTAGAGCAGCTATGAGTATTCAAAAATTGGTCCTTTGTTTGCACTGAATTTCCAAGCCATCTGTAGCACACAAAAGCCACAGCTCTCTTTATAGTTCAGAATGAATATTTAAAAGTTCAGTTTTAGATTTTTATTTGTACCACTTCAGATCTCTCTATCCCATCTGTCTTGTGTCTCAGAGCAATTGCATTAAACTGTACTTGGCAAAGTCAGAACTTGGTCCTTGAATTGAAGGTAAACCCTGGTTCCTTTTCAGATGATACCACAGAGTATACACAGGCATCATCAGGATCAGCACAGAGGACTGAATACATATAGTTTTATTTATTCACACGCTGTAAATGATTATTAGAATATTAACAAGCAGCTGTAAATATCAGATCATCCAGTCTGAACCTTCCTGCACACTCTTATAGCGTGGCAGAAAAAAGCAAACATCTGCTTGAGTGTTGCAGTGTCCCGCAGCACCTATTCCAGCCTGGGCTACCCCTACATCAGGAACCTGTTCTGAGACTGCTGCACTGAGCCTCTGCTTCCACAGTGTGACTGGGAAGTGACAGATGTCCTTGAGGAAAGGGAAGGTGTGAGGACATGTCGTGGTGAGAGGGGACTCGTACCGGCTGGTACGGAGGACATGGTAGATAAAGGAGATTAATCTGGTCACTTCAGACAGTGTTGGCATTCATGGTTGTATATATTTCATGGAAAAATTAGCAATAAAAAACAGAGCTTCTTTAAATTACAGAAAAAAAACTTTGAGGTAATTTATCCTGTTAGAATATCAACTTGAATCATGCTTGAATCTGATGCAGTATTTTGTATCTAAACCTGAGCTGCATCTGTCAACAACAGGCAATTTTTTTCTCTTCTGTGTGTAACTAGATACTTGAAGTCACCTATTCTGAGTCAGTGGTATGAAAAGAGAAGCACCATATTTCACAAAAAGAATCATCTATCTCTCATTAAAGCATTCTTCAGTTCAGGTAAATTATTCATCCTTCATTTTTGTTCTGTGCCCTGCCCTGAGTTGTAGCAGGATGTTTGTCAAAGTCTTGAGGTTTAAATAAATCACTGCCTTTAGTGGAGCTCTTCTCTTTAATATTTTTTTCTATGGAAATGTATTAATATGTATGTTTATATAGATGCATACACATGCATATCTCTATCCCTTTCTGGAAAAATGAGCAAAATATATACATTAATATGTACCACTATGAAAATCTTCTCTATGTCAACAAGATCTTAAACATAACAAATATGTGGCAGTTCATCATGTAAACTAATGTTTGTGTTGTCTTCATATGAAATGAAATAAAAGAGGACTATGCTATGAACTGAGGTCCTGGGATTCACTGAAAAACTGGAGCTTGTAAAACCAACACTTTACTTTCTTAAGAGTAAATTATGTATCATCATCAGTTAAACTTAGAAGGATAAGAATTATTCAGGTTATTGTACTGAAAATGAAAAATGGTTAGAGTACAAGCAATTATGGAGCATTTAATAGTAATTTGAAGTAGATTCTTATTGAGATAGATCATTAAAAAGAGCTGTGTGAATTCTGGTAGGTCTGTGTTTTCAGTGTTTCTCACTCAGGTCTTCTCTGAGGCCACATTATTGTTTTGCAAAGGATAAGCATTTTGTGTAATATTTTAACTAACTTTCACGCTAACCTGTGCAGGTTTGTATCACTATAAAGAACAAAAGGAGTAAGGAAAAAACACTATGTTTTTGCTGAACTGAATAAACCATGGGAATTAACTGTTCCTTCTGGTAGTGCTGCTTCTGACACAGAGCTCTGAACCTCACTGGGAGTCATAACAGATTGTTTCACAACTACATTTCCGTGAAGAGAAGGGATGTTTTACAGTGGTGGGTTGTCTTTTTTCCTAATGATGGGCAGCCTTACCTTCTGGCTTTACACTTCCTTATATGTTCCTGTACGAGGCTTTTTCTTAGACTTTAAAATAATGAACTTCTCTTTTCCATGGACCTCTCTCATTTACTACTAGTGCTCCCTGGAGAACAGGTGGTCACAAAACTGAACTGGGTTTCTGGGCTGCATATGGCATCTGACACTTGAGTCCGTACGCTGCCCATGCAAACGTTCCCTTAGCTTCAAACAAGCAACCCAAAATAAGCAAGTATGAGAATTTGACTCTAACTGTTGTTTTGATTATTTATTATTCGGAGAACTTTTGTGTGTTAGCATTTAATGAGAGACTGAAAAACGTAAAGAAGTAAAATCACTTCTTGCCAAGACCAGCTCAGCTCACGTGGCTGCAGTAGTGTCATGTGGACGAGAAGAGCAAGTGCCACACATTTTACCATTTGGAATTAGGAAAGGGATTGTGCTAGAGGTGAGGTAAAGTATTGGTGGTAAATTGTTTCTTGTCCACAGGCATCTGTTTTACAAAAGCTCCACTGGACTTCCATATGAAAATGGGGAGTAAAGGCTGATCTTCAATTTGTAAAAACTAAGCTAGAAAGAGTTTAGAGGAAAGGTGAAAAGAGAATAATTCAAGCTGTTTCCTTTCATGAGTGGGGCAAAGGAAAGAATTTATGAAAGATGGGAATGAAAGCTCTTCCAGTTGATGGCCTCAGTTTGTTAAAGACAAAATTTATGGAGTTCTGTTTGCTATCACAGGGCTAGCTACAGTTAACTGAACATCAGTTTTTTTTCAAAAGTCTTCAAGTCAGAGAAGTAGTCAAAAGAAAGAAAAATAACATTAATTTCACTGTAATAAAATCTCTAAGTGGAAAACAGAGCCTCAGACCAAGTTCTCATGAAGGAAACATGCTCAAAACCAAAGATGACAACAAAAAAGTCTTTGGGGAGCTCTGTACCGTTTAGGCTCAGCTGTCCTATCTTTCCTTGTTGGAAAGACCTGAGCTCCCCAGTGAGCAACCAGGGCTCTAGAAGCATCTGCAGCCTTTGGTCTGACTAATAATATTTAAAAGTCTCTAGGGTTGCCTCTAGTCTCAGGAAATATATATATTTTCCCATTAATTATTTTATAAAACCTTTGTTCTTTTCATAGAGATGCACGGCTGATCCATTGTAAATCTGTGTTCTGTATGGCATTTTTAATCTTTTTACTTTATGTGTATGAAAAGTTGCAGATTCCCTGTATTTTGCCCGTCTTTATCCTCAGCAGTGAATCTCCTTCCACAGCAGTAAGCCAGTGAAGTGGGATGCCCTCTTCTGCCTGGTTGCAGCCTGCCTGTTTGTGCAGCAGTCCAGGCCTGTTCAACACCTTCTGCTCTGTAGTGCATTTAAATATCGAGATGAATTTGGTTCTAGTTCAGGATTTCTAAAAATTGGAACACAGAGTTAGGTACTGAAGTGCATAGAAAAACTCCTGGAGGCATAGTAGTTTTGACTGACCTCAAAAAAGCTTCATCACAGCCCAAATTTCACAAGAGAATTATTTTTTAGGCATTTCAAGATTGATTTAGAAACCTCATTTTAGACATCCAGTCTTTTGGATCCAGCCTTACAGTCCTGTAGGTACACAGTGGGACTCTAAGCTGCAGTCTGTCTAAGCAGAAAGATGTTGAAATAGGGCTCTTCTCATCCAGGTGTGCGTGTGCTCTCCCCTCCTGCCTTGCACACCAGGAACATGCAGACAATAGCAGTGTTTTGCAGCGAGTTCATGCTGGCTGATGGCATAATCCAGCTCCTTCAGTGTAAATCAAAAAAGATTTTGAAAATGTGCAGGTATCAAGTGCTATCAGAACAAGCATTTAAACATACAGCAACTCTAAGATCCTAAGAGAACGCCTAACCTGATTTTTTCAGTCAATTCTGCCTGTTTTGTCCTCTCCTTCAAAAAATGAGACCTGTGGCTGGGGTAAGAAAGCAAGCATGTTTCTCTAAGGGCTTTCTGAAATCATTACTTGGTGTAATTATTCTTTTAACGTGAACTAGTGTAAGCTAGGGACCAGTTTCTTTAAGGTATCAAATTCTGAAATATTCAGCACATTTTTCATTGTCAAATATGTTGCATTTAATATCAAGCAATGTACCCGGTTAGCACAAGAGGAGAAAGATGGCTATCTGCTAAATCCCAAACCCCATGAGGTAACTGCTTTTGCTGTGCAGTCTTCAGCACCATGGTGCTTAGAGAAGGACAGCTATGGAGGGGGAGGCAGACCATATTTTGGCTGTTTCAGCAGCCTGGGCTTTCTCCTGCAAAGCTCGAGTAACCTGCTACTGTGGAGGAGGAGTGCGGGGTCCAGCTGGGCTGGAGCTACAGACTAGGGGTGACATCAATGCTATTTTTCAGTGTTTTGTCAGGCTGGCACACGCTCACTCCGAGTGTGTAAGTGCAGTCGCAAGCCTGGTGCTAAGGGCTGGAAGCAGAAAAGCTAAAATGGGGAGAGCAAGGGCAGAGGTGAAAGCCCTTGCTCCAGATTATTGGTGTGTTTATTTTTTCACCTTTGTAATTTTTGAATAGGCAGGGCAGAAACGCCCTTCTGTGCAGAGTCATGCACAGCTTAAACGACAGCCGGAGTTCCACGCCAACTTGATGCTGCCAGCCTGCCTCTTATCCTTATCCTTGTCCTGTGCTATCTCAAAATGAAGAGGACGAGACGTGTAGTGACAAAGAGGCACACTTGAAGTCACAGCATTAAGGTGCAATGTGACTGCAGGATTTTTTCATTTTTATTTTTGACTGCTTTTTCCGTTGTATAGCACGGCCACCATTTGGTGCCCTGTAGCCACAGCTTAAATGAAAATTCATGCAAATTTTGGAAAGGAATAAAGGATAGATAATGGGGGGTTGGTTGGTTGTGATTATGATTAACGCTGACAACAAGATCGTGCACCCAAACCACATGTGTGATTTTCACAGGCCAGTTTATGAAGTTGCAGAGAAAGAGGATGTTCAAATATTTACTCGTTTTTGTAAGAGATTTTAGACCACATATGCACTGAACTTCCAGAATTCCATCAGTCTGCATGTTTTCACTTGTTAGTCCTTAAACTAGTAAGATGTCATTAAAACATTCATTGACACAGCCACTGTCTAGTTTAGCTAGACCTTCAACATTACTAATTCAGGTCTTCCTGCATTTGCATGCAGCACCTCAGCTACATGGCTTTAAAGCTGTTCTCTGTTTTGTTCTGCTGTCAGGTATTCAGCTCTAGTGTCTTCTTCACTGAAGAATTTCTATATTACAGCTCTGAATGCAATCTGTTTTGTATGCTCCTGAACTAGCTCTAGGACAAGAAAAAAACCCTACTTTATATTCTACACTGGTTAATTTTTCATTTCTCTGGCACCTTGGTGAAAAGTAGTCAACACAGTTAACAATATACATTGTGCAACTATAAATATTTTATTGCATATATAATCTTTACAATTTACAAGTTTGATTTTTCTCTGGGAGTCTGAATAAATCTCTAATTTTGAATATTTGGTGAAAACTGATTTTTAATAACTAATAACTAAACTAATATTACTCTATAATCACTATGAAAAGTATGACAGGCTTTTCATTTGGAGCTATAACATTACCTTCGCTTTTTTTCCCTAACATTACTGAACTCTGATAAAGCTATTTTATGAGGACAGTAGTCTGGAGCAAGAAATATGGAGGTTTTATCCTGGGAACAGTATATAATTCATATGCTAGTAAATTATAATGTATCCCTTACACAAGATAACTTTAAGGAGGTTTGTAAAAATGTGTGTGTCTAAATGCTTATATATCTAGTTTATATATGAATTTGATGTACATTTGTTTGGACTTTTTCTTGTGTTTTCTGGTTTATTTTGTTGGAATTTATAGATTTCTTTAGGTCTAGCTTGTGGTTCCCATTCTTTTCTTAAGCCCATTGTAATAAAGGAAAAAATTCTGTTCTCTTCTACTCCAGCATTTCCACTCTACACCTAAAGGTTAATGTTTCTGTTCATGGTTTTCTATACAGGGATGAAGGGTTGAAGATTTGTTTGCTTTCTTTATATATTAATAGATTAGACTTTTACTGTTGCACACACCTAGAAACCGTACTTGATCTGGGAGACAAAAAGATAAATTACTCTGTACGCAGGGTATTGAACTCCTATCACTATATTGTGATATATTAATTCTTCTTTAATGTATTTATCCTCACTGTGTGCCTGTGAGATAGGGAGGCTAAGTCATACTTATCTCAAAGATGGGGGATTAAGCCACAAAAAAACCCTAAGCAACTTGAATAGGGCTACACAGGATGTTTGTAGTAAAATAGCAAATGATCACAGCTGAGCAGTGATGTTAAGTATGGGATAACTCACCCTCTGTTCCAGCGCTACAGCTCTTGCCTCAGAAGCTACGTTTTCACTTTGTTTAAATAAAATTCCAGTTGAAATCAACCAACTGGATTATAACTGGTTATAAATGCAAGTATTGTAGTCTGCAAAGCCAACCAAGGGATTTTAAATACTGTGTTACTGGATATGTAATTCCCCGTCATTTTCCCCTGGTACTTTTGCTTTTTCGGAACTATTGACCAAAGTCTCTTGGTGGAGCACAGCAACAGTAGTGCCTATTTGAATATAAACAAGATTATGAAAAAAAGATGTAGCAGCTGATGATAGTGGATAGGTTTCAATCATGTAGAGAGAAAGATATTTTAATGTCATCCAAAGGATGGATAAAAAAGGAGAAAACGAACAAATGAGTATCAGAGAAAAGTTACACAGCATAGCTGGCTGCATTTATGTTGGTGAATGCTTTCCAGAGGGAGGAAATGGAAGCTCAGGTGCTCAAACAGTTTTGAAATTAGACTGGTGAATTTGTTCAGAAAACAATTTGTGATTAAAGCAGGTCTGCTCTGATTCTAATGTTTGCTTCTGTTGAAAGAAACTCATATTTGGTAATGCATTAGTTCCAAAACTGGTAACCTAAGTATTTGATACATGTTTGCAAAATTGTGCTGTAAGAGAACAGATTAGCTCAAGGTTTAGAATTCCCTCTGGTAACAGGAACTATCAGTTGTTTCTTCCAGATGAAGATGAATGTGTTTACTGTTGACAAAATAGTCTTCTTTATTCTTGTAATGGAGAACTTTAATACTACTTCTTTTAAATGTCATCCGCCTTCCCAATATCTTTCTTTTCCACCTTATCTGCTCTCAAAAACTCAAGACGTAGTAACCTTACAGAACACAAACAGTTCTTGAAGTTTCATTAACCTCCTGTTGCCTCTTGGTGTGCGCTTAGTGACTAGAAGATCTTTACAGCCACTTTAAAAGTGATTATTGTTCTGACAGTATCCTCCGCGAGGCTTGCTATCTTGCCATTGAACTGAATGGGCTGTGCACAGGACATCTTGTGTTTTGGCTAGGAACAGTAAGCTACAGATAAAGGAATTCAATCATCTCGCTATGCTAAGTAGTACAATTTCTTTGATTTTAAACTTATGGATCTTTGTGTAAAACTCCTGTGATTTCTTCATCCTTACCTATCGCCTTTTTCGTCTCCCATCATCTTTTCCCAGTTCTTCCTTTCCTTTGTTTAAATATATGGCTGTCACTGAGCTGCCCCTCGCTTATCATCAGCAAACCCACCTTTCAGAAAGATCTACCTTTTTGCCATGTCTGAAGTCAGTAAGAGTTAGCCTTGTCATCCTTTATAAGAGCCCCATCATTGACTATAACCCCATGGTTGACTGCTGTGTTATGCAGAACGAGGCAGGCTGCAAGGATGTCAGATGCAGTATTGAGTATGTGCTTTGACAATTGGAAAAGACACTGAGAATGAGATTTCACAATCCCAGAAGACCTTCGAGTGATCAATGAATTCTGAGTAAGTGAACTAGTAAGTGAACTTCTGCTGGTATAAGGGTGAAATCAAATTAGATCCATCAGCTGTTTCTGTCCTGGATAGCCACTGTCGCCTAGAAGTTATACAATAAAAGAGTAACTAAATCTGATGTATCAAACAGGGGATAAATGATGTATTAGGATAAATGCAGTGTAGCAGTAAATCAACCATCTAAAATACAAGCCGTATTCTAAAAATCTTGCCAACAGAGAGACATTTTCTGCTCACAAAATTCATGAAAATTAGGACTCAGCAGACTGTTTGGGGAATAAATCTTGTTCAAAGTTCACTTAGTAAACTAGCGATGTTACGAGTCTGAGCTTTGATACACTAATATGATACAGGCTCGTCACATTACAAGGCGGCATTCTGATGTGAAAACTCTTGTCTCATTATTAATAATTGACAGAGCACATGATGTTATTCACTACAGGAACCTATTAACTGAGCATTGGCAGCAGGATACAGTTGCAGGGAATAGCCTGTTCTTAAACATAAAGCAGAAGGCATCAACTAACCCATGTAGTTTCCATTCAGCTTTTGGGACAGTGTCCCCTTGCCCCAGTGAGAGTAGATTGCTGTGCTCAGTCTGGAGAACACTTTTTTGAAGTCTGTACCAGACCTTAGGGCTTCTCCAGCATCCCAATTTTTGCATTTATGGGGTGAGTTGCTACAGTTAGGACTGAAGTGGAGCCGCTGACTATAACTAGCATTTATTAACTTGTCTTAAACTATCACAGAGAACCCTCACCAAGGACCAAAGGTGGTTGTACTGGGCTGTATGCTGATGTTCACTGAGGTAACACTTCCCCCTCTGCCTGGTGTGCTGATGACAGGTATGGTGAAAGAGGCAGCTGAGTAGGATCTGGTGATAACTGTGGTTTGAGAAAGTTGAAGTCATAATTCATCACTGAGATCCAAATTATCAGCTTCATCCATATCTTAAGTTATTACATAGAGAGACAAGAAGAAGAATATTTTTTTCTGTTTTCTCCTAAGAGAAAGAAATTATATTCACAACTTATAGCTCTAAGCTCCTTAATTGGTTCACAATCAATCTGCAATTGTTCTTGGGTCTTCAGGGACAAGAAAGCCTAAAATATCCTGCTTTATCACTAAAATTAACAGATTTATAGAACCAGTATAGCCTGTTCTCCCAAGCGGCAGGCACTATTGATGACATGTCTGCAAAAGCAGGGTTAGATGTGCCAAACTACTGTATAGTAGCAAGGGCTCTGATATCAGTAAAACAGAGCATTCTGTGCTAGGAGGGAACTTTGGAAGAGATGTGATCTTTTCATTTGGTGGGGAGAATATTGTTTTTCTCTTTCAGGTTAATCTTATTTATAAACTACTAACTTTATGTCAGTTAACTGGCAAGATGATTTTTTTTCCTAATAATGAAGTGGCAAGAGACTTGTAGACATACTGAGTTACAGCATCTATGGCATCTCATTATGATGCAGCAAATGGTCCCTAGATACTAGAGTATATTCAGACCAAACATATTCTTCTTCACTTCTGTTCTTAATTAGCAACTAAAAGATAAATAATTTTGCTGTCATTGCTGCACAATAACAACCAGGGCAAGGCAATGCCCAGTGAGCCTTGCCCTAAATCCTGTAGCACTAAATGTTCAAACAAACAAATCCCCCCAACCCAACTCCTTATTTTGATTTATTAACTTGAGTTGAATGATTCGGCTGTCAAAGTCTGTCAGTGACATGCAATCAAAATAAAATCGGTAGCAGTGCCCTGTGTGTGAAGCTACTCACGGTATCTAGCCTTAGACGTTAGCACTGAAGCTCCAGTCCTATCCTGCTCCCCACCCCCATTCATTAGCTTTCTAAATCCTCCTGTCTTTGTAGAATCACTGCAGCAAGTTGAAAATGATATATGTAATGAAAAACCTTGTCTGCCTAGTGCAGAGAGAGTGGAGAAAAAGACTCTGTTTAGCAGTTGCTGATTCTAGCAACGATTAGTGCAGACTTTGTTAGGGGAGCTCACCGAGAGCAGAATATTAAGGTACAAAAGGGAAACTCATTGTTTCTAAAGATTTGTGTCTGCCTCACTGGTTTTGTTTCCTCCTTCAGCGCAATGACCAAATGTGCTTAAAGCCTTCAGTGAGAAAGAAGTGCAGATGTCTTTGAGGCTTTGTTATAGATTGGGGCTATTTTCAATATTATGCTATAAATACACTGTTATCCTTTCAGTATGGGCACCGGAAGAGCTAGAAACCATACGGGTTCTGTTTCAAGTGCAGGCAAAGGCAGGAGGAACAGCGCTGCGTTGTCTTGCAATACGGTCCATCTCAGTAAATGGTGCGTGTGGGAAAATACCAACAGATAAAATTTTCTGAGGTTTTGTGAACTATGTACACACAGCAATATGTTGGTTATTTAACAAATGTTTCATACTCTCCTGCGTGACACACGAAAGATTTGATTTTTCAGAAGCAGTGGATTTCACAGCACTACAATGTGGGTGTTCGGCATCTCTGATGCCAAGCTATAATCACACTTGATAAACTGGGGTAAGGAACCTAAATGTTTAAAATTCTTCTGCATAATAGAGGACTCAAGCACATACTGCCTCATAATGTGAAACAAAATTTATCCATAACTGTACAACAGTGGCTATTTTCTTGGTGGGAATGTAAATTTATTATAGTCCAGGTGTAGCATAAGCTAACAGGCCAGCAATGCAGCATTAGGGCTTGAAACTCCATGGCCATCACTCTGGTTTCAATAAATATACATATGATCTGTTGTGGTTTGGGCACAGGAGGTTTGAGATACTTACAGTCACACATACAACACCACGCTCTTCCTTCAGGTGTACAATTATTTTTCTGTTTCTGAAGCTCTTTTGTGGCACTGGACTGTAGAATGTATCTTGGAGACAGATGCTATTCTTGACTGCCGGACTTCATAGTCAGATTGTGTTGTTAAAGATACTTTTTAATTGACTTGGTATTTGTCCCACATACAGCATATAATCCAACTGTTGTTTGTATCCTGGTGTACCTTGAGGTGCCCATGGAGATAAAAGCTTGTTTAATGCCCAATATGCTGGAAACTTGTATTATGAAAAAGTCTTTGCCCTGAAGTGTTTTATATTTTCAACTAATGTGATGTGAAAAACAGGAGGAAGGAAAATGGAAAGCATGGGGAAGTGAAATGAGTTTCCCAAATTCTGGCAGCTGGTTTCCAGCTTGTAATCCAGTCCCTGAGCAATGAATCACACTGCTTACCAAAGGCCAATTTGTGAAGGAATGAGCTCCTACTGGGAAGCAACAGGCTAGTACATGCCTATTGACTTCTCTGCCAGATCTTCCCTGTCTTGGCTCAGCGCTGTGCTTTACCACTCAGCACAATGTCCAGAAATATTCACAGCATAGCTCAGAAGTAGCAACAGACTCAGGAAAAGCCACAGATGACCCTTTTGAGTGTGTATGTGTGTGTGTGTTTTAGGTGCATGCATCCAAACTCCTTGGGATGGCAGAATATTAGAAGCAGCTACAAATAAATCTGATTAATGTCTTTCTCAAAATCCACTTTGAAAAACAGCCTCAGGTATTAAAATGATAGACATGTAGCGCTAATCAAATGATGCATATTTTTAGGATACAAGAGCTCAGGGCTAACTATGCTGAATCTAGAAGTGCTTGCTTTTTCTGATACTCCCAAGACACACTTTTACTTTGGCATTCTTAGCATCGGACTTCCTGAGCACATTGGGCTCTTGTTAGGGCTTATGGTCAGACCTTGCTGAAGAACGGACAGTTTTTCCTTTTGAACAGAGCAAATATAAAGATATTTTTAATTTCAAGTTCTACATCTTTTAAGCTATTGTGATGCTTAATGGAGACTCGTTTAAAAAGATTCATTCCTGTCAAAGTGTAAGAATCCATTATCTGTGTTATTTGCCTTCTTTCCCAGTATGATTCCTTCATTGCATAGATTAGATACTGATTTTTTTATTTTTTTTTTTGAGTGAAAACATCAAAACTGTGTTTATGCCAAATGCTCTCAAATTCTGAATCCTGCTTTCTGTGGTCTGTAGGATGTGCTGATCTGTTGTCTTTTATGTTTCTCCCCCTGACAATTTTATTTAAAAATAACCAGAGAGAAACAGGCGACAGCCTAAAAAAATGTCAACACTGTACCATGTCCCCTCCTCCAGCCCTGAGTCTCTTGTTCTAGCAAAACTCCTTTGCTTTTCTCTCTGATCCACACAAATCTACCTTCAGAATTTTTCAAACACTGCAGTGCATTAAACACTACAGCAGATGGTGCTTTTTGACGATGCCTTTCTACATGAAGCAACATTTTGTAGTGTATGCTGCATTATCAAAAAATCAAACATGTAATTATGCAAATATGTATGCCTTTATAATAATCAAGTTTTATTGTAAATGGTTGATGCACATCAATTTGATCCTGTAGTGCTGCTTTAAGTGCAGTTTAAGTGGCTTTTCAGTGTACCCAGAGGCAACACAAATGCATCTCTGGAATATTAATAAAATCCTGAATCTTTGAGACACCAACTGGTACAGCATTGCTTATACTGATTGAAACTAAATGCTAATCCTTTCCTTTATTTAAAAAAAAATAATCCCCTTTGTTATTTAAAACACTGATATTAGTGTGATATGAAGGGCCATTTTATTTTAAATTGTATTGTAACGTAGTTGTTAAAATAATGCCTAATCATACTATATTCAGATTCCACAATGTAAATTTGATGAGACAAGAATCCAATCATTTTACAGCCATGAATACAGAGATGTATGTTAATATGTCCAGTTTTTCTAATTCTGCAAATTTATTAAGGAAATATCTGTTTTCACTTTTCAATCCTGAATGCCCGAGCTTCCAAGTAACCGATTCCTGAACGCTTACTGGAGATGGTTTTGCTTGTGAAATTCAATAAGCTAAATACTCATGGAAAAAAAAAAATCGGCAAGGATTTTGACATCCGTAATGAAGTGTAAACTTTATTACTGATCTGATCCTAGCTTTTATACGTTGGTTAACTTCATTGGTCTAATGACAGCCATCTCTCTGAATGCACACATACACATTCTGCTGTGGTTTGAGTTAGCAGATGGGCTGTGGATACAGATAAACCAAGACTGTAAATTATGTTTTGCGTGTTTGTTCCTCCTGTTCCAAAAGGCAGGGCAAAAAAAGAAGAGATTGCATTCTTTGTGGAGACAAGGCAGTAGCTTTACCATGGCCCCCTAACTAAGGCTGTGTGTTTATTTTGGGGGGTTGCTATAAACAGAGGCTCTGTTGACCTGAACTCCGAGGAGGTGATGAAATGTGTGCGCTTCCACCCTCATGCTGCCTGGGCTTTCACCAAAACTAATTTCCTGTAAACTTTGTGAAGCTTTATAAATTGGGCTTTTGCGCTGTAAAATTGTTGCCTTCCTTTTGGATCCCTGTTTTCAATTTACCTTCTTCACCATCTCTCCCCACACAGTTTTTGTTTCATGCTGCTCTTTCTGTCTCTCTGCCCTTTGTCCTTCCTCTCCTTCCTTTCACTGCTAATTTTTAGCTTTCTCTCTGTGTTTGTGTGTTACCTCCCCCTCCACTTTTTCCCCTCACAGATTTTGCCTCCTCTGTCAGCTCTCTGCTCCTCAAATTTTTTTCCAAATGTTTCTCTCAGTTTCCACATTTGGCTCCTTAGTCCTTCCACACACGTATATTTCCTTGCTCCTGTTTTGCTTTCCACATTCCCCTTCCAGGTTTTACTCTGACTTCTGTGTTTATCTTTTTTTTATCTTTCTTCCTGCTTTTCTCAATTCAGATTAGTTTAAAATCTTGCAGGAAAAGCTGCTCTTGTGAAATTTCACCCAGATTGCTTTCGGAGCAGCTGGTGTCCTGGCAGTTCCAATTCTGAGTCAAACCTGAACACAGGAGATAGGAGGTCCTTAAAGGATCAAAACTCAGCTTCAGAACACTATCCAAAATACTGGCAAGCAGAACATGAATATAAACCACAGCTGATAGTATCTGAAACCTCTTCCCACAGTTTTGACATGATCTAGTACTTTAAGGGTGGTTGGTTTTTTCCTGAAGGAAGGGATTTCTCTCTCTTTATTTAGCATTCTTGTGACACTGAAACAAGGAAGTGACATCGTGCATCTCAAGAGAGCACTAGGGCCTCTAAAATTTGCAATAAAATTTTGCTAATTCTCTTAACATATAAAATCACATAAACACTGACTTTTGAAAAACTATTGCAACAAAATTCTGGGTCAATAAACTGCCTTCCCTCGTTGAGAAAGCAGGTTACTTTCAGTAAGTACCCAGAGATGCTGAAAACCAACTAAGAGATTTTTCTGAACAGAAAAAAGCTCTTCAGGAACTCCAAATCAACACAAGCGTTTTCATAAAATTATAGAAATGAAATATGTAGAGAAACAAATTTTTAAAAGTAAACAACTATTCCTTGCAGGTGTTGCAACTTTATTCTCACATATGTCAGCCTGAAAGAAAAATTGGTTAGCCTCAAAAATGAAACTTCCTGACGTGCTCCTTTTATCAGCTGTGAACACTGTGAACGATGTCTATTTTTTACACTATATTTTGTCTCATTATCTTAACTGACATATAAGGTAAAGTTACTTTGTTTTTAGAAAAGTGTGCCTTCTAGCCAGTCGCAGCCATTTAAATATAAATTCTGTTTGTCTGTGGCACTGACCCAAAAAAGCTGCCTGAGTTAATTTATTTGATTATTCACAGAAGAAAACCATCCAGATTTTTGAAGCTCAGTGAGTAAATGGTTTTTATCAGTTCCATAAATCTGTTTATATATGAAAAATCTATAAGTAACTATTACCTTTTGATTGCATTTAATATTCAGAAAGCAAACAATACCCTGCTCTGCTTCTGATTTTTATTTCAGTTGCATGCCATTTCAAGCTTAATTTAAACACAATAATAACAAAATCTACATTAAATGCCTTGATTTCATTTGTAAAGCCACCTAGTCAACCTCACACTTTGGGACTTTTTTTTCTTAAAGGTTCTATGTCAGGGAACGATTTGGATGTGCTTTGCTGGAGTCTTAATTATAAGATCATTGTATTTTAATGTGGTTTTGCACTGTTTAAAAAAAAAGAAATAGACATGAAACTAATTTCATAAATGGCAGTTTAAACTATATTACTGAAGATCTGTAGACCTATAAGGAAAAAAAATCTGAAAAACTATTCTTAATGGGTAGGGTTTGAGAGAGAGATGTATTTATAAAATATAAAATTATAGGCAATATTTTCTCCTTAAAGAAAAGGTTGAAACTCATGGTCAATTAATACAGTATTTCATAAGATGTCTGACTTTCTAGGCTGCATTGGTCACATTAAAAAGAAAAAAAAAAGGCAATTGCCTGGTGTTCTGTTCTATTTGTGCAAACATGTGATTACTGGTGTGGCTAGCAATTTCATAGAAATTCTCATGCAAGCAAAGGAGCTTGGTTCAGGCATAAGTAATTTTACTTCTAGCTTAAATCCAATGGTGTAGAGGCTGTTCATATGTCTTGGTTTACTTTCACATGTATTTTCAGACTTTATGCTCAGAGTTCTATCTACTCTAGTGGTCTATATAGGACTGCACTTCCATCTCAGTTACAGATCTTGACAAGAGTGTGAACATGGTTTTAACCAGAGCAGAGCCAAAACCCTTAAAAGCCACCATTCCCTGCTTAGCCCAGTGCAACATCACTTTGTAAGTTTAGGGTGATACCAGAGGGTATCTGGTATCTTTCCAGTGAATACTTCTGAACAAGTTCAGTTGCTGAATTCCTCACATGATCTTCAGACAAACATCCATTCTCATAACTGTTTCTTCTGGTGAGTTGAAATACTTTTGCTCCAACCATTTATGAATATATTTACTCTTCTCTGAATTCAAAGACTAAGCTGTGTCAGCGCAGGTGTTTTTGTGTGAAGGTGACAGGCTCAATGACTGCACTGAAAATAAATCTATTATAATACTCTTTAGAGGAAAAAAGGTAAAGATAGACACTGTTTATGTGATATCTTTTTAATGAATCCTAGTAACTCCCACCCTTTATCCTTTCCATCTTCCTTTACATTTCTCCACAAAGAAATTAAAGTGTTAAATTTAACAGAGTTAAGAGACATTTAAATTTTCTGTAGGGAGAAATTTAGATACAGGAATACATTGCTTTGTACTGATTACATTAATTCTCATTTTTTATATATTATTTACAGGTGCACTGTAGCGAATATTTTGTCATTAAAACGCTCTTATGAAAACATGAATAGAACTATTTTTTTCTTATGCAGTTTTCTAGTATATGATTAGACCTGGAAGCCCAGGTGCTGTCCTCTGCTGCACGCTCATCTGACATGCAGCATGACATAAAGGTCTGGAGCCCTGGTATAAGTCTCAGATGTGAAAGCTGTCCTTGCAGGGCAGACTCAAGCTCAGTGCACTTCTCTCTCTAGTCCTGGAGGCTCCAGTTTGGCTTAGCTACTAGTGGTATGGACAGAAGAATTTCTCCTAAACTTAAGAATTCAGTCAGAACCCTTCAGATAGTATGGCCAGGGTCATGGCACCCTCTGGGTTGGTAAAAGGGCAAGAAAGCAAGCTGTTGTGAACAATTCAACTATGCTGTTGGATTGTGTCCCCACAATCCGTCCCCCCTCAGATTTTTCTCTTCTTTCTTCCTGGAGAGATAGTAGAGGACTGTATCTTAGGATTTTTGGGAGCAATTGCAACTGCTCCACAGACCTCAACTACCAAGGAAATCAGTAAACCAAATTTATAGGAGCTAGTTAAAAACAACTTGGGCTCCAGGCTGTGTTCAAGAAGAAGTGTGTTTCCTTAGTAAGATATTAATCCCAGTATTTTCTTGTAAGAGCAGACATCCAAAATCTGCGTAGTCCTGCTGAGAGCCATGGCTGAATTTGCCATGACATTCTGCATATTGGAGAAAACTGTAGCATGTGGGTTTCTTTAATTATAATTAGAGCAATGTTTCTCAAGAATTTTAAAAAAAATATTTTTCCAAAAGAAAATATTTGAAACTAAAGTTCCTCTCATGCATATCTCAGGACAACCAGCTGTCTTGTGGCTGGTGTATTGGCTAATGGTGTAATCCAGACATGGTTACTCCAATCACAAATAGATGGTTCTGCAGTAGTGTTCCTGGCTACTGAGGAATAAGTCTCTCTTAGCTTGTTGGAATATTAAACCAAAAGTGACTTTTCTTCTCAATATAGTTCTGAAAGTATTGCAGTGTCCTATGGAACAGAATTCCTGTTTTCAGACTAGTCAAGTGTTGTAAGTCTGGATTTTCTTCAGACCCTGAAATTCTTATGAAATTTCTAAATGTGTTTGTTGCTATATTCTTAAAAAAAAATTAGGCTGAATTTCAACGAAATTTCCATGGCAGTTTTGTTCAGGAAGGACCTATGCTTCTGGAAAGCATACCAGAAAATTTATGATTCTTTGGCAGACTCTCAGTTTGCTTCTTCAGGCTTTAACTTTTAATTTGGCAGGAGAATTTTTTTGGTCCTGTTTCCAGATTAAATGGGACCTGTGTGGTTGAGCTGCTTTTCTGTGTTTCTGTTTTCCAGCGTCTTCTTTCAGATAACTGCTGAGCCAGTTGAGCAATTTCAATCAAGTTCGACGGAAAGAGAGAGCTGCAAAGGGACATGAAGTTTAGGAAGAAAACAGGTATTTGAACATGTCCAAGGGACCCAAATTAGTGCTTTTACTGGGGAAACATGATCCTGAAGCCAGGAGCCAGCTCGTCAGTTACCCCCTGGACCCTGCACCAGCCTCAGCAGAGGCTCTGCCCCAGAGAGAGGTCAGGAAGGGATCCTTTGGGAAACTGACATCTCAAGGACACAGGAGAGACCAGGGAATGATTAGACAGCATGGTGTTTGGTAGGGAATTTACAGTGAGATATTGCTCTGGAGCAACTTGTTAGTTTGTGTTTGGGTGTGCAATGTGATGGCAATTATGTAATATACTTTACAAGAGGACTA
This sequence comes from Pedionomus torquatus, assembly GCA_013398155.1. Classification (NCBI taxonomy): domain Eukaryota; kingdom Metazoa; phylum Chordata; class Aves; order Charadriiformes; family Pedionomidae; genus Pedionomus; species Pedionomus torquatus. The sequence continues at coordinate 344,568 of VZRU01010113.1, read as the reverse complement.
GAGAACATACCTACCATGGGGTGGCTAAGTTAGCCAGAACTGACAATCAAATGTTAAATAATTAAATTGTTTTAGCTATTAATTGTAAGTGAATGTTGTTTTTAATTGCACTTTAATAATGCCATGCCCTTTATAACCAAAATTAATGTTTTCCGTCTCTCTGTTTTTGAAGTACATGTCAGTTTAATTAAACTATTAATGGTAGACAGATTTTTAAGTACTTTATATTCTTCATTAAATTGTATCTGTTCAACAAGCATAAACAGGAAAATAGACTCAGAAGCAGATTCACGTTCTGCCTGATAAATCATTCATCATCAGATAAGATGATGAGGCATGCTTGTTTCTCTGTAGGCTCACGATGATAAACAAATCCAGTTTTATATTATAATATTTATTGAGTTCATAGAAAAATAAACAAGACTGTTCACTTTTAATATTAACAACAGGCCTTAAAGCAATTGTTTGCATTTATGACTGGTCAGTGAATGGAAAACAATATCTTGATGGTCTGAGTGTCAATGTCAGTTCATTTTTTCTGAGGTGCTTGTTAGCAGAATATTTCTCTGGTCTAAGACATAGTTCTTTCAAGGCCATTCAACTGCAGTAATGATGAATATTTCTACTGTTCCTGCAGTGCTTCCTAATTGTGTCTGGAAAGAATTAAAATATCTTTTGATTTGGCAGAAATGATATATTTATAAAGCAAATGTTGAATAAGTCTCAGTCCTTGTAGGATCTATTGCAAGAAGGCTGATGAAAACAATTTCTTGAAGATTGGACAAGACAGAATTATGGCAAGGTCATTTCTTCTCTGGTGCTAAAGTCTGCAAATCCTAATGGGCTGTTAATGGGCTAACAGGCAGAAATTAGGAAACACTGCAGCAACTGCTCATGATACATTCCTGTGCATATTATACAGGCAGACAAAGATGTAACTGGTTATAATAGCGACAACAATGTCCTTCCTTTGTGTGGCAGATCAATCAATAGCCAGGCATGTGATCTTGTTCACTATTATGTTAGTAATGAAACCTTCTTGTGATGTGACAACTGTGGAATAACATTTGGTCACAAAGCTGGTGTTAACAAGCACAACTGGCGCTCTGGTAATTAGACTGATTTCTGGTCTACTTTCACAGATTGTCGATAAATGCAGTAAACAACAGGCTGCTTTCTTTCAGAACAAGTTATATGAAGTCATCATCCATTTGGTGGTATGTACCGTATTCTCCTTCATTTTTTTATCAGACTGTAGCAAGGTGAGGATGTGCATATATTTCTTTTTAAAATCATGTTTCACAATAGAAACTTTGCATGCGTTGTTCAATGATCACCTAATTAACCTCAGGCTTTTTTCTCTTGGAAAAAATGTTAATTTTTCAGTTCCAGGTAGCCAGTTAGATGATGTTCTTTCTCAAATTTCCAATATTCTCCCCTCTGATAAAGCTGTGTCTGCTATAGACTGCCATTATCATAGAATCATCCAGACCAGAAGGGACCTTCAAAGGTCTAGTCCGACCTCCCCACAGTCGCAGGGACACCCTCAACTAGATCAGGTTGCCCAGGGCCTCATCGAGCCTCACCTTGAATATCTCCAGGGAAAGGGCCTCAACCACCTCCCTGGGCAACCTGTTCCGGTGTTCCACCACCCTCAGAGTAAAAAATTTGTTTCTAATGTCCAATCTAAATCTGCTTTTCTCCAACTTAAAGCCATTACCCCTCATCCTATCGCTGCAGGCCTTTGTAAACAGACTCTCCCCAGCCTTCCTGTAGGAAGTACTTCATGTACTAGAGGGCTGCTATTAGGTCTCCTTGGAACCTCCTCTTCTCCAGGATGAACAACCCCAGTTCCCTCAGCCTGTCCCTGTAGCAGAGGTGCTCCAGCTCCCTGATCATTTTTGTGGCCCTCCTCTGCACCTGCTCCATCGGGTCCATATCCTTCCTATGTTGAGGGCTCCAGCCCTGCACACAGTACTCCAGGTGGGGTCTCACTAGAGCAGAGTAAAAAGGCAGACTCACCTCTCTGGATCTGCTGGCAACACATTTTTTGATGCAGCCCAGGATGTGATTGGCCTTCTGCACTGCTCGTCCATGAATTTTTTGAGGATAAACTGAAATTCTAGAAGCCATAGATTATCCTTGGTTTTAAAGGCCAAGAACACAGGTCATACACAATTGTAATATGATTTGTAACATTAAACAAAAAGCTAAATTCAACCATGGATGTTCTATCCAGCTTTTCCAACAGCAATGTAGGACTGTTATATCAAATTTCATTTGCTGTGTTTTGCTCTTCCCATAGGCTTGAATAGCGTAAAACTGATCTATAGTTTGGTCTTTTCACATGCAGGAGAGAGAGCTCCTTCCTTAGGTCCTAATCCTCCTCTGAGCCCATGACTGGGCTCTTCACATTGGAAAATATATGAGTGTTGTAGTTCTATCTCCTCCCCTTCTAAAACAGATGAACCAATTGAGAGACGCCTGTGGGAGCTGCTCAGTTTATTTCACATTGGCTACATGGCAGATCTTAAGCTGGAGGCATCATAAAACATATAGAATCAAGGAATTGGTTTGGTCGGAAGAGACTTTTAAGATCACCAAGTCCAACCATTAACATGGCACTGTCAAGTTACCACTAAACCATGTCCCTCAGCACTACGTCTACACATATTTTTAAATACCTCCAGAGATGATAACTCAACATCCCTGGTCAGCCTGTTTCAGTGCTTGACAACCCTTTCAGTGAAGAATTTTTTCCTAATATCCAATCTAAACCTCCCCTGGCACAACTTTCCTCTTGTCCTGTCACCTGTTATCAACACCCATCTGTCTACAAACTCTTTTTGGGATAAGATCTCCCCTCAGCCTCCTTTTCTGCAGGGTAAATAGCCCCAGTTCCCCAATGTATGCCATAAACCAGCACCCTGGTTGCCATGCCATTCCATGGCAAACCATGCTTGCCATCCTTTCACAAGGTGCTTTCAGAAACTGGAAAATGCAAGTAGGGGTCAGTGAGTGATCGCAGTGTTGTGGTGTGTTTGGGTACTGGTCCTACCTGACACTTTGCTCAGATCTGTCTGAAGCTTAAGTCTAGCTCCATGCTCATCCCAAGGATCCTTACTGGTATGATTTGACTGATCAGGGTTTCGTTCTTGTGCTGGACCATGTTTTGACCACTTACTATGACTAATTTAACTTTATAAGAACAAGAGAGCACATAGCATTTCTTTATGACTGTTGTCAATGGCTTGCCAGATCCTAATTCCCTGATCAATCAATGAAAAGCAGTAGGGAGGAGCGTTTTACAGTAAGTACCAAATTTTATGCAGGATTAAAGCAGGAAGATGCCTCATTAACAGTCAGTGAACATAAAAACTAAATCTACACTTGTAACCTGGGGAGAAGTTTTGGACAATTTCACTTAGCTGTAGATACCGAGAAGTTAGAGGGTATAAATAGCAGTGAACACAGAACACTTCTAATCTGAATTATTGGAAACAAAGTTCAGAGGTGTCTGTTGGTATTCCCTTCAGAGCACTCTCTATTCTGTCAAACTGCTGAGAAAGACTAGTGATGGTCTTTAAGGTCTGTATCTGTACTGCTGAAAAGTCTACAGACTCCTAAGAAAAGAGAACTATGAAAAGTAATGTAGGAACATGTGGGGTTTTGTCTGATAGGTCAGAACAATATGTAGGAATAGATTAGCAAGAGGTCTGTGGGTGTAACAAAATGCCATGCACTCAGGGAAGGGGCAGGGTAAGAATCTCTTCTCTGACTTGTGGCTGGGTGAAGATGGTGGTATGGTTTTGAGTGTGGCCTTATGTCACACAGTCTCAGCATGATTGGGAAGGGACCTCAGGAGGGCTTGGGTCTGACTTCCTGCTAAAAAGCAGGGTCAGCTGTGGGGCCAGATCAGGTTGCTCAGAGTTTTGTGTGATCTGCACTTGAAAATCTCCAAGGATGGAGATGGCACAGACTCCCTGAGGCTCTGCTCCACTGCTCTTGCCCTGCCCAGAAATCACGCTTCAATTATGCGTCTTTTTACCAGTTTCTTCAGTTCCGACACAATTTTGTTTGGAGGCAATGCTTCTCAGAGCTATGCACAGATTTCTATGCCTAAACCTATTGATAAAAGGCTCAAAATTTGCTGCTGATGCAGCACTGAGACTGCATTCACCTGTCAATGGGAGTCCATAAACAATGAATCTTTTTTTGCTGTGGGAAGCCAGAAAATAAAGTCTTCATTCCTAGAAGAGGCTGTGTTCAAGCATCACTACCTCAGGAGATAACAGGAATTATTATATTGTGACCTGATGGTTGGTCAGAGCACGTGTGAAAGCATCATGTTTGGAGAAATAACCTATGTACTTGGAAGATAGCTGAAGGAAGGAGAAGATGTTTTGCCATTTTTATCATTTAGACTGTTGGTTTGAGGAGATTTTACCACACAAATGACTTTGTCAAAGAATGGCACTGTAGAGTGTTCCCAGCTATGTGGCTGGAAAATTTAGCCATAGCTGCATGTATTTCGACCTTCCCAGTGTACTGTCTGTAGAAAAGGTTTTTGTCAGGAAAGAACAGTGTTCTCCTTCTTAAGGGTTTATTTCACATTCTAAATTGATTTCTTTGGTAAGATTGAATAAATTTCAGTTCACTAGCTTTGATTTTTAAAGGAATGGAAGAAAGAGAGTACAGTACAGCTAGTGACAGAGAAGTTGCCTTGGCACTGTATGTTTATTTGCCATCAGTTACTTCCATATTGAATTGTTCCATTTACAAGCTAGTATAATTTTTTTTTTCTAAGTGCCCGCTGCTGTGTCTAGTTACAGAAAGTGAAGCTCAGTTGTTTATGACCTGCACTGTACTTCATCACTAACCTTCAGCAAATGCACAGGTTCTGGAATGAGAATAAAGCTCCACCGGTGGCAACACAGCATGAGGCAAAGTATAATGCATATTACTGTGGCACACCTGTGCTGGCTTTCCCTTGCTTATTGTGATAAAAAGTTTGCTTCGCTAGCAGGCAAAATAGGTATAGCTTAAGGGGTCAGTCTTCTCTGATTGGCATACCTGGTTCCTATTAGCATTAATGAGTAAAATGGACATATATTGACAAGGGAGCAGACATTTGAGGACTTAGATAAGTGCAGGAAGAAGGTGACATTATTATAGTCACTTCTCTGGCCATAACAAGTCTTGAACAGCCATATCATTGAACTTTCAGGCTCTCTAAGTAAAAAGATTGCATAATGTGTTTGTATTACTTAATAGCTGGCAAAAATCTGGTGAGGAAGAACAGATCTGCTCTTGACTTCTGAGAGAACGAGGTGTCAGCTTCTCCCCACACTGTGCTTGTTAGTCCTGTCCTTGGTAAAACACCACTTGACATCCTTCCGCACACTCTTAACAGCTATGGTCCAGCTTTTTTCTTTGCGGAAATGATTAGTTGAAAATTCATTACGAAGGAAGCTTTGTCACTAGAGACCTCAGATATTTTTTTTTTTTTACACCTTTTCAGCCTAGTTTTGAAGGCTATAGATGCATGAAAGAAGGTGAGGGGGAGAGGATGATGATTATGGTTTTCTTCTGGCAATAGACAGAGGTATTGTGTCTCTGGGATCTCCAGCAGCCTTTTGTGTCACAACCTGTGCAGTCTGAACTTGCTGTCAGGGGAGGTGGTCAGGGAAGGGATCAGCTCTTGCTGAAATAACAAAGGTGGTGAGCATTTCCCCAGTGTTAAGTTTAGGTTCTTTCAGACATACAATATATCTCTCTTTCCAATTTCCCACCAAGAGTTAGATCATGAATTTCTAACTTGACTGGATAAGGCAACTAGCCAGAGGAAATAAGAGATCAGCCAAGAAAATTTCTAAACTAGGTTTACTGGGGAGCCTCAGGTTCCTTATGGTTTTTCAGGCTGCAGCAGTAGCCAAGAACATTTATTCCCATTTCCACTTGGCAAAGAAGACATTTTTTCTTTTTATTTTTTTCCCCTTCTTTTTCTTTCATATGTGGGCTTCATAGCAGTTATTTCTCTTCTGTCTTTCCCAAATTCAATTGCTGAAAAGCTAATTTTTGGATGCCCTTAGCTAATACTGAATGTCCATTTATGACAGCTAGACACAGATATGACATGTAACAGGTTTTTGGTTCAGGGGCAAATTGAACCCAACCCAGCTGAACTTGAACCAGACAGTTTAATAAGTTTTTACAGTATAAAAAAATAAAAAAGGTATTTTTATCCTACATCCAAGGCAAAAAGCTTAAATATTTGATTATTTTTTCCTCTCTTTTTTCAGTAAGTATTTTTTTACAGTCATAACACATTTTCATTCCATAGGGGTAAAATTATTTTTAGAAAAAAACCCCCTACTTTGGAATCTGGCTGAAAAATGTTTCAACATTAAAAAACTAAGTAAAATACCTCCGGCTTTTCCAACCACAGCTATGTCCCGTGCTCAGCACAGTCAAAGGAATTGTCTCTCTTCCCCGCTAACTCAGTTTGTCAGCGGAGCGGGGCTGGGGGGTGGGTGCGTAGCCCTGCCTGGAGGCAGCGGTCAGTGCCAGACACTCCTGTAAGCGCCATTGGAGCTCTGCTCTGTCCTACACGTGTTACTGCTGTGCTCCACAGACTTGCTAAATTGATTTCAGTCATTTTCCAGGCTCACCTCAATGTGCTGCATTTGTAACTATGAAGCATCTGTGATTACAGTCTAGGCAGGACATGATTAAAGGAGAGGTACTTAGGCCTACAGCTCCTCCAGTGATGTTATCAGAACCTAACCTCTTTATTTAAAAATGTATCTGTAAAGGAAAACTTAGTTAATCATACCTAATGCAGGGGTGTCTGCATAAATATGTAGTTAGCCTGATTCAGGGCCCCAGAGAGGGCTGATGGCCCCATGTGTGTTCGTGGTGTGTTGAACCTGAGGCTGTGCTGACAAGAGGACTGCAACCTGAGAATATAGGAAGGGCCACAACCACTGCTGCTCTCCAGGAAGGGCCACCACCACGCTGCAGTGCCTCACACGGGGCCACATGCTACCACTCTCCTAAGCCATGGGAGGTGATCCTGCTGGCCCTCCTCCTCTACCCCTGTGTGACCGTAACTCTGGTCTGGACATGTTGCATCCTACCTTCCTGTTGCCCACATGAGTTTTGTGAACTTCTGGGTAAATTCAAAGTCTGATCATCTTTTCTGCTGGGGAGATGGCTTCCCCACACATCTAAGATCCTTTATCATTTGGAAACTTTGAGGCAATTTAGTTAACATTTTAATTTTTGTTGGATTTGTAATTGTTGCCATGTGTCAAGAGGTCAGTTTAGACAGCTTGGTAAGCTGGAAAAGCTAGCAACAAATCTAATCAAGTAAATATCCTTTCATTTCAATGGCTTTTCCTCTTCTTGTTTCAAGCCCAGAAGGAGGCCTTAAAGTTGATGAGAAGATAAATTCAATTATACTTAAAGCTGACTTTGGCTCTTAGCTCTCATACTACCTTTCCCCATCTTTGCCATCCATCCTTTTGCAATCGTTTAAATTTGCCCCAATAGTAGTTTGCCTATTAGCTTTGCTAATGAATTTACTAGTGCAAAAGACCACTTGCAGGGCTGTCCTAAACATAATGAATGTGATTATTTAGCACAAAACCAGGGCAGCATCTTTTTTTCTCTTGACAAGAATAATTCTTTATTCTCTCATTAGCTATGTGCCTTGGTCTCAGTAAACTAGTTATTGACCTGCTCATTTAAGGAGCTTCACTCTAAATGCTTCTTCCCTTATTTAACTCAGACAAGTTCCTATAATTTCCCCTCGCCGTGCAGTGCAAGCCGGTAAAATGTAACCATTGTTCATTTGTTGTGAAGAGAGCTGGAAGACAGGAAGCTATTCTTAGATGGATGCTCAGCCTCCTGAGCCCTGCTTGCTTGTCCCTGGTTATAATGGATACAAAACTGTATGGGGCTTAGTAGACATCATGTAAACTCTATAGGAAATCTGAGCCAATGAATCATGGAGACAGACCCCTACTGAGCATTGTGTGTCTGAACAGACTGCAAATAGATAGAAAAGCAGCTTAAGCAAGTGGCTTTCATATGACAAGAATGCATAAATTAGAAATGAATTGCGAGTATCTGTTGTTTTAAGGCAGTTGGATTTTTACTTTCTGTACACTTTCCCTGTTGTAAGAAACCACTAATTACTCAGCCTACACTGAAGACTATTGCAGGGTTTTGCGTGTGCACTGTTTTTGTCGCTCTTCAAGCGCTCTGCACTGTATTGCGCTGGCTCAGCTCAGCAATGCCATCCCACACTGCCTCCCTGGCAGCTGTACAGCTACCCTGTCCTGTCTGGTAGGGTCTTCTGGGACATCCTTGAAGACCCCCACCTGGAGCATGACACCTGGGGAAAGCAGGATTTCAACGGTGTCAGGATTTTACAGGCTCACCTCCCATCCAGGGCACATGTCTTCAGTCCTGGCCAAGGACCACAGCACTAGTTAAACTGGAATTATCCTGCAGTGGAAGTGGCATCCTCACATCTCACCCTTGCACTAGGCAGTTCTGGGCAGTAGTTGGTTGCCTCCTACTCTCCTTGGGCCATTCAGTATGCAGGACTCCTGCTTGTTCCCACCCTGACCATCAGTGAGTAGAAGGGAGAATGACATTTCCAGGCAGCCTTCTCCTGGAGTCAGCCATTGGCTGACCAAAGGGGACATCCCAGGGGTGCTGAGGAGCAGAGACTGCTTGGTCTGGATCTGAGCCATCCAGAGTCAAAGGGTGGGCTGTGGGTGGAGAAGTTCATCTCCAAGATGATGGCCATGTAATGGATGCAAGGATGAGGAGAGGTTAAAATCCCAAGACCCAGCCTTTCTCTAGTCCTATGGTAACTGCCTCATCTGAGAAAGGAGTTTTTGCTCAGGATTCAGCTGGCTCCTCTGAGAGGGATGCTCCCTCACTGCACCCATGGTCTGCAGACAGAGAACAAGCAGCACTGACAAACCACATCTCCTGCTGACTGCACATTACCACACTCTGCTCAGCGACCTCAAGCCAACCACCCCAGAAGCAGCAACCATCTCCCCAGATTTGTCTGCAGCAGCATCGTAGACCAAAGGCTAGGAATGGTAAGTTTGTGTCGTCTCCCCATGCCATTCCAGCTGACGATCCATGCATCATCTGTGCTGTGCCTCTGGAGCACTCCGGTGCTGCAGCCTTGTGTGGCCCCTGCAGTATGCAACTGGCTAGGGGGTGTAGAGGGCCCTTGGCCAGCAGTAGCTCCAGCATGCTAACAAGGGAGTGGACCATGGCGATGAAACTGGCAGAGACAGCAGATTGAGGAAGGGCTGGCAGTTCTGGGGCAAGCTCAGCTGCCAGTTGTGAAAGGGGTTTGGGACATATCTGTTTAAGGCAGTACTGTGGCTTGTATTAGAAATAGCGTGGCCAGCAGGACTAAGGAAATGCTTGTCCTGCTGTACTCAACACTGGTGAAGCAGCACCTTGAATACTGTGTTCAGTTTTAGGACCCTCACTGCAGGAAAGACATCAAGGTGCTGGAGGGTGTCCAAAGAAGAACAATGAAGCTGGTGAAGGATCTAGAGCACAAGTCTTATGAGGAGTGGCTGAGGGAACTGGGGCTGTTTAACCTGTAGAAAAGGAGCCTGGGGGAGACCTTGTCCTTCTCTACAACTACCTGCAAAGAGGTTGTAGAAAGGTAGGGGTTGATAACAGGTGATAGGACAAGAGGAAATGGCCTAAAGTTGTGCCAGGTGAGGTTTAGATTAGATACTAAGAAAAAAAAATTTCACTGAAAGGGATTGTCAAGAGTTGGAACAGGCTGTGCAGGGAAATGCTTGAGTTGTCACCCCTGGAGGTATTTAAAATACATGTAGATGTAGTGCTGAAGGATTTGGTTTAGTGGTAACTTCTCAGTGTTTGGTTAATGCTTGGACTTGGTGATCTTAGATGTCTCTTCTAAGCAAAACGATTCTATGATTCTGTGTTGACTGTAACTGCACTCATGCCTTCTGCACAGAATACAGGGTAATGGTGCTCTCAGGTCTTGGACGCTGGGGTTGGGTGCTTGCATTTGCAGGGTAAGGGTTGGCACTTGCTATGGCCTCAGCAGCAGCAGAAATCATCTCTGCTCTGGAGCAGATGATATGCTGGTGGGTCTGGGAACAAAGTGCTACTGGGTTCAAGGGCTGGCAAATGGGCCTCTGTGCAATGGTTGACCACAGTTCCTTTGCTTGCTTTATGATAATTTTATGGCTTTTTTTCAGTGTCTTTTTTTTTGTTAACTTTGCCATTTTCTGAGATGAAATAGCCTGCCTGTAATTGTTCACAGATTGTGATAATAGACTGTGGGCAGATGGTCCATAGTCTGTGGTCCAGCAATTGTATGAAAGAGACAGATAGCAGCCCTTAGTTGTGTTTATAAATACTGGTGCTGCAGAGTTGCTGTTTCTTGTGCTCCAGAATGGGCCACATCACCTCCTGCTGTTGTGGTCTAGGTTTTTCACTGAGTCATTTGTGCCAGAAGCCTGCAAGAGGTCGCTGGCTATATATAGTCAGTATGGCCTCTAATGGGTCTCCAGATGGGCCCTGCGAGCAGCATCGCCTCATCTTTGTCTGGGGAGGCAAAGGGGGTCTGCATCTTCTCAGGTGGGAAGAAGGTGACACCTGAGTGACTCTCCTAAGAATGGAGGGGTGGGGAACAGCCAGGGTAGCTGAGAAGACCCTGCCTGGGGGACTGAAGCTCTGCAGTGAGGGCAAGTTGGGACACAAAGGGCCTGTGTCATTGGGCAACCTCTAAGGCTCATTGTCCCGTGGACACCTCACCTTGCCCAGCACCTCTGCTGGCAGTATTGCCATGCTTGCCGTTGCCCCACATGAAATGCAGTTCAGCTTCACATGAAACACTTGTCAGGTCCTGGGATTCCCAGACCTGTCAGGTCCTGGGATTCCCAGACCTTGTGGTCTGGGGAGCTGCTCTGGGGTGGCAGCCAAGAGTGTGAACCACCCCATGTACACGTGGCTGCTGTGTTGGTGCTATGCTAACTGCAATAAATCTCTGGGAATGTGGCTTGCACAGCATAATGTAAAAAAGCATCAAATGTTGTTTTCGAACTGAATATAAATTCTAGGTTTACCCAGTGCAGAAAGTCAGTGCAAGGTATTCATATTTAAGGAGGAAAAATAAGGCACTGTATTTCAGCTGCCTGATTTTCTCCAAATTATTCTTAAACCCCTATTTTTAATAGAAAAGCTTTTAGGGTAAGTATTTGATAAGAGGCAGCTTACTTTCACGGTGTTTTTCCATTACTCCTATGTAGTTTCAGAAAAATAAATGATTTATTTTAAGGCAGCTTTTGTCTGTTTGAATGTAATTGTGCTGCAAAAACTTAGCAATAAACACCTTCACCTTAGGGAAAGCTGGTTAACATTTTCATTGCATTTTTATGTTTGAATAATGATCCTTTAATATATCTCTTTCTTGACTGTAATTCCAGCTCTCCTTTTTAGAATAACTTGGCTTGACAGTGCATGAATTCTAAGCTAAAAATGAGACAAATTAGAAAGTCTACTGGTAGTGGAGAATGGGCAGCAGGACAAGATGGTAGGACCAAAAATCATTGAATAGTCTTCAGCCTGAAATTTAGAAGGTTGTGTCCCTTCCATACAAAACAGCTTCATTACAGTTTCTGCGGGGCTTATTTGAGTATATGTGTGTGACTCCAGGATCAGGTCTCAATTCCCTTGACATGACGTGTGGAAAGAGCTCACTGCTGCGTGGCTCTATGGAAATCTGGGAGATGTGCAAATGTACAAATGGTTTACCAGGCACTGAACTGGTCCCTGATGCTCCTCACTATCTGAAAAACTTATTCTTCAGGTCTTGCTGAGGACACTGCAGGGAGATTTTACTACTTCTGGACTTCCTATACCCTGAAAGGCAGTATTAGTTTTGGATTACAGCACTTTTTCTGATGACTTCAATTTCCATTTGTAATGGCATCAGCTGATACGAAGGTAGCACGTATGTTACAAAGACGCTCCCCAGTCCTCAGTAGAGTGAGTGTGGTCCTGTGGCATCATGTTTTTCCAGCTGGTCTGCAGAGCTGCTATTTGCAAATCCTCGTTAGTTATTTCACGTGAAACATGAGTAAGGATGGAAAACAGGGTGATTGCAGTCACTTATTTCCACTTACAGATTTTTCTATTTAACAGTCACTGTTTTTCTATGAAAAATAGTTTGACACTGAAATACTAGAATGTAAATTGCAAGAGGAAAATTAATATGTGTCCCATCTTGGCAAGTTTTCCCACTATATCATTACTACTAAGACATTAAGTTTAGCTTGTTTTGAGAGGTTTAATATAAACTCCAACAAATTTGAGGTTAGTTTGATTTGATCATTTGATGGTTTTGATGATTTGAATCATTCTTCTACTACTAAACTGGTCTATAATGCAGGTTTAGTTAGATTTATTTGTGTTTTAACAGAACCAATCGTGTATCAAGCAGTTATTTCTAATACAGTTACAGCACTCCAACAATTAAGTAATTGCTAAAATGAGGAACAGGGTAAAACATTGCGTGTGCGTTAGGAAAGAGCTCTGAATTACGAGTTCTGTCTCTGCAAGACAGAAGTGCAATAAAGGTAAGGGGAAAAATGTATTCCCCAAGATTTGTATTTGAAAATATGAACACAAAAGATAAAGAGTCTAGGATGATTTTCACTTTTAGAGGGAATGTCCTTTTGAGGGTTAAGGTGCAAGCTGTTTCTTTATCTCTAGCAGTGGGCTTTGCCTCCCACCCACTAAGAGAAGAAAGTGCCCTGCGCCACTATGAGGACCTTTGGAGAAGTTACCTTTTTGAGTTGCTCTTCAGGAAGCCTTTTCTTGTTCCAGCTTGTGAGACTCTCAGGTAGTCTCGTCAGAGTTGTTATTTCCAGCCTCATTGTCCACTTGTGGTACAGTACCTGTGCTGGGACCCTCCTGTACAGCAGAAAGCACAGGGACACAGGTCCTCCATCACAGTCATCATGCTATTTAGGAGAGAGCAGAAAGGGAGGCAATATGCCTTGTAATCACAAAGGCTTGTGCTTTGTGATGACTTTGATTCTGTGATTTATTTTTCTTCTCTGCTGATACATATTTGTATCTAAATCCATCTTTTCAAGCTCTTCTCACGAGACTGATCATTTCTTGGCATCCCAAGAGAAGGGGGTCACTGGTGTTTGGAGGAGGAGCTGAAGTAGGAGCATTATACAAAGCATAAACACTTTAAGAGTCAGTAAATGAAAGTGATGTACTTTGCTCCAATACTCATCAAAAAGAAAGAAGAATCTGTCTCAGCATGCTGTAGGATGATCATTAATTTTTAATAGTGTTAATGTTTATTAGTGACAGATGATTGACTTTAAGTGCCTTATGAATAATAAATAAATGATGTGGATTTTGGGCATCTGCCTTAGATTTATATGCAAAGCCAGTGGGACTAACCTTCATAGTTTCAGAGGAGTGTAGCTTTGATTCCTCAACATATACCATAACACAGGCTTTAAGACTTCTCGGGTTTTAGAGCTGATAAACCTGGAAGGCCTTTCTGGCCCCTGTCTTAGGGCACATCGATTGCGTGGGGGCCTCAGGGTGAGAGGGGAGCTCATTGCTGGTCTTTTGGCTAAGGCAGGACTGCTGGAAGGTACATTATTCACTCTGAGCCTCTGCTGGATTTCATAACACTTAAACACCTGTGTCCATCAAACAGAGCACACAGGATCGCAGCTAGAGCCGCTCTTGACTTTGTAATTTCATTGACTGACAGTTTAATATCTATTTATTTTCACGTCTGACTCCGGTAGAGACAGGCTGGCATCCTGAATGTCAGGATATTATGCTGACAACTGTGTTTTTTCATTACTATAGGAAAAAAAAAAGGAAAAAAAAAAAAAAAGATTCTTCATAAGTAAAGAGGTTCTTTTCAAGCACAGCAACTGTAATAAAGACCAAATTACACTTCACATAAATTTGGTAGTAAGCAGTGATAGGTTACGTGTACATTTTTACATAGGAACAAGGGTATACACTTTTCAACTTTCTAGTAATCTGTTTCCTCTATACTGTGAAATGCTGTGTAATTTTATTGTTTAAATAGCTGGAACAACTGCTTTTACCATGGACTCTCATAAGTAGCAATATCTATGTTTAAATTAAATGTTTAAAATTGGCCTCTTATTTTGATCCAATTTTGTTTGCTTTCTAAACAGAAAGAAGTGGCTTATCCCATCTAAATTCTACAATATTGAAACTACTTAGGAGAATGTTTCAAGAGGAGAAAAGAGAAACACAAGTGTTTTAGCAAGGCTGTGTCAATGTTTAGAGAAAAGAGGGTAAAACTGCTTCCATATTGGGCACCGGCCAAATGGCTGATGACTCTTTAATAATGTTCTCCAGATGTTAGGCAGTTAAACCAGACCAAAATGGCTGTTGCTAACTTACTGTCATTCAGTGCTTACTATATAAACAGAAAATTTGTGTTTAATTCCACTTTAGTTCAATGGATTGTGATTAATATTGTAATTACCCTGATTCAGAGAACTTTTTAGACCAGGCTCTTCTGGGTTTTCTCAGTGTAGCACTTGATTACATGGTGTATACAATTGGGAACTGCCCTGTAGTCGCATGCCCTTGTGTTCCCTGAACCACAGGGTGTTACAGCAGTGTGAAAGTGACACAACTGCACTCTGTAAAACATTTCAAGACACTGAAATTAAATCCATCTTATCCAGGAGAATAGAATAAAATAAAATAAAAAAAAAGACAAACAAGAAATGCACTCAAAATTACAGCTTTTAATTGGTCATCAGGTGACATGAAATCACTCAAACTTGTTTGACTTCTCAGCCCACAACATTAGTAACTGCCATTAATGCAAAGCCTTACTTGTAATTTTTGAAACATTTTTGTTATGCCTAACAAATAAGCCTCCTATCTCAGTTTCAGGGTGTAGGCAGAGCATGGTGGTGCTGCCTGCATGTGGCCAGGGGATGTGGCACTCAGCTGCTAGGACACAGGGCATCCCAGTCTCCTTTTGGGCATGCAGACACTACTGCAGCAGTGCCCCTTACTGCACCGTGTCTGATCCCCTCACCCACACCTGGCTTGATCCGTGGGCCCATCCTCAACCCTACAAGCTACTCCTGAGCTCTGGGTTAGAGGGCTGTAGTCTGAGGCTGCCTGTACAGGTGAAAATCTGGGCTCCTCCTGTTTCTCAGCAGGCACTTCAGCACCCACAGTGGGTTTCTGCATTGTGCTTTCAGAAATAATTGCACAAGGGAGCCCTCTCTTCAGAAACTCACCCAAAAGTGACAGCACGTCTTGCCTTTCCCCGGGAGGCACCTCACTGCTGTTAGACACCTAAATATCTTAAAAAAATCACTCCTCTGGTGGATGTTGAGTTACTTGCTATCACCATACTATACAAATACAGATGCACAGAGACCTGTCTCTGTGGTCAAAAGTAAAGAGAAATGCAGTGTTTGCACTTCGAGTACATAACCAGCAGGGTTGGATTTTGCGGGCTTAAAGTGAAAAAGATGTCTGTGCAGCTAATCAAAGGGGCAATATTTTAATCCCTGGTAAGGTCTTGGTGCTCTGCTTGCATTTACAGCAGTGTCAAGAGTGTAGCAAGGACAAATGGGAATCTCACATGATCATAATGTTCCTATTTATATACACATAAAATAGAACAGGGTTTTAAAGGCTAATGCATTTTTCTTTTATAACGATACCCTTAATAACAATATGGTTTCACTGAAGAGATATAAACAAATATAGTAGAAAATAAGATAATGCCATAAAACAGATGCATTAGTTTTGGAATTTGAAGGACACTTGCCAGAAAACATTTACCAACTTATGCAATCCACAGTAAATGAAATACAAATTTACCTTCTGCTGTTGCCTGTATATAATGTATTTACTTTGCAATATTCTTATTGCTGTGATTTTCTAACATAATTAGTTGTTTCTATTGTCAAGTGTATAATATCTGACCTAGATTTTACCAGATCTCAGAAAGCAAATGTTGAAATCAGAAAAGAGATAATACTTTTTAAAAATTCATTGGAAGAGGCAAAACTGATAAATGGTGTGTGTTTCCACAGTAGATATGCTATGGTTATCTCAAGCATTTTATTGAAGTCTTCTGTTTAGATTTTGCATATATTTTGCTACTATCTCAATTGAAAAGAGCTGTATTATGCAATTAAGAATTAGGTTTGTCTGCTTTAGATTACTAACGTTAAAAATACTGTGGATGAAATAGGAGCTGACCTGATCAAAACCACATGCTATGAGTGTGTTGTAACTGGCATTTGTTTTTAGAAAATATTACAGATTTCTTTTAAGAAATTAACCTTCTTCCTCTTATAACTTATTTCATCCCTTCTATCTTTGCTTGTTTAGTTTTTGCTGAAATCACAGAATACTAAAATTTTCACTAGAGGTTGGTTTTCTTTGTAGCTTCAACTTCAGACCTTTGCTGATCGTGTGTGCTGCTTTTCATCATGTAATAGTGTTTTGTCACATAAATGACCATTCCTTTCTCTTTCATTATGAAAGACTATAATAAGAAGTGCTGAAGTGGATTGCTGGACGGTGTTTATTATTGTGTGTTACTTTACCATGTCTCCACTTATCCACGTTCTTTGCACATCGTCAATCTGTGCTGATTTTCCCTCCTCTTGAAGCTGAAGGATGCCCAGGGAAAGGGTCCCTTCTCCCACCAGATGCTGAAGGTAGCTGGGCTATAATGTGCGATAGCCAGGGACAAGCGGGTCTCCAGTGTGGAAAGTGAAGCTGCAGGTTAAGAAAATGGAAAATTTTGAAAATGAAGGATAGCTTTGCCTTCACTGTTGCTGGGTGACCCCTCCTCCTTTCTGCCCAGTTTAGGAACACTAGAACTTTAACCTCTCTCCTCCCTCTTATGAAGGACAGGAGCAAGAAGAAAGGAGAAATGTTTGTTTCTTGCTTTCTCAAGCATGGTTTGTGATGCCCAACACATGGAGGTGGACTTGGAGCATCTGGTAGGAGCCAGAGCTGTCTCAGTGGTGTCGGAAAATCATGATTGTGGCTCTGCAAAGGGCCAGAGGGGAGGACAGAAGATAAGGTTGTGAAGGGGAGCAACACTAGGCTACTGTGTCTGCTGTGGGGTCCAGGGCGAGGAGTGGGACATCAGGGTGGGATGTCACACACCCAGCCCCTGGGGCAGCAGCTGAGTCTCCAGCATGATAACCCATGTAGTTGCCCAAGAAGCAATGGCCTGCTTGTGAGTGGCCATGTCTAAAAGGGGCCCTGGGAGATGATTGAATAGAAGCAGAATCAATAAATCTACCTTTACTTGAGTCCCGCTGCCTTTCTCCCCCTGACACAACGGATTTATTTTTTTCTGTGGTGCTCCCAGTTGTCTTCATTTCACAGATTATCAAGACAATATACCACAGATGCTCTTCTTATTATAAAAAATGCAGTTAGGTATGTAAAATGTCAGTCTGAATGCTTCCTTTGCCTGTGTGGTGTAAGTTTAAATCTTGAGCAGGGCATGTGATTTCAACTTGCCTTGAGCGTAATAAGGAAGTAATTACTCAGCTGTTGAGAAAGGCCCTAATATCATTACAGATAACCTGAATGTCCAGGCAATAGCTGCCTATTATTTGAAATGGTTTCAAAATACAGTGAAAAAAAAAATATAAAAAATCTCATATTCAAATCACATGGAAATAATACGACTTATCATAAAAAAAGTGTTATGAGATAATTCTAAATGTCAGTTTAGCATATTTTAGCCTACTGGATCTTTAAACAGAGTTGAATAACATCTTTCATGAGGTAAATGTCTTTTTGGTAAACTGAAAGGGACAATAATATTTAAAGGTCAGTTAACATGGAGAGTTGGTTCTAGTCATTATTATTAAAGATCCAGCTGTATTACCTTTACACAACATTACCCCACAAATCCTTATTAAAACTGCAAAAGCAAACCACATCTTTTCCTCTCTCCCTCCCTCTCTCCTTCCTGCCACAATGCTGAGATCTTTGGTTCTGCCTTCTCCTTTTTATGTGTAACAATTTCTGTAGTGAATAGCACTGGATGATCATCACCCTGCTTCTGCCACGCTGCATCCAAGAGAGTCATACATTATAGTTGCTGTCAATGCTGCCAACTAGAAAAAACCCTCTCATTTCTACATTACATTTCAGCCTCCCACACGTGACATGAGCTACCCGGCAAACAGTTGTTTAATAGTTTTGAGCTGCTTAGGAAGTGGAAGTTGATTTCAATTTTGTATTTAAAGAAGTTGCGGTAGTGTGTTGCACAACTGCTACCGTGTTTAATTGAAAACAGGCAGGCTGTCTGTCCATCTAACTGCCTGCTCATCTGTGGCCAATGGGTATTAATAGTCTGTGCAGTGCAATGCAATCATTTACACACAAGTACCCCCCATCCCCCAAAAACATGCCTGGGAAGGTGCAGGGTGCATGCTTCTTGGGGAAGGGGAGGTGGGAGGGTCATGAAGGGATGCTACAGGCCAGCAGCGCCAGCCAGACGAGGTAAAGGGTCTGTGCCCCACGTTGTGCTCCTCTGCTCTCCACGTTGACTGATGGCCATGGGGGCCATGGCTGCCCGGCCCAGAGGAGGATTCCTCCTGGCAGCCCTCTGCGGCTAGCTCTTACCTGGCCCGGTGCTTGAACTGTGCTCACTTCAGTAGGTTTGCCCCTTGTCTCTTAGCCACCGACCCACCAGTGGAAAGGCATAGCAATTAAAAAGCAGCTGGTCACAACCACTTTTGAAGACTGCAAGAGCCAGAATGAGCTGCAAGGGATGTGCATGGGATGGAAGAGTTTGCTCTCCATTCATGCCTGCACCCCAACGCTGCTCTGTGCTACGCTCACAGTCCTTTCGTTATCAGGCCAGCCTTGAACAAAGAGGTGATCAGTTGTTTATGCTGAGGATCTCTGATGGGAATTCCACTGCCACTGATGGGCTTGGTGCTGCTGCAGAGGGTGTTGGCATGGGCAGGGTGGGTGGCTGGGGAGTGAGTGGGGCTGCAGTGGGAGGGGAATGGGGACCATATGTGGGCCCTTTTCTTCAGTAGTGGAAATACAGTCTGTGTGCTCAGAAATGATGAAGGAAAACTTCCTGGTGCTCAGTGCAATAAGTACTTCTTTGTGCTGAACAAATCTGCCAAATGCAATGGGCAGTTGGTAAAATGACTTCCATGGAGAGACTGTAAAAGCTGACTGGCAGGTTTTTTTTTATTCTAAGAAACCTCAAAAAAAGGTCATAGTTTCTGCTTTTACAAAACCAGAAAAGTAATCCTATGCAAATGGAATGGTTTTCTCTAAGCTTTGGCTTTGATTGGACATGCCTCGTGCAAGTGTCTAATCTCTTGTTACTGCTAACATGGACAAAAGGATGTGGTGGGTACTGTTCTCATGAGCATGGACTCCAGGGAGAGCTGTTGGCTGAAGCAGAACAACACTCTGCTTGTAAACTGTGTTTGTCCAGAATCAGGGTGGATCCTTGGATGCAAGTCAATTACCCAAATTACTCAATGGTACCAGTCAGGAAAATTATCTGCTTGGAGAAGGTTCCTGCAGACCTAGTGTGCCTGCTTCCACACAGCATCACCTGGCAGCTGGTCATGGCTTAGGGGAAAGGAGGAGGAATGGGAGCTTCCAGACATAGTCTCAGCTTCAGCAGTTACTTTGGTTCACCGAAAGTTGCCATCACGTCTTAGAGCGGTCTGAAGGATTTGCTCTCCTGTTCATGTTAGCTTTTTGGGTATTAGATGGGCACAGACAGAACTCAGAGCCACAGACAAGGGTCTGGGCTGCACAAGGAGTTCAGTGCTCCATAGCTGATAAATGCATTGGGCCCTCTCTCCAGCCAGCCTGCCCTCTCTGTGCATCTCAACAGTCGGTCCTCCCGGCCCAATCATGCGCCTCTGCTAAGGCAGTCAGTCAGGTTAGCAACACATCTGCAGGTAACAGCAGCACAGGCAGCTGGAAGGCACGGAGGGCAGCTGTGTTGGAAAGTTGCTTGCCCTCATTATCTTTGTAACGTATTAAGGCTGAGGTTGAAGAGATTCAGAACTAGTGCTAATGGGGCACTGCAGAAACTTGCCCTTTACTTCAAGCTGGGAAGCTCTAGTGTGCTCAGCCCAGTGATGCTACTCTAGTAAACAGTAAAAACACACAGAAATGTTAAGCATTCTGTTTTTCAATGCTATGGGCTTTTTCATGAACTCTTTATCTATGGTTACACCCTGTCAGAAAACGTGCCTTCCTGTTTGTGTTTTTCAGGACTGTTTCCAAAGCATCCTGACTTACTTTCTTTGCTTCATTTCTGGATGAAAATCCAAAACCACATGAGCACTTAGACTCAAAATATATATTTCTCTGCTTTTGGTGTCCTTGGCTCCCTCCAAGTGAAAGGTTTTAAAAGAGCCACTTTCCCAACTGATGACCTCATTGGGCTAAATATAGGCTCACCCCCTCCAGGCACAGGAGAGCAGGACTATGCTGCAGCTGT
This sequence comes from Pedionomus torquatus, assembly GCA_013398155.1. Classification (NCBI taxonomy): domain Eukaryota; kingdom Metazoa; phylum Chordata; class Aves; order Charadriiformes; family Pedionomidae; genus Pedionomus; species Pedionomus torquatus. The sequence continues at coordinate 323,969 of VZRU01010113.1, read as the reverse complement.
GGAGGTGATGGGAGTGTTGCTTCTCCTTTTAGCAGCTCTGTCGACTTCCATGACTGAAGCCACACCTTCTGCAATGCAGCTGCAGCAGCCTGGCACTGGGACAGCGTGGGGTTGCTGCTCCCCAGCAGCTGTGCGGGGACCACTTACCTTCCTTCAGTCTTCAGCAGTGCCCTTGCCCAGCTTTATAGCCCTTACTCAGGGTCTGCAGGAGGTGTCAGTTTGGAGCTGGCCATAGGGTGGGGAAGGTAGGGTTGAGGGCTGGGGCACCTCCACCTGCCGAGGAAGGAGGTTAGCTGCCACACAGCTCCTTTGGGATGAGGTTTGTGGTGGGGAAGAAGGTAGGAGACAGCATCTTCTGGGTCTGTGGAGGTGTCTTTTCACTGGGGAAACACAGAAAGCGGGAGGATGCTCCATCTGCCCTTTACCCTTCTGATAAATATTCTGCCCTGTGCACTTTCTTCACTCTAGATGTGAGGAAGAAAATATGGTTAGAGTTGAAATGCTTTTATTTGTGAAATGTTAACTTTGTGTAATATGTATTCAAAAGCAGCTACTCATTTAAAGGTTATATTTAATATAGCTCTGCTCCAGTTTTTCTTTTTTATTATTATTTTCTTATACATCTTTCCACTTTCTAAGGCAATGCTCCAGTGACTACTGCAATATAATAGCTGCTTTCTCTCTCAGTACACAATTTGACAGCATTTATTCTTTCCTTCAGTGAACATAATTACTTCACATATGGAACCTGTGATAGCCTACAGGCATCTGAGAGAAACCAGAATCATACAATCTGTCCCCTTTGTGAGCTTAATTTACATTCACAAGTGTCATTTTAATAGTGCTGGCAACATGTAGGATAAAAATTACAGGTCAGCTGCAGCATGTCACAAGGAACTGTGCTTAAGTCAATAACATGGTATTATTACATTCTGGGTAATTTTACAAGGTAGATCTCACAGGAGGAATTTGACCCCTATTTCTTTAGTTTTCTGCCTTTTTGTTTCCTCCATAAAGTAATTCATTTAGAAATGGATGTTGCAAAGCTGCAAATGCATTCGACAAAGAGGTTAGGCTGTAGTAGGCATTTCCAAATCTGAAAGCAACACCTTTCCCCTGCCATTACTTGTAAAAGCACTTGCAATTGCCATGAATCTGACATATTGTAAAATGTGCACTGTTAATTCTTTAATATTTTTTTCCTGATCTATGTAATTTTAATACTGAGGGACACAGCCTTCTGCTTTCTAATGTCATAGGGTTAACAGAAGTTTCTGCTTTCTGCACCTCTTTAGTTTTTGATGAGCTAAGGTAGTCTTAGGCTAGGCATTTTACAGACATTTTGTGCAAGAAAAATGGTGACCGTCACAGAGACATGTTGTGTATGGAGCTATATATAATACCCAATTTAATTTATATATTTATAACACCTAAAAGCAATAGCTAATTTCTCATCCTGGCATCTGTAATATAAATAGAGGTGCAATGAATAATCTAATAAAACAACAGGTGATTAGTTTTAGTAAAAATTTGGGTCTGGGTTGAGCGCTGAATACAAATATAAAATCAATCTTAGTTACCATTACTGATTATTTTCTGATTTTGCAAACCCCATAATTTACGGCAGTTTAAGTTTGTAAAGTTTGTTTAGGGGAGTACTTGAGGACTTGCATAGTTTGTCCATAGTACTTTGATATTCAAAAAATCCAGTCCATATATGCACAGAAAAGGCAAATACATCCCCAGGTGCATACCCCGCAGATCCATTCTCTGAATCATGCATTCATCCACTCTCCCTGAAGTTTGCATCTTTCTCTTGATGCAAGCATTTTTACTTTTTTGAGCAGCACAAAGGCAAAAAAATCTTTTATCTAATGATTCAGTTTCCTATTACCAGCAGTTTTGGACTTTGAGTAGTTGTTTTTTTTAATTAAAAACAAAGCAGAAAGAATTTTGTTCCTCTGAGGAGGTTTGACAGACCATACTCGAATCTTTAATAAGAAGTGTGACAAACTAACAGCAAGGAATTGGAATGACCTCCTTGTATTTTCTTGGTGAGCCTTCTCCTAGAACACTCTGGCCAGTGAATTGGATGGTGACAAATTCAAGTAGCTTCAAAAGAATTGAAGGAATGATCTGAGGTCTGGGAAATGTGTTTTCTACAATGAGAACCAGGTCAGTCTATTAATTCATCAACTTGGATACATAAGTACCCATGCATAGTGAAGATGCCTGCTACCTGCAGACTTGTAACATGGACACGGGTGTGACAAAAATATTATAAAAAGACCAAATAATTGAGATTAAAGCCAGGAAAATTAAAACTTGAATAAGTTGCACATTGCTGAGAGTAGTGATAATTAGGCACTGGAAAGGATTCCTATTGAGACCGGTGGATTACCTGTTAAAACTCTATGGCTTTCTAAAGGAAGTATTCCACTCATCTGTGGATCAGATGCTGAAGATCAGTCAGTTCTCTTTCATCCTCCATGTTTAAGTCCATCTAGTCCTTAAACCCTCTGAAATGGCACAGCCAACCTCCGAAGGGAGGTTATTTTAATAGGGAAAATGTGCATTTGGAGCACTGGGAAATTTTTCCATGTAAAGAAAGTGTCATGTTAGAACATTAGTTGTGTTCTTCAGAGTCTAGAATAGGAAAGTGTTTGCATTTCATGTACCCTTTACCTTAGTAGGAGGCTCTGGTTTTGTTTTCAACTTCTCAGTTGCTGCAAAGGTGTAGTCTGGGAACTAAAAGCAATAAGGGACAGACTGGAGATAGTCATTCCACCTCTGAAGCTCCTCTCCCCCCATCTTAGCATAAAAGCTTCTGTCAGTAATGTACACACCAGTATATAAGTTTATATGCAAATATTAATATTAGTGTGCCTGTCTAAACTATTTTACCAATGAAATATTTGAAACATAACAATCTTCATTCTTTGTGATGATCTTGTATAATCTACAGTTCAGTTTCAGAAGTAGTATCATTTGCTCCTCAGGAGATATGCTAGAGTGTCTTGTCTGCCTCTCCTCAGCTTCTGCCTTTCCCTTTGGCTGACATTAAGTTTATTGCTTGATTAATGGCTGCCATATCCAGTTTTCCTGGTTTGGAGAGGGGAAAAAAGAGAAAAAAGGTTTACAAGAGAGATTTTGCATACAGGAGGAAGCCAAGTACAAGGCCCTGCCAGTGAATGGGTATTATTTCTGATTTTTTAAAGATATGGGGCATGGTCAAGTTTCTGCCATGACATCCTCTTCTCACAGGTACCATACATTTATGCTGATAACTTTTGTGAGAAGGAGCTGAACGTGCAGTAGATGACATACCTTCTCAGGGCTAGAACTGGAACCTTTCAGCTGTCTTTTCTTTCTTTTGCCAAGCTTTCTAGAGGTCTTTTCACTTTCACTGCCTGTTGAGTGGATGTTTATTTGTGGAAAGACTTACCTTAAGAACTATTAAGAGGGTTTAATCGATTTAGTTTTGAAAAAAAGGTTTTGTGTTTCATCAGTACTAGTTTTGAAAAAAATTAAGTCTTTACTGGCCCGTTTCAATGAAGTCACCTGGCAACTAGGAGGTTGTGGTAGCTTGTAGTCACACCTGATGGCCTGTGGGTATTATCAGTCTGTTTTGCATTAGCAAAGTGAAATAAGGAATTGCTATGGTGAAATTGCCCCAAAAGGAGGTTTTCTCATGTTAGGGAGAAGTTGTGTGTGTGTGCTTGCCTGGGATCACAGTGCTTGGCCGTGCTTACATGGTGGCACGTGGGGCTACAGGTGCTGCAGCCAGTATGCCGTGCCCCATGCAGCCCCTCTCCCTGGGGAGTGTTATGATGGATGTGAGAGTCCTGGTTACTACAGGGAGTTTTTCTTATTGTATTTTCTGAGTGACAGATAAAGAAAAAAATCTACAGATTGCATGTATGCCATTTTAATTTATCACTTAGAGGATGAGGCTGAACAGAGCCTGTGGTTAATACAAATTTTAAAAAGAAGATGAAGTGTTTTTTTCTCTCAAGCTGACATACAGTCTTATTTCCCTTCTCCTCCTCCTCCAAAAAAACCTCCACCAAGCTCTTTCTCTGATTTGTTCATAAATACAATATCAAACACCTCCTCTGTGCCTCTGATGTACGTTCGAGTCTGCGTGCCACTGTGCTGATTCATCTGGAGGATGCCCTGCGTGAGAGTGGTTTGGCACAGTATGGTACAGAAGAGGAATCTGAGAGTGAGAAAGGCAGAGGCAACAGAATAATTATGAAGGATTTTTTTCCCCTCATACTGCTTCTTGTTACTTATTCTTCTCTCCATGTTTCCCTTGGTTGTTTCTCTTCCAGAAATGAAAATAACCTGGCAAGAAAACAGTGTTTCCAATCCCATGATTTTTTAGGCAAGGAACACCAGGCATGGCTTTTTTTAATGTGCTAACTGATGGATAATTATTCACCAATATTTTTTGTTGAAACAAGGAGGCTTGTTAACTGTGGTGACATTTTTAGTGATGCTATGATATTCCTGTGTCATTGTTGCTTGATTTATCGGTGTCTAAAGGATTATTTTGTTGAAAAACTTACTGTGGATCTTGTGCTTAAGGCTGACTTGATACACATATGAGTGTATGTGTTTGTGAATTTGTATGAAAATAAGGGATGGAACTGTTAAGATGCTTCTTCCGTTTTGGGCTTTTGTCTCTGCATTGCAAAATACAAACTGTAGCCTTGAATTTCTGTGCTTTAAAATGGCATTCTTAAAAAGGGAAATTTTGAAACTGAGGACAGCTCAGCTACAGCCACCCCGCAGTTTGCATGTATTTACTCCCTCTCTTCTCCAGATTCCTGACTGACCTACTGACCCGCTCTCATCCCTATTCTTCTACAGGACTGTTACTTGCATCCCTCCGCCTCCCCGCCCATCCTGCTGCTGCAGACGTGCCACACTCACCCTCCCTGACTCATTCCCCAGCACCCGCCAGCAGCCTCCTAACCAGGCACATTTTGATCCTATGCTGAGCCTATCTCTTTTACGTATGGCTGTCGTGGGCCTTTGAAGGTTTAAAGCCAGTGCACCAGTGTGGCTGGAGTGGTGAGAACAGGAGCACTGTTGGGGAGTTTGTGGGGTTACCCTGGCTCAAAGGGATGAGGAAATCAGGTATCCTGTTCCCTTGGAGAGAGAACACTTGGTGCCAAATGCCCTGGGGAAAAACATTGCTGAAGGGTTAGGAGCTCAGGAGCACCAACATGCTACAATCAACCCTTGCAGAGCCATGAAACGGGGTGGCCGTGGGCACAGCTGTGTGCAACTTGGTCAGCCAGAGAGCAAAGAGGTATGATAATACAAATGCTGAGTAGCTGCTTGGAGGTGTGGCAACTGCAGACAGTTTGCAAAAATAACCCCCCAAAACCCCAAAAAGTTCAAAATTGAAAAGAAGGGACCTTGATCCTTTTTAAACTTGGTGAAAGTGGTTAAATTTCCTGGGAAAGATGCTATTAGAAATTCCATGTAAGTGCAAATGCATGAAAGCAGATGAAGGTAAAGTTTTCTCTTAATTAGGATGATTAAAAAGAAAAACAGCCTGGAAATCCTGTTGCTTTCATCTACTCTATCACCCAGGTTTCCCTGTCTACATGAAATGTCTGTACTCCGGACCCAGCTTGGGCTGTACAGACTTTCATGCATGTTCCAGCCAGTCCTTCCTTGGTCCTTCATTGCTGGTCCAGCCAGCATAATAAGATATTCCACCACCTCACCACCCCCAACCTCAATTTTGATTTGACAAAGGGGTATGCCACTAGTGGTCTTACAGTGATTCAGAGGTGAAGCTCCCCTGACATCTTCAGCTCTGACAGAACTTTCTGGGAGTTTCATGTGCTTTCCAGCTCTCTGAATCAAGTCCACAGAGGTTTGTTCTTTGTATTAAATCCAGGACACAAGGTTAAAGTTACATAGCTAGAAGGAACTAACCCCCTTATTCCAGGTAGGCGCCCAAAATCAGATCAACTGTCAAAAATTGTTTTGTCCTGGGGAGAGAGGTGGAGGAAGGGGAAGGCAGAACACATTTTAGGGCCACTCGGGAACCCTTTATGGGGGTCGCAGCCATTTAATCTTCAATAAAACATGAATGCTTACCATAGCAACCACAGCAGCCACCTCTGAGATAGCCAGCGCTTTAATAAAGACGGATGTTTGCTGAAGAAAGTCTAACAAACACATGTAGACCTTTTATGGTGCTGTATAAGAAAACAATCTCACTTGAAGAAGCAGTTGTGTTTTCCCAGGAAGGGTGTAAGAGCTAATGCAATATGCTGCCAGCTTTCGCTGCCTTTGCTGCGTACTCACTCCTGGAAATTGCTGTTACTTGAATGGTGCGAGCCGGGGGACGGCAGTGGAGTGGGCGTCCAGCACAGCCCTGCTGTCTACACTGCTGGGAGAGCTTACTGCCCGTGGCCAGGACAGGATATTTTGAATTCTTTTCCATTAAAGCTTGTCCCAAACTCCCCACATGCATACAGAGTCACTGAAATCTTATGCCTGGCAGGTATTTTCCTGAAATGCACCCTTTTGCTTTAATCCTCCCTTAATCTGCAGGAAGATGCAAACAATTTTGCAGTGCTTCTTTGCCTTGGGAATTCTCAGGGATGTTCAACAAAATCTTCTGTGGCTTTTATTCCCTTACGCTAAAAGCATGTTGGAGACCCTCACAGCGATCAGGTTTGGATATGTAACGCTACTAGATCAGCCTCCTGCAAAGGGGATGCTCCGGTTTGTAAAATCTGAAACAAAATGTTTATTGAGGAAGTATTAGATTAGTCACAGATTGATCACAGTTGTCAAGTATTATTCATCTGTAATAAGAGTGAATCCTTCACTCAGGATTCATAGCAAAATAACGTTATTTTTCAAATAGAAGTAATTTAAATTGAAGTAAGACCTTCTAATACCACCATCTGTACAAGTAAATTACTTTTAGAGTAATTAAATATGCATATCTGGGCTGTATACTGTACTGATGAACCAAGTTTTATGGATGCAATATGCTTATAAATCCCTTTGGTATTAAAGATGAAGAATCCATGGCATTTTGCATTCATTTAACCATGAACAAGAAAAATCCTTTTTTTTTTCTGTTGCATAATTTTGGGGAATATATTTTTATTAACTTTTCCTGATTAATTAGTATTTTTGCCAAATAACAAATATCATGGCCATATTTATTATTCTGCTGTTTCACAGGGACCTACAGCTCTGTAAGAAATTTCAGCATTGTATGTGTCTGAATTTATGATCGTGACACAGTCGCTCATCTTCTGCAGGTTCCCAGGAAGCAGAGCAGTGCAGTGAAACTGAAATCATTATGTTGACTGAATTCGTTACCGCTGGACTCGCCCCACCATGAAATAGCACTGCTCAGCCAATTGGGATTCATGGTCACAGCCCTTCATGGGATCATCAGGGTTTATAGTCCAGAACAAATACAAATACGGAAAGGAACAATAACGGTATGGTACATCTGACCTATTATCCTACCTTGTGAGACTTTGTCACAAGTACCAGTACAGTGAGAGGCTGCATGTTTTCTCCTGTGCAGACGAATGGGACAGTTGTGTAGCAATGAAAAGCCATGCCTCAAAACACAGCACTGTTGCTGTTGTCTTCAGTAACTAAAAGCTGTCTTTACGCTTACGACACATCATTCATGATTTATTTAAAAGACCAGTGTGTAAGGGAGCTTAGGAGGCTTGCTGGGAGCACCAGAAGAAGTCTGAAATCCCAACAGGTCAGCCCTTTCAAAGCAGCAAATACGACTGTCTACATGCCACCAAAACGCAAGAGCAAACTTGAGTGGGCATAAAGGCACAGAGTCGGCACAGCCTCTGTTTGCCAGTCAGCCGCTCCGTGCTGCACAATGTGGCTGATCCCTAGATGTTTTATGTCAGTGCAACATTTCATATGAAACACATACAGATTCCCTGGCATCAAGAGATTTAGTCTACCTACAGCATTTTCACGGTTATCTGCTCAGATTAATCACAGGAGGCTGGCCGTGGATGTAGGACAATACATCAGTTCTTTTTGTACCCCAAAGGTGAAATAGGAAACGGTGAGCTGAAATGCAGATAAAGAGGAAATGATGAAAGCTTGGTTTCTCTTCTCTAAGCCCTGTCTTAACACGGATGAACCAGCAAATTGTGTCGCCCCTTTGGGACCTGCTCATGTGCATTTTTGGATCATACTTTGTGATAGCTGGAGGTAGATTTTTATGTAGCGGAAAGGAAAACTAGTACAAATATGTGCCAATTGACAATCCAGACGATACTGAAGTTTGAATGACATAAATTCTGACCTAGTATAAGGTAGTAGTTTGGTGAAAGATTCAGTTGTACCCAGTCTAATTATGCACGTGTATTATGCTGGTTATAGCCACTTTCTGCATGTGCTTTCTTAATCTTTGGATCTCTCTTCTCTGGATGTCTTGTTACCTTTATCTCTGCCCTGTTCCTGAACCCCGGTTCACGCCCAGCTTGCAGACCCCAACGTCTCCACACGTTCTACTTCCAGCACCTTGTTTTCTGGAGCTACCATTGGAAGACTAAACTTTGTTTTAGCAGATTTTCTGTCAGGGTTGAAAGAAAACAAAAGTGGGAATTTGGCTGTGGATGTGCTGTGTGAATCCTCAAGAAATGGGCTTTGGCAGGTGGCTGTGTGGGATTGGTCCTAGAAGGGCTATATCTTCAAGACTTCTATAGTATTCCCAAGAACACCTGATTTTTAGGTCAAGGTTTGTGACCCACAATAAACTATGTATACAATATAGCTTAGTGCTTTCAGGTAGTGAAGTACAATTTGGAATTTGATACCTCTACAGCAACAGCCCCGGGACAGGAAAACATAAAAAAAACCCCTCTATGTACTCAAAAAGGAAAAACTGAAGTGCAGATGTCTATTCAGCTTTTGAATGTTTGCATGCTTGTGACCGCTTTGTCCAGTTTAAATCCAGGTTTATGCTGAAATATTATCAGATCAGCATTATTAGTGTAATGTAGCACAATAATTTAGAAATGGAAATTCCTATGTGTTCGAAAATGCCATGGCAGGATGAGGACATTAAACCCCTCTTTTTTTTCTGTGCCAAAATGTCTCGTGTTCAGGATGTCTTCAGTTCTCACAGAGGCTGGGGCATTATTTTCCATACCCTTTTCCCACCATTTAGCTTCTAGGTACTTAGACAAAATTGAGTAAAGAAGCCTTTACCTGCGAACCTTTTTACTGGTTGCCGTGCTTTTAAAGCTTTAAAAGCTTTTGCTGAAAAGGTACCTATTTTCTTATCACTTTTTTTTTTTCTCTCTCCAGAAAGAGGGCATCATTTGAAGTTCTTTTTTTGGCAGCTGTATTTCATCGTGATACATTATGTCAGGGCACATCTGTCACATGAAGATTTTATGGAAAAAAACATACCCTTTTTAGATGTCCCTCTCTGCAGCCCCCTTCAAAACACAGTGGTTTTTTCAAGAAACTCTTCGACTATCAACAGCATTATGATACTTGAAACATTGTGGGTGTAATGGCTTCATCTTACTCAATAATATAAATGCTACTTAAAGAAGAAATACACAATTTAATGTGGTGAATTTAGTCATTCTAAAAAAAAAAGTTGACCGTTTTCACCTTTTACTGATGTTTACTTTTCAGTGTTGGGCAAGGGCTTCTTTTCTTTGCAACCAAGGTAATCCTGTGCTGTTCCTTATTTTACCATAAAATGAGATACATTCTGAATTCAGATGAAAATGAGGTACCTTGATGAAAGTGGGCTTCAGGTGTCTCACACTAAGCATTGTACATTTCTATTTGCTCTGATCCTCCAGCACACATAAGATTTCACCTCTTCACCTTTGAACAAGATTGCACTAACTTTGATCTTTTCAATTTTGTTCAACTCCAGGGAAGGAGCAGCTACTTGAAACATGTTATCATTTAGACCTTCTTTAAAAAAAAAGGGGGGGGGGGAAGGAAAAGAAAAAAAGATTGAAGGCATGAACTAAAAGCTACAGATTTTTAACTTGAGTATCAGCTTTTCTAGCTAGTGCGTTATGCTTTAACATGAAAAGCTGTCTCTGTATGTAGAAAAAAAAATAGAGATTTTAAAAGCACATAGAATTACTAAAACAAATTTCATTTTATGTAATAATTTTTCCACGGTAGTGATGTGGCTATCCTTTCCTAGGTCAAAACATTAGCTTTGTGTTCTTGTTTCTTTGCTTATGGCCTAAGCCTGTTATTTGAGCCTCTGTATTTCTGTGATATTAATTCAGGATAGTGACAGTTAATCTATTTTTACAACTGTTGTTAACTGAGCAAAATAACAAATTAGGTTCTTCATTTTCTCTTCAAGTCTGAGAACATGTAACAGCAGGAGCAAAGTTAAAAGTATTTTCAAGATCTTACATGGTTTGGCAATATAATTAGCATCATATGCCAGTATGGTAGGTTTTTTGCTATTATCTTGGTATTATTTTGGGGGTGCTTTTTTGCTATTACAAGCCTGATTTTCATCCAAATGCTTAAGAACTTTAAATCACAGAGCCCTATCTCAAACTGCCCTTCACCTTTTGAAGAACAACATGGCTGTAGGATCCCAGGTAGTTTTGTCAAAATTCTCATGTTAATGATTACTGAAAGTTTATATTTTTGCTCATGGGTTCCTTTTTCTTCTTGCCTAGTGTACTCGGATTTGCATTGTTTCACCCCTGTTGTCTTTGCTGAGACTGCAGTTGTTCAGGGATGCTCATGGTAAGTATCTCTTTGTGTCCATTCTCTTGCTTTATTTTGAGGTTTGCTTTGCACAACTGTGCAAACAGAGTCAGTTTCTCCCTTTTAGGATGCATTAGTTGTTTTCACTTCTATTAACAGGCAAGTTAATGCCATGTTAATATACTCTAACATCTGATTCTTCCTGCTTATTTTATGGGTTACTTGGACAACAGATCAGCTCCTAAAAGGTATCTCAGAAAAGGTCTGGAGTTCCCTTCCCCAGAAAAATGTAACTATGAATATGAGTTCAGAAGAGTAATTTATGTAACACTAAAATATTGGCAACAAAGGAAATAAAATAAATCACAGTGTTAGTATACTATATATGGTTAAAATTATTGAGAGCACTAATCCATACAGAGCTCTTCAAAGTTGTTATCTATGGGGACCAAGTAACATACTGCTATTTGCCAGCTATGTATCCACTCTCCTTTTTCTTCCCAGTTTTCTAGGTGTCAAGCAATCCTGGAATCAGGGACCTCAAGTCATGTTTCATCCTCTAGTTGCCCTGAAAGCATTTATTTATATGTTGATATTGCTGTATACATGTTCTGACAAAGGTATTTGCCTACACACTCCTTAGGAGCCTTTAATCTCTTGTAGACTGAAGCTTCATTGAAGCTTTGGTTTGCTACTTGTCATAACTCCTTTGGGTCCATTTTTTGTAGGCTAATCAAATAAGTTATTTTGAAAAGTACTTGATTTTCTAGCTTCACCATCATATGCACCTTTTGCGGGTGAACTCCACTTCTAAGCCACTTCTACAGTTGCCAGTGCCTAATGGTCACCGACTGATTGGTCACCCTGGGGGGGCTGTGATAAAGCCACCAGGGCTCTTTGGTAATACAGGACACTGACAGTTGTTCACGTTCTCTAACAAATGACAAGAACAGGAGGTAATGCCAATGTAAGATCAAAGCAGAAGTTACCTAAACCAGAAGTATTCCTGGAAGAGTGATTACTTACAGTCAATTTTGGGAAGGAAATATGACACACTGTAAGACTTTACCCTCTTTGTGTTGCTCAGGTACCTGGCACTGCAACATGGCCAAAAATTATCTGCAAGTGAGACACAGGCTTTCTCTTGCAGACTTCAGGGCCAAGAAAATCCTTCCATATCTCAGTGTCTGCTGGCTGTAGTTTCAGGCTCAGTCTGTGTATTTAATAGCAAGGTGTCTGTAGTCTCCTTCTCCAGGAAATCTGTTGCTGGTAAGCACCCCCAGGAAACACTGACATTCCCAAGGCACACAGGCAATAAGCACTGGTGACAAACTCATAGTTTTCTGGGGGTTTGAGGTAGATGTATCCATCCAGGACTAATAATATCATTCTAATCCACTTAAATGTTATTCTTCTATCTTTTGATTTTCCTATTATTTCCAGGAATAAGTGCAAAAACAAATTTTCAGTCTGGAAGACAAAGTGTACTCGTTGCAGCTCAACACAGAATTTTACCATACATTTTTATTTTCATTTTTCTTGAGTATGCACAAGAGTATAATATAGTATATCGGACAGTACCTATTTTCAAGGCACTATTGTCTAGATACATATTTTTTTAGAGTAGCTGGTAGTTAAAAGCTATCCTTATTGCACTGAGGAAGTAAAATCCACACTTGTTAGGCTCTTATTTCATCCTCTTTCCTATAGTCTCACCTTTTTGGCCCTGCTAACTTTCATGTCCATAATGAACTCCATTTAGCTTCCCTGCAGTAGGACCTTGTGTTTGTTAATCACTGACCCAGCGGCATGAAGCTGCATAGGAGAGCAGGTTACTTTTTTTTTTTTTTTCTGTATTTTCTCTACTTCCTTCAGCAGTTGTAACTTCTAAGAAACTGCAGAACAAACAAGTATAAAGGATCAGGAAGATGGCTTGAAAAAATAATGTTTAAAAGATGTCTCATTGTACTCAGTTCTTCACTAGCTGTCAACTACAGACTGATGGCTGAAATCTTAGGAGGAGTTAATGAGATTAGGTCTGTGGTGACTGTTCAATACTGTCTTCTCATTCAGATGTTTCAGACTTTTTCTCTATTTTCTTCTTTTCAGTAGCCATATACAAACTTCTCATGGAGATCAGCTGGGACATTAATCACATTTAAAACTGGAACTGAATTCACCTTGGTACAAGTCACAGCATAACAGCCTCCTCCTCCTCCTGTGAGTCAAAGGCATTTTCTGGACAGTTTCTTTCCTGTGCCAAATGACCTCAAGCCTCTTCCTGTACCCCCTTCTTTGCTTGGCTATGCGTGGTCATCCCTTGCTATTTTTAAATACATCCGCATGCTCACCTTAGCAGTCTTCCCTCTTTTTGGCAGCTGGAGGTACTGGTCCCTTCTCAGACATTGAGACTCACAAGTTTTAGTTCATATATACCTATGGTAATTTTCCATCTTCTTGATTGTGAGGATTTTTCCCACCTTATTAAAAAAAGGTTGATATGTCAGATATGTAGGTCTCAGCCCCTGATATGTTTCTCAGGGCTAATTCCTTTCTGCCTGTGCTTGTGGAGTGAGGACAAATCAGGAAAAAAGTGAAGTGGTAACATTTTGTACTTGCTTTGCTGGGGCATAACTGACTTACAGATTTGTGAAGCAAGGAAGAATAAGGCCACCGTGACACAAACACAATGCCGTTGGAAGAGCCCAGCTTGAATGGCGTACCTTCCTACTAACTGGGAAAGCTGAAATGGTAATAGACCTTGTGATTTCCTTCGGGCCAGGTAAATGCCATCAGAACACTGGAAAAAACCCATTCTGTGGAAGCTTTGTGATGTTTCCTAGGATCCTGCAGAGTCAACCTTTGTGTTTGGTTACATAGAGAATCTCTGCTGGGGAACAGAGCTGGTGGAGAGGTAGGAAAGAGATGACAGTAGTGTCAGAGGGATGATAAGATGCTGGGGTACCTTCTAGGGCAGAGTCATCACACTGCTTTTTCTTTTTCATATTAAACACCTGTTAAACAAAGCTGCTTACTCTTTGCAACTGATCGTCTCCCCAATCTTCAGTCTCCTAAATGGCTGCAGCAGCTTTTCACAGCACTGAGCACTAGGTTAGATTTGAGCACAAGCTGAAAATAACAGGGAGGAGGATGTGGAGGACTCGATACTGAGTGCCGGGCAATTTAGAGCCAATGTGGTGAAGCCAGTTGATACATTCAGCAAAGTAGCCTAGTGTGCACACAATATAAAAGCATGTCCTGCTAAAATATAGGGGGCTACTTATGTGTATAAATACATGTGCATGCTAAAGTGCTCTGCTGGGTTGAGGCCAGGAGGTTCAGCAGTGTGCAGGCTGAACCCTTCCAGATGTCTCCAAAGATAAAATGAAAAGAAAGCGACAGTCAGTCCCGGTTACATGGAACACAATCCAGCTTTTAAAAGGCTACTTTTGATAATTAGGTGTTTTGTGTACTGTGGCAAGACGTGAATTATAAAACTGCTAATAATAATGTAGTTCAGTCAGGGTAGCCTTGAAATTAGACCCCTAGCAGAGAGGTTGCACTGTGTAATGATAGTACAGTACCATTTGTTTCAACACATTTAGCAGTTCAGAATGGGATTTTTTTGTTAAACACCAGATGTTCTAGTGACCCGAGTGCTGACTTTAAAAGAAGACACAATAGAACAGCGTGTCAAGGTCAACAGCACAAATTAATCTGTATTATCGTGCTGTCATATTATCCCATATGCCCCGTATGAGCAAGATCTATGGCTAGTGCCTTACTTACATGCAGCTGTATGGGCTGTTTCAGAATAGAAATTTTGAGCTTCCTAAACCCTCAAATCCCCCTGAAAGAAATCTCATTCTTGCTTTGATAGTTGAAATTGCAAATGTAACATCCTTACAGAGAGTGAGGGATGTGCGAGAATGTGACTACAGTCTCGCAGAATCAGAGAGACATGCAGAAACACTATAAAAGTATGTCTGATAATTGCAAATGCTGCATTTAAGGACTTGAAAAAAATATCTGGGTAGCTTGGTTGTTTGCATTTTTCTCTTGACTTAAAAATGTTATAGGGCACAAATGAGAAATCATTTGAAGTACAAACATTTGAAGTACTGGTTTACCTGAAATAGATGCTTTTGTCTCTGTGAGTCCCCCGCATCCCTCCTCTTCCCTGCCCTGTGACTTCCAAGCTATTGCTGCAAGATGGCAGGATGTCAATGCCCTCAAAATTGAACCTGTGATTTGTTTTTCTTTGATTTATGGGCTTGTAGTCAATAAACTTTATAAAGGAAAGTATCAGACTGAGCAATCAATCAAAGATAAGCAGATTCTTGTCCTTTAAAAGCATTTCACCCCAGTGAGCAAGGGCCTCATTCATCTTTTACAACCACTCTTGCAGCATTCAGCTGAGAAAGGACTCACTGCTGACTACAGCCCCTTCTGCTGAAAAGTCCCCTATTCTTGCATCTGAGCTGAGAGTTTTAAAATTCGTTGTAGCAGTATGCTTCCTTCCTTGTAGTATTTGGTATCTCTAAAAAGGCAGATTGTTTACATGTTATAACTGGAGGTAAATCTCCTTGCTGTGTAGAGAGGAAAAGGCTTCTGTTTTAAACTGTCGGAGACATGGACTGTTGTTTTGCAGAAACAGTATTAATTTTCTTTTTTATTTTACAAAACAAAACGTGAAAAAGGGTTCCTGTTTGTTCTTTTAGTAGTATCTGAATTTCCCTATGAGTAAGGCAAACATTATCCTGCATGTTTTGCTTCTCTGAAGCACAGATGGTGTGCATATGCAGATTGGTGATTTTCTAATCAATACAGTGACACTTGGGAATATATGTAAGTATTGTAATAATGCATTAGTCAGGAGTGATGTTGTAACACACTGAGATCATACACATAAATCTAAGACACCATGTCTAGACACCCCAGGGAAGATGGCATGTCATGGGTTAGAGCAAGCATTAAGGAAGTGCAGTATTTCAAATATGATGGGAAAATAATGCAATTTGCAGACTTTAATAAAACCATTGGGGAATTAATTTCACTAAGGGTGCACTCTCTCCCAAAACATCCACGTTCCTATGTTTGCTTCACGGATAATCAGAATGAGAGACACTTTACCTGCTATCTCAGGCATAAACACAGTACGAGATCTATGAATTGTGCTGTATCTTTAATGTGCTGAATATGAAAATAATCCCTTTATAGGTAGTGCTTTAGTAGTATAAAACTGCATTATGCAAACAGCGCACAGAGAGCATAAACCTTGGAGATTCAGAATTTGAAGAGTTTATAAATTAATCTCATAAGTGTTAATTTGAGCATGCACAGGAGCGTCCTCAGCTGTAAAACTTGACCAACCTAACCTTCACAGTTTTAATTATTAGCTTTTTGATGATTAAATATTAAATGAAGGTGTGTGATTTATGGCTCCTTTGCATGTATAAGTTTCCTTTCTCTGGAAAGATTTCTTTTTTAGAGAATCTTTGATGCCTTTGGCTGCTTTTGGTTTTTTGTTGTCTCTGTATAGCTCTTGGTGTGTAATTTTAATCAGCCAACCTCCTTTTAAATTTTTGCCAGCTGATAGCTACTCACAAGAAAGTAACTTGCAGTACCATGCCAGGAATGTTGTGATAAAAATGTCAATTTAAACCTGGCCAAGAATAACAATCCTAACTATTTCCGAGTGAGAAACTTGAACGGAATACATAATGCAACAGTACTTTTTACTTTCTGCCAGTGAACGTGATGGAACTCAAGAGATTCCTGTAATGATAGCCCTCACAGTCAAAACCCCACTTAAAAGTTGGCTGCATTGGTAGCTCCATCAGCCTCATCATCTCTTGTCATCTGAAAGGCTGATAGTAGAAAATCTTGAATACATCTGAACATTTTCAATTAAAATATAATCAAGTCAAATGCTAGCTGTAATCAATCCTGTAAATTCTGCAACTGCAGTGAATGAGGCAGATCAGGTTTTGGAAGTAGTGACAATGGTTTATATCCTAACTATCTAAACTCTGTTTCAGAAAATAAGAGATGCATATGTTAGTATGGAGTAAAACCAAACATTTCAGTATCTTCCCCTCCCCTCATCATTCTGTTCCTCTCTGCTCTGTAAAGACACTGATCCAGAATCCTGTGTTTGGTCAATAAACTGACATGAAGATACTTTGAAACCAAAATTTGAAACGTGGTGTGTTGAAACGTAAATGATATTTTAAAATGCACAGGAGATTCTTGGGAAAGGTGGATTGTCAGAGCTGGGACCATGATGTGGTAGCGGCACTGCAAAGCCTCTTCACAGATAGACCTGTAGATAGCTCACCTCCTCCTTCAGAAGACTGTAAAGCCCCACTTCGGCTCTTCCAATTTCAAAGTTAGGTTTCATCTTCTAGGACCTTCAGGAAATCTGAATGGGCCTCAGGGCTTGTGCAGAGGTAGAAATACCTCTGCAAAATAATAATAAGGAACAGCTTTCATGAATCTCCATGGAGATTTCCTCCCTCTGAGCATCTTCCAAGGCCTTTGCCAGTCAGGGCAGAATGTCTTTGTTATTAGACTGATCTTCCCATTGTCCTCTGCCTCTTCCCATCTAGCTGGTGCTACCCAACTATTACTATTATTCTTTATTATGTATTCATTTGCACAGTCCTCATTATAACTGTGGAGTGTCAGTAGCACGTTAATGATGATCCTTTAACCTTATTTTTGCCCTTCAAGAAATGTTTTCTCATCTCTTCCTCTTTCCTTCACTTTCCCTTGTGCAGGCACTTGATCTTTGTTGGATTTCTGCTGTGTTTCTACTAGCACTTCATCCATGTCAATTACTGTCATCCTTCATATTGTGGTATCCAGAGTCCACCCACTTTAATCAGTATCACATAAAAAATGCACTAATGTTTTAATTTGGAGATGATTTTTCTATTATCAGTTCTTGTGAAGGAAATGCATCACAGGCAGGTTCAATAAGTATAATCCTCACTGGAACAGAAAGAAAATCCTGTATTCTTCTTTTCTATGAAAGCTACTGTAGTTTAATTTTAGCATTTTCTCCCTGTAACGATGTGTCTTTGCTGTATCACTTGGCATGCATGGAGAGCTTCCATGGAGGGGCCCTGGGTCATCCACATTCTCATTTATAACTCCTGGCTGCATCCCACCACATCTGCCCTTCAGCAGCACACTTGCACTCCTCCTCCTCACAGGGATGCACAGCAGAAGGGATGGGGTGAGACAGCTGGGTTTACCTTCTCTTCTAGTTGCGTGTCCACATGCATTTTGGATCAAAACATCCCCATAGAGTTCTCTTGCTATGAAGGTGTAAACGGCGGCACTGCCATTAGACTGGGCTCAGCAGAAGGTCAGCTGTGGCTGGGGACAGGGTGTGATGGAGGCAGGAGGTTCTCGTTGCCTCCCTGCTGCAGCCCTTCTGCCCAGAGAGCACACAGCCTTCACTGTGCCATTGGAGATAATCATTAAAGCTGGTCCTAAAGAATAACTTGTCATCCTGCAGGAGCATCAGACGCTAGACAGAGCACTTTAACCTTGCTTGACCTTTCACTGTGCTCTTCAACTAATTAGATGAATGGTAGTTTTATTGGTGTTTCTTGACCTAGATCTTTTACATGACAGTTCTGTGTATCTGAGCAGCCTAATGCCTTACATTTGGTAAATCAATATATCTTTATCTATTTTTAAAAAGCTAGAAATGTTATTTTTTTTAGGCCTACCATTACATCCTATAAATAATATTGATTTTGTTTAGCCTGAAAAACTATTTAATTCTGAATTGGCTCACCTTGTTAGTCAAATACATTTCTTGGGTAAATCCAGGCATGATTCTCATGCACCACACTACTTTTATCCCCTGTGGTATACGCAAACCTGATGTCAGTAAGCGGAGGATGGGATTTCCTGCTCATAAGCCACATCTAAATTTTCACTTCATGGAAGATTTTCAGACTCTGGGATTTAACTGACAATTGTAAGAAAGCAGTCATGACGGAGTCCATAGCCTCATGTTACCTGAGATAACGGAGATGTTATGGGACAGTGACAGCAATGTGCGATATTAAGGAGGCTTTAAATGTTTTACACTGGCTAGGCTAAAAAGAAAAATTTAAAAATTGATTTTATGTTTGCATCTTGAATATATGCTTTCTCTGGTTTTTATTTTCTTTCCATCCTTCCATTGCTAGACGTACAAATACTCTGACTACCATTTTTGATGTTCCAAAATGAAGATTTTAAGACAAGATAACAAAAATATTCATATTTAAGGTTAAGGTCATTGCTCCATCTGTTGTCTGCTCGGTTTGACACGACTAGTATTATATCGCACGTACAACTGGAGAAGATCAGCCCAGTGATGCTCCTTACAGGTGCTTCAGACACTTCTAAAGGCACTTTTGAATATTATTTCTGCAACCTGTTGACATTTCCTTACCATGTGTTCCAGACTTGTATACCAGTACTTTCTCAGTTTACATTCTGAACACACGCATGATGTAACTAATCCAATTTTCAAAACCAAGTGCAGTGAGACAGTATTTTAAAATATGCTTCTCATTACCCAACTCTGTGATAAGACTCTTATACAAGCTTTTGGATTGTATGGTAAATAAATATCCATTTAATCTGTTTACATATAAGACACAAATTCCTGGTTTGATTGTCCACTCATAGCAATTGTTTGACACTTTAGGTGCCAAATAGATTATCTGAAGATTGACTCTGTAAATACAGAATCGATTCATATACAAATTCAGGTGTGATCATGAATTTCAAAGCTCATTTTTTATCCTAGCCTTATACAAATGCAACTGAAAAAGTGATAGTTACGTTCCTCTGTTGAACTTCTGGGATGTTAGTTTGTATATTATTACTTGCAAGTAGCTTTGTAACTTTTACTGTTATTTGTCTTTCTCAGTTAGTGAAGAAAAAATATCAGGTTGCTCAACTACATTTTGTGTGGCATGAAAATAGGTAGTACAAGAAGGTCAGTCTGTGAATGTTTAAGGAGGCAACACAGAGAAGCCAGACAATGTTAATTCCTAGTTCCAGAAATTAATTTATAGTATTTTTTCCTAAAATACAGCATCATCTCATGGCTTTAAAAATGACTTTTAGAAAAGCACATAAGCCTATTTTGTATAGAAACTAAACAGAAAGTATTCATTTCTTCTTGTCAAGGTGATGCCCATAAGAATTTGTGATAGGCGTCTAAATACGGAGGTAAGTAATAAGCAGGTATTGACTTCTATTGAGATCAGTATCAAGATTTGTTGACCCAAAGAGGTTACAATTGACTGAAGAGTGGGGCAGTAAATCTTGTTATTGAACAAAAAGCAGAAGTCAATATAGGTATTATTATAAACATTTTTCTTTTGGAAGAGATAATAAGGGTGGAGTAGTTTAAGGCTTTAGATTTATATGGTCATGATAGCATACAGCTTGTATTATTTAGTCAAAGGATAAAGCATGCCAGGTTTGGGGGGGGGTGTGTGTTTTAGAATTTATTTATTTTTAATACAGCTTCACTGGTCATGCCAAGGCAGTAAAGCCTGCATCAACTTTCACAGCAGAACCCCTTATTCTCATTGTTTTATAACTCTATAATAAAGATTATTTTCAGATTGAAATTTGGCCTGCAAGCACTTTGCCTGAGAATCATTTTTTTCCCCAGAAGGGTGAAAGGAATAAAGAAGATCTATTGAACTATTTATTGAATTTTAGAGGAGCACAAAAAAGAAGTGTTGTGATTTTTATATAATTCAAGATATAGATTGTATTCTTTATTGAATATTATTTTCTGCATAAAGCAAAGATTTACTTTATAGATTGTATTCTTTATTGAATATTATTTTCTGCATAAAGCAAAGATTTACTTGATCATAAAGGTGGAGACTGCAAATGTTCTTTCAGAGCTTTCAAACACTTGCTATTATTAATCCATGCCTTGTATTGTAAACAAGTATTTTTATGATTCTTACATTTTAGTCCATTCCATTACGCCTTGGTCAGTGCTTTATATTTCAGATTATTGCCTGGAAAAATAAAGAGGAAACAGAGCACAGAGGAAAACAGAAATTCATCTAGTTGAAGATATTAAGCTTATTAATTAAGATCACATACATCCTATAGTGAGAGCGACTGTGAAGAAATAACTGTGGAGTTACTATTTTGTAACATCCATCTTTGCTAGCATCTTCACTGCCAGTAGAAATTATCCTTCAGTACTTCCAAAATTCTCTAACAAAAATAATTTGTTGTTTTCCATTGCAGAAACCATCTGCCTCCTTCACAAGACCCTCTTGCATTTCTTTAGGATTCAGGAGCTACTAATTTAGACGACACACTGAATCTCTTTAGCAGCACATGCTACGAAAAATGCATCAAATGTATCTTCTGCTCTTTGCACTGGCTTGCTGTGAAATTCACCTTGCAATCCTGATGTTGGAGACATTTCACGGCCTGGTCCCAGTTCAGGTGAAGGCTTCTCAAAGCTGGGTGGTGGAGCTGGTCCTGTGGCATGTCTTGTGTGGTGCCAGGCACAGCTCTGTGGGCAACATGGCACTGTTTGTGACAGGAGTGAACCTTCCTTCTGCAGGAGGCAGAGGGGAATAATCACACCATCCAAAACCTGAGTCCAAGCTCTGCCCTGCCCCCTAGTGAGGTGCTCTCAGGTGGTAGCACCTTGCTTCAGTTGCCTCTTCCACATTGGTGGCATTTCTTGCAATGGCATCCAAAGCTGTGTATTACTTCACTGTGGCCTTTGGCTAGGACCTCTTCACTGCCATGCTGCTTCTTATTTCTCCTGCAGCACCTGAGGATAGCATAGGACTAATTTGGAGTTTCTTTTTCATTCTCCTGACGGGTGATAGACTTTGCCCTCCTTGGAGAAATTTTCTTCCTGACTGCATAACCTCAAAAACGGTATAATCATGAAAATCATCTACTCTTTTGTCAGGCCTTGGAATCTTGAAAAAGACCTTTGGAATTGTATCTCCTACAAGTGCAGTGTTTCCAAATTCACTGCAAAAAGTGCTTATTCTGAATCGATTAATATTTCCTCTCTCCATTTACAGATGTTCTGTTCTGGAAAATGTATAGGAGGGAAGGGCCATTGTTTCATCCCCGGTTTTGTCCTGTAGGAAACATGCATGCACGTAGATCCTTTTTCTCTCATCAAAATGTGACCTGGAGGCCTCAGCTATCCATAAAGCTGACCGGTCTTCTCAGTCCTTTGACCTTTGTCCTTGAAATAGAAAAACTGAAAATGTGGAAAAAACATTTTACCATCATGAAAAATGTCATTGATGCTTTTTTCTCTGTAATATAAAGTGATTGTTGGTACTTATGTTGTATCAAAAGTGCATTTGGTTGGGGATGCTGATGTTGGCAGACTCCTCTGCGTCCTTCCTCCCAAACATAAATGAGAAGCTCAACTTACACTCTTACCCAATGTGGACAAGCAGACACATTTCCTTATTTCACAGTAAATATATACATTACCCTATTTGAGGTTGGCCAGGAAGGTTGCTATGAAGAAGTTTAGCTTAGAGTGTTTTGGGCTTCAGCTGTATTCAGCAGATGAATGAAATGTCCCACAATGTCTGGTTCTTCCCATTCTCTTCAAGATTGTCTGCTAAAGTATGCAGAGGTATAGCTTCTTTTCCAAATAAGCATCTCCCTGGCAGCATGCTAGGCTTTCAGAAACCACAACATTCAACTGTGTTTTGCCCACATTATTACAATCTGTGTCTGTTGACTCTGTTGGCTTTAAATCAGTTGCCATTTCCAAGATATTATAAAGGTTGTTGATGAAAATCTTCTATAGCTACAAAGTGCCCACAGGTTTATTCAAACCTACTGAAACTTCATTAATTTCTTCTCACAAGACAGTTTCCAGATTTTCTCAATGGATATGCTTGCTGTTTAATAGCACATGAATTAGTGTGTCTAGTTGTTGGTACCAATGTGGTAATGGTGGTGGTTGCTGATACAGGTCATTAGACAGAAATAAAGGATCTCAACTAGGTTAATGGTGAAAAACATCTGAATTTAGTAGGAGCAAATATGAGGATATCAAATGAACCTTTAATCTATTGAGCTTCAACAATGTCTGATTCTGGGTTCTGACTTCTTGTTCTTTAATTTTTTAAAATTCTGTTGTTACGTATTTTTGTTTTAGAAAATCACCTTCTTTTTGGTGTAAGAGCTGCATAAATGACTTTGTTTGCTGGTCTCTACTTAAAATGTGCTTATACAAAGTAAACTGTAAGCTGGATTTGTGAAACAGAAGAGAAAATCTACTTATAATGACATCCTTTTTCTGAAGTTCATACAGCCCAACTCTGCTCCTTCTGAATGACATACCTTTTTGAATAATATATAATTTAAGCACAGTGTTAACAGATAATAAAAAAATATTTATTGAACTACTTACCACTGCCTGAATGTCCCATCTGAAAATGACAGCTTCTTTTCTAGTTTGAAGATAGTGTTTCTGTACTAATTTTCCCATGAGTACAACATTGCCTACTTTGGTCATAATGAACTATTTTTTCTTTACAATAAAAGGCTGTATGTTTTCAGAGTAGTGCCATGCAGATACCTAACATGGCATTTGGAAGAAATACTTTAGGATGACTTATATGGAATTTATTTGTGTTCACAAAGACAGCAGATCATGATTGTTTTCATCTCAGTTTGCTCTTCCTGATCTTCCACTGTTCAGAAGTTATTGTGCTTAAGCTAGAGATGTGCAGCTCTCACTGCTGTTTGCCAGAGTGGGATTAATAGTAGGATAATGGTGAGCCAGACAAACTTAAACTGGTAACGTAACTTACTTTTCTTAAAAAGAGATGTGCATAGTGGGTTGTGGGGGTGAAAATCTTTCCAGCGTCACAAGGCCTGTAAGCCCAAAGGACGTTTTTATTCTAGTCAGTGGGGGATGTTTGAAATATGAGAAGTTGAAGAGCAAAATTGTGATTCTAGCTGGTTCTTGATCTTGCTGGGGGAGGCTGTGCTTTGATTTTCTTTCAGTAGAGCACAGTGCACACCTGTGGTATTATATAAAACATTACATAATTATGAGAATAGCACCCCGAATTTTCTCCCTCTAGCTGTGGCCAAGCCGCCCTCTACCGCAGCAGCAAGTGTGGGGTGATGTTCATTCAGATCTGCCTTTGTGGCTTGGCTTGCAAGTGTGTGAGTCTATACTTGTTGCCCTTGGCGTATATTTTCTGGCATTGCTCTTTGTTATTTGGGGGAGAAAGACTAATAATATTCCTTTAAAACAAGTTCACTAGTCAGGCCAGATTGTCTTTTCTTTCCTCCCACACTTGCAGTCTTATTGTATTTAATAGCACAGTTCAGGGCTTTCCTCTCTCTGCTCCTTGTCACTCAGAGGTATTTAAAAGAGGATTTAAAATGGCTATTTTTTGTGCTTAATCCTTGATCCCTTCTGCCCCCCGCCCAAGCGTGCTTATTCACTGGAAATAACAACCTAAGTCCACATTTTACAGCTCTAGTTTATAGTAATTTTGTCTTATGCCTTTGGAGTATAAATGATTGTTCAATTCAGACATTCAAAATTAAAGTGAAGTTGCCAGTGGAAACGGGTGACTCATTATACAATGAGTGAGGACAAATAAAAAGGTGCCTGCGTATAATAATCAGAAGATATTGACTTTCGCTGAGGTCAGGATCACAATTTATTAACCCAAGAGGTAAATATTGACTGAAACTTTGGGCAGCTTTTCTTTCTTCTTTCCTTATAGCCCAGAGAAGACCATAGAGGATTTACGAAATAACTCCATCTGCCTGCAACATGAGATGGAGCCTTTTGCATTTTGCCTGCAGTTTTATGCTTGTCTTTTGTTCTGGCTCTCCCAAGGGCAAAACGATTCATAGCATATTTTAGAGGAATATTTAAAATCATGCTAATTGCTGTTTCCTTTTCATTGATTCTGCACTCGACAAGCCAGATCCCTTCTCCTGAAAGAGGTTTTCCTTCTGTGGGCTTCTTCAGATGACCATAGCCCCAGTCTGGCTGTTTGTGTTTTGTTTCCTGCCCTGGTCATCTCCCTCCCTGATGCCTCAGAGCCCATTTTTGGAGACCTGTCAATTGAATTATTTACTAGCCGCTGACAGCCTTGTTTGGTTGAAATGAATACCCCAAAACGGCCATTCTGCTATTCTACTTGTAAAGCAAAGCTTTGCCAGGTTTCCTCCATCTTTGACTGCTCAATGCTTTGAGGGTGCTGTGTCCTCGGATGCTGGTAAATGTGCAGTTCACACATGGTGACAAATAAAACTTCCCCACAACCTTTTAAGATACTTCGTGCTAAAAGATATAGTTTTGGATTTTTGGATTCCTGAGGCATTTATGACCCTTTTCTAAGCAGTGCGCTTGCCTGATTTACATGCAGCCACATCTTTTGTTTGTGTGTATCTGTTGGTTTTATTGTTACTAGTAATTTATGGGGCGACAGTTATGCAGTTGGCACTTTGCAGGAGGGACTGGCCCCTGCACCAGGAGCTGTGTGGCTTCAGGGCTCCTGCAGAGCTGCCCCGGGACAAGGGGTTGCCAGCTGCCACCTCACAGCCACCACATCCCTGCCACAACGTCATTGCAAAGCATGTAGTCTGTGACAATGCTGTCTTCCAGGCCTGAGATGGTGCAGTGAGATTCAGCATTGCTTTCTGCTCTTACAGGCAGATTTCTACATTTGCTTCTGTTCTATCCTCCCTTTTCCTTTGCCTTGCCCCCCCC
>VZRU01010113.1:287060-298407 GCA_013398155.1 Pedionomus torquatus | reverse complement strand
CCCCCTCCCCTTCTTCTCCCCCTTTCTCTTTCCCCAGTCTTGTATTTTGTCAGATAATCTGCTGCTTCCTTCTCAGTGTCCTTATTGGACCCTGGGTTGCTTCTTTGCTCCTGCATCCTCCTTAGAGAAAGATGTTTTTGTTGTTCAGAGTTTGATTTCTATGAGGCAATGCCAGACAGGATTGGGTTTCCATACATTTTTAAACATTTCAAAATAATTCCAGTGAGTTTTCAGCAGGTGAGGGCTACTTGGCGAGACTTGGGAATGTGCGTTCAAAGCAATTTCTGAACCTGCTGAAAAAAACCCATCTGTGAAAAAGGAACAGCAAAGTATTAGTATCAGATTGTTATATATGAAAGCAAAGTCTTAAATCAAACTTTTTTTATCTGTGGATTTCTAAGAAACCTTTGGTGGAGGTGTGGACATCCGCTTAACAAATACAAACCTACTGAAAATAAGCTTTTTCTCGTTTTTGCTGCAGAGCCATCAGAATGAATCCGCAGATCCCTGAGCACCCGTGGAGCCCAGACTGGAAACCACAGCCACCAAGCAGTTTAATGCTCTGTGAGGTCCAGGAGTATGGATAATATGATAAAGTCCATATTAATGCTTCGCTGAGCAGAGGAAACTGCCCTGAATGGTGACGTAGGCTGATTTAAACCTTGATTTAATCACTCTGTAAGGTTAGAGACTGAAATGCAGCTGTGGCAGCTCAGAGACTCCAAGTCTGTTCTATACACTTCTAAGTGACTGACTTGTGTCTGGTGTAATGCAGCCTGCGTGACCTGATCCAGAGACACCCATTACCTCTACAGATGAGGCTCATAAAAGAATTTTGGGCTCAGACCAAAGGAAAAGGGCCAGATGAAATGAGTTTAAAAGTCTGAGCATTTCAGAGTCCATCTCCCAGTGGATATAGCAGCCCACATAACAAAACCTGTATACATAATTTGGAATAATTGGCAACTTTAGGAAGCAAAGCAAAGAGGAAAGTAGAGCTGCTTTAGCCAATTATTTACAACCAGCTTTTGTCTCAGATGCTTCTGTAAGGAAAATCTTGCCTGTTTGGTAGTTTTCGAATCATTAATGCCAAAGCTAAAATACTCTGTTCTCTGCTCTAAATGAGAGTCACACATTCACTGTCTATTTAACAAGCACATTTGCAGTATTTTTAAATTTAAATGATTTGTCTCCCTTTATTTCCCAACTCTCAGATGAAGACACTTTTCCTCTCCAGACACTGCTACTTCTCAGTTGCCCTCTAAGTATTTTATATGAAAGGTCATGGTCTCACAACACTGACTCCTTGCAGAGTTCAACTGGCTCTCTTTTGTAGGATAAAGCCATTCCCCATCTCCGCAGCAAGGGAGGTCCCCTGGCAGCAAAACAAATGTGGTTAGTTATGTGTGGCATGAACCTCAGCTGCACTGGGAGCTGAGCTCCGGAAAACATGTAATGGTAATGTATCTAAAATTACAAGACTAACCCATCAGCCCCTCTCAAGAAATTTAACTATGAAATGTTTTATTTTGCCTAGGGAAGGTCTATTTGGGTCTATCATCTAGTTTCCAGCAAGGTCTGGCGCTCCCTTCCTCCCACGTTCCTTAGTAGGGTGAATGGCATATAAAGAGGTCAAAGAGACTACCAGTGTCATGCCATAAATCAGTGGTTCAGCTTAGATGAGAGCCCAAAAGGCTCCTGCTCATCTGGTGTAAACTGACTCGTTCTGCTGCAGTCAACAGAGATCTGACAGCAGCAGATTTGCCCCAAGAGATTCTGAATTCCCACCTTAGATTTATCTAATTGGTATTTCAGATACCATGTTCTCTGCTGTCAATGGAGAGATTTCATTAATATACTCTTAATAAATATTTTTCAGCTACAGCTTCATAGGGTGTCTGTGCTTTTCCCCTGCCCACAGATAATATATTACGTATATGTGATTATAAAAATACCAGTAGCCAATTTAGTTTAATTTAAATTTAGATTTTGCCCTAAACAAATACTGATGTGCCCTGTATATTTTTACTGCCAGATCATGATTTAGTAACTCTATTTTGGGGGTTAAAGAGAGCACGACCTTGCTCCATATTAATATTTAAAGATTACCTTGTGCATGAAATCAGATGCTGACACAAGTCTCACAGGACTAAGAGGTTTTTAATCTTTTGAAGAAGCGGTGCCACACTGAAATATGTGTTACTACATTCAAAACAGAGCATGTAACAAATGTCCCACTAGCAGGCATCAGAGACTGCAAATTTCATTCAGTGCAATCTGCTCCACAAATATCAACCTTTTTCTAGAAGGGAAATTGCAATGCCACAAAGGCCGATGCTTGACATCATAGCAAAGGCCAGAAGCAGCATCTCAGGCATAGCAGTAAAGAGTTTGCCATCCTGTCCTAAATGTAGGAGCCATTTAGTGCCCTTTTCAAATTAATATATAGATTTTACTCTTTCAAAAAGGTGAAAGTTTACTTGCATTTCTGTAGAAATGCAATTTAGAACCCTTTAAGGAACCATGTGGCTTTTGTTTTTGAAACTGCACAAGCCTGGAATAGGAAAATTTCATTAATTTCTTTTAATACAGTTAGTTTACAAGAAAGCCAGAGGTATTTTAATAGAAAACAGAAACAGCCTGTGTTCAACATAGTTGACTAATTTTAAAATTGTTTTTAGAATATAGTTACTTTATTAAAAAAAAAATTAAAAAAAATCAAGCTTGGCCTATCAGAATTTTAGTTAATTTCTTTCCACTACGTCTACACTTCAAACAAAAATATGAACTGGAAAGCTGCAGAAGAGTCTCATTAATTTCTCACTGCCTTTTGGATGCACTCAGTTTGTACCAAAGTGCCATAGATGAGGTCTTTGTTTACAATAGTTCCTGTGTTTTGATAGCACCATGCAGGTTTTACAGGATTTGAAAATCATGACAGAATGCCCCTCCCCAGTCTCCTTTGGGGTAGGAGATAGAGATGGCAGCCTGCCTTTATGAAGGTTCCTGCCCCTGGTCTCTTGTGTTGCATTTCTGACCGGTAATCGCAGAGGATGTCCTGCTGACTGGTGCCACTGGGAGCTTCCTATAATACTACCAGAAAGCACTGGCATAGTTTGGAGGTAGCCAAGACTAAATTAGATTGATGTGGAAGACTTTGTGTGTTAGAGGATTCCAGGCCTGAGGAATCTGGAGCCTGTGAATGTGCATGCTTATTTCCAAATCAGCTGATGGTCACTGTATTTGCCCGTAAGTTTATATCTAATTGCAGGAGTCATTAAAAGGAAAAAGACCTAGACCTGTAGTTTGGGAGTTATGAAGGTAGTCCTGGAGGATTTGGTGCAAGAAGAGTAAGATCATCTGTTCTTGGAGATGCAGCTCTGCTTGTCATGGGATGCTGATGGCACAGTGACCACCATCCTCTTGGTGTTGGCCATGCCGTACAAGGTAGTATTGTCATAACTTAATGCTTACCTGACCGTTTCACAAGCAGGGTGCATATTCTTTACTCCCTTTACAACCATTAAGGCCTTTTAATCTTCCTTTTCCCTTAGCATGTACCACCCAGACCCATCTTTTTCTCATCTTTCCCCTCCCCTGGCAAGACTATGAGGAATGGGAGCAGATGCCAGACAAACACACCTTCTAATCAAGTGAGGACATAAAAGGAAAGGATAAAAAATGTGTGAAGACTTTTACTTTCAGTTCCTTCCAAGTATTCAGTCTTACTTCAATACATTTACTGGTCAGCTAATCTATCTCCCTGTAGATCTGATTATCTTCTCAGATTTTTTGGAGACAACATTTATTAGAAGTTTTTTGGTCACCATAAACACGATTTGATCTATTTTATCCTAAATGAGTGTTTTTCTCATCATGACTTATTTAGAACATCATACTGCTAACTCTCAAAAAAAAAGATTCTCAGTGAGTCACAAGTGCAGCAGGATGGCATGATGCCCTTCACAGAAATAACAGCTACAGATGCATAAAAAAATCAGAGAGAATTTGAGAATCTGAAGTTCTTTGCAAAATCTGCAACACTTTTATTATCAACATTGCCGATAGTAGAAATGGGACTGAACCGACTGATAAGCGTTCTGGTCCAATGAATTCACTTACTGTTTATGATCCTTCCAGTTCGTATTTTTAACCATTTTGGCATTCCCATTAAATCTCACTAAATATTCTTCTTGCTGGTTCAGTGCTTTCAACCAGGAAGCTTGTGAGTTTGTGAGGATTTGTATTTGATCATGAATGATTCATGAAATGAGCTTAGAAAACTAAGTTTAACATCTTAATGCTGAGGAAAAAAGAGCATCTTCTCCCATACTTGTAACAACTTGGCTAAGAAGGAAAAGTCTCATTTTAAACACTGAAATTCAGAGCATCTGTTGCCTTTCCAGCTAAGCCTCCTATCTACTAAGAAATAAGAATAATAGAATTGTAGGGGTTGCAAGGGATCTTCGGGGATCATCTAGTCCAACCCCTGAAGAAGAAACATTTTAATTTACTACCATAGTCAGCATAAAGCCAAGAGTTTTATTTTTCATTTTGTTAATACATTTTACCATAATACCTATCAGCATGGCATAGCCAGGCCATCGGGGCACAGCTGACAGCTGGTAACTGCCTATGTTGCCATTTCTCACTCACATTTAATCATGTGATATGTTTTTCTCTAAAAGCCATGTCTGAAATCAGTTGGTCTTGTTTTTAATTGTTTATGGCTAATTCTATACTTTTCTTAGACCAACAGAAAATGTATAATCTGAAGTATTAGGGACTGGTGCCTCTTCTTCCTCCTCCACTCTCTTGACCTCTTTGTGCACAGAAATGCTCTGTACTTTACTGCCTCATTTCTGATGTACATGTGTAGCATTCATAGTCTGGGAACTCACAGCTCTATTTCCCTGCTGTGCATATTCCAGACAGATGATGTTTGAGTCTTGGTTTTCACACCAGCGAAATGGGGATAATTGTGTTGCTTTGATGTACTGATAAAAGTGCTTTGTGAAAGCTAAACATTTCTTTGTGGAACATGCCATAGCATGTTTGGAAGTTCTGTATAGCAAGGAGTAGGAGGAAGACAGAGACATGGATCTGATAGAAAAAAGTCAGGACGAAACAGAGAAGGAGGTCCACAGTTATTCCCTTGCTGTTCTTTGTCTCCTACACTAGCTCTGCAAAAGGATGAGGATTTTTCCTTTTCCTTTGCTGAATGAAAAGATGATAAGACAGCATACACCTAGGGACACATGCTGAGAGACTAAAACACAATAAACATGAGTGTTCTATGGTGAAATATACATTTTGCTTCTACAATAGACATTTTGATCCAGAGTCATAAAAAGTTTAAACATAACCTGTAAATTAAAATCAATTCAAATGCTTTTGTTATTCAACCTCAGGAGGTTTTTTGTTGTGCTTTTGTGGGTCTTTTTTTAAGCTGAACAAATTCTGATCTTATGGTTAAGAGAATTATGAAAAAAAAAGAAATAGAAGTACTTCTGAAAAAGGTCTTCTAAGGTGTCCCCTAGGACTGTGATTTTAAACTGGTCTTGCATTAATTGCAGTTTCTCTGGCTGTTTGTTAGGCCATTGCCATGCTGTGTTAAGGTCTCGATGCTTTTATCTCACCCTCCCCTATTCTCTGTTTGTTCTTCAGTAAGGATGAGAGGAACCCTTACAGTATGCAAATACATAATGCTTTCTATGCTTCTTTCTTTAGAGACATAAAAGGATTTTTTAAAAAGGCAAGTTGAATATATGGCAATAAAGACATAAATCTTCAGAAGCAGGCAAGCTACACTCCCTCTGCACTTCACAAATGAAGCATGGTTTTCGCAAAGAAAGAGTTTGTTAGGAGAACCACAGAAAGCAGGATTTCCATAATGATTTGCAAGAAAAAATTCTGTAACACATGGCACCGTATATCCTTCAGAACCGCAATCCCCTTGGGACCAAATTCTTTACTACTTAATCACTGCAGTAATTAGAGATGATGTTGGCAAGTGTTCATTGAACGTTGTGTCATTTTACATCTTAAAACATTTTGGCGTTACTTTCCATTTCCTTTATTCGGTGTGTTCTGGTCCATCCCCTGGACGATTAGACACAGCTGGCCTTTTCTTTGGGACCAGGTCAGTTGTGCAATTAAGAGCTGTGTTGGTCTGCACTGATAAAAACAGAGACTAAATAATTTTATTTACAGTTTATACATTAATTTTCCACCAAACATTTTTTATAATGAGTTGTACGCAGGCGACATGATGTGAAACAAATCTCTGAGTGAAACAACAAAAAAAAAAGTCCTTGTCCTGCAGCAGGCCTTCCAAATGTACCAGAGTATGAATAAGCATCAGTCTGGCTGAAGCAGAGATCTGCAGATGGAGAGTAATATTGCAGCATCAGACCTGTGTGTGAGAGATGACCCAGATGAGAAGTGCTCTGGGGTGCACAGGCAGTGAGTGGGGGCTCAGCCCTGCTGTGCAGGGACCCACAAGTAGCATCCTCGTAACGCTGCTCCTTCCACTGTCCACTGCTCAGCATAGACCCACCAAAGGGATGTCAGATGAGGAGAAAGGGAAATACGAAAGCAGTGTTTAACCCCCCAAACCATCACTGAAACATCTGATGGTAAAGTTGAGGGGGGGGATTGGTTTTGTGTTTTTGATAATAGCCATGAAAATAGTTTGGCTTCTCTGCAATTCAGATCTGTGCCTGTAGCTGTTAACTTCAGGAAAGTAAAAAAGAATCTTCTTGGAAGAGGTCATAACAGCTAGAAATTACATGAGTATCATTTGGTTTCCTAAATATCATGGTAACTGACATATCAAGGCAGCAGACACAATGGAAGATCCCTGTACTATTCTTGTAGGCTTAGTTTGTCCTTTTATTTTGTGTGTGAGTGTGTATGTTACATTTTTAAATAGACTTTGAGGAGACACTAGAGCCTTTCAAAGGTTAGACGTGGAGGGTGCAGTAATAGCATGGCTGGGATGGACACGTCTCCCCCCATGTGTTTGAGCATCCTTCCAGCTTGGCAGACTTAAATCCAACTCAGGTGTCTTTTGCAGTTTGCTTTGGTTTTGGCCAAAGATTGGTACTAATTTCCACTTTCAGTCTTATTTCTTACAGACTGAAACAGAAAATCCATAGAATCTAAAGTTCAAATTAAATGACAATTTGTGTGACTAATGGCCTTCTATAAGACAAGTTGCCAGATTATAATGTCCTTTGAAATGCTTTCAGATCAGAAAAACACACAGTAAAAAATTATATGACAAATATAAAAGGGGAAAAGAAAACAAACTTACTAACATAAGCAAGCACTAACAGCAATTATGCTTTTAAATTATCTCCGAAGCCTACAAATCTTTGCTTTGACTCACTCATACCATACATCTGGTAAAGAGAGAAATAATATTTTTTTACCACTCAATTATAATTGGTATACTGCTGTATAATTTTAAAATGTGAGAAAGCCAAAAATTACACACACACACAAAAAACCAACCAACCAACCAAACAAAAAAGGGTAGGCAAGGAACAGCATATAAAACATGATAGAACTTTCTAAGCTAGCTTTACATACATCTCTATTCTCAATATAGAGGCATAAGGATATGCCTCTATATGGAGAATCCAACTATTCTATCAAGGGCCTGAGAACCACGTATGCATATAGTTGGATACATGTTAACGAGGCAGATCATGACCTTAAGTGGCATTGCACACATTATACAAAATACATCTGCCAAAATTATACAGATGGACGCTGCTGGTGGGTGAGATGAGATGATAGCTCTTTGGTGGTACTCATCAGCGTATGTCAAGGCACAGGAAAGGAAGTAAGTTTTAAGAAACGTATCTGAAAGCTGGAGAACACAAATTCCTTTTTATATAGGTAAAGTATCAGAGTTTGAGGACCTGAAATCTGAGAGACTGTAACACTAATTCTAGAATTAACATAGTACTGTGTGTTCTAGAGGTAGACAAGAAGTCATTGTGAAAATTGGTAGTATGTAATAGCTCAAAAACCTCTTGATTAAAGAAAATCACCACTCCTTTTAATTCTGCTTGCAAGCCTTTTCTGCAATATTGATTATTTTTCAGAGCTAAGTGATAATGTCTATTCTTTCTGCAATTAATCCATAAATTGAGTTTTGTGGTGTCCTGCACCACCTGGGACATGGCAATCCCAGGCACAAATACAGGTTGGGCAGAGAATGGCTGGAGAGCAGCCCTGAGGAGAAGGAGCTGGAAGTGCTCCTGGATGAGAAGCTCAACCTGAGCCGGCAGTGTGCGCTGGCAGCCCAGAAAGCCAACCGTATCCTGGGCTGCATCAAAAGAAATGTGACCAGCACGTCACGGGAGGTGATTCTCCCCCTTACTCCATGTTCATGAGACCCCACCTGGAGTACTGTGTCCAGCTCTGGAGTCCTCAACATAGAAAGTACATGGAACTGTTGGAACAGGTCCAGTGGAGGGCCACGAAGGTGATTAGAGGGCTGGAGCACCTCTGCTATGAGGACAGGCTGAGGAAGCTGGGGCTGTTCAGCCTGGAAAAGAGAAGGCTCCGGGGAGACCTTCTAGCAGCCTTCCAGTATCTGAAGGGAGCCTACAGGAGAGCAGGAGAGGGACTCATTGTCAGGAAGCCCAGTGATAGGACAAGGGGTAATGGTTTTAAATTGGAAGAGGGGAGATTTAGATTAGATATTAGGAAGAAATTCTTTCCTGTGAGGGTGGTGAGGCACTGGAACAGGTTGCCCAGAGAAGTTGTGGCTGCCCCATCCCTGGAGGTGTTTAAGGCCAGGCTGGATGGGGCTTTGAGCAACCTGCTCTAGTGGGAGGTGTCCCTGCCCAAAGCAGGGAAGTTGGAACTCGATGATCTTCAAGGTCCCTTCCAACTAACCATTCTATGTGTTTTTACAAGCCCACTGAATTCCAGAATTAACAGAATACTGCTATCATCAGAATAATGCTCGTTCTGTAAAAGTTTCTCAGAAAATATCTGGCCAAAGGCTGATTTCTCTGCTATTATGATAAAGACATTTATTAGTGTATTAGTGACCTGATATACCAGGGGACAGGTTCTGGAATAATTTGAAACTGGAATTCAGATTGCACCTGACCGATTGTTCCCTTTCTCCAACACTAGCACTTAAAATTCCAGAGCTGTGCCTAATCAGCAAATGTGTGTGACAAAGCCACTATTTATGATTCTGTTTGCTACCCTAAAATAAGTGCTCTTTCTTTTTTCTTTCATTTCAGAGTCTGTCACGTATATAAATTTTCCAAGAGATTATGTTAGTTTTGTGCCGAGAATTGTATCTCTCAGTCTTTGTTACATTTATAATATATGCTATACTGATACCAAAAAGGAGAATAGTTTGAAGGATTTTTATGTAGCCAATTCAAAATTCAGATGCCTCAAGCCAAATTTCTTTGCAACAGTTCTAATTATCGTTTCCTAGATTCCCATCTTGCATAGTTCAATATCCCTTCATATATATTTAAAACGAAAAATACAGGTGTTGTTTGTACCTTTAGATTTTAAGCATTACTTCCTTTTCTATTTTTCCAATGCAAATACTCCAAAATGACCATGAGGCAGTAGGTATTATTGGATGCACATTAAACACAGCGCTGAACACAGACTGAGTGGCTGCAAGGCCAGATATCTTGATAGTGTGAATGGGAGCATAAGACACTAGAATTTCACAGATCTAGTGGTATAATATAGACAAGTTTCTGTATCTTACTTTGCCTTGGTTTCTGTTCCTTTTAGTGCTTTTACATCAATTTGTTGGGTTGATAACAACAGGGAGTGCCCATCCCTGCTGTTCACCCTCTCCAAGATGACCAGCTCTCCTTTCGTTTAAAAAAAGCCTTTGAAAAGTGCAAGCGTGACAGCTTACAGTTTGTCTCTGCCCCACGTCCCCTGTTGCTGAGTAAACTGTACATTAGGCAGGCTTTTGCTCAAACACCAGTTGCAGTGTCATGGGCAATAGCCCTTGTCCTAGGCTTGCTCTTGTACCACGCCAGTGGGATCCAGGATCCAGCTGAATTCAGCTGCAGGGTGAGCAGCCTCCCTGTGCCTGGGGACAGCCCAGCAATTCCTTCCAGGGAGAAGAGCTGGCTTACACCATCTTCAGCACTCTATGTTGTTTTATTTTTATAACAGTAAGAACCTCCTTATAACATTTGAAGACTGAGTTAAATATCAGCCTGGAGAGACAAATGGCAGAAATACAGCCCAGGATTCACTTACTTCTGACCTCACTAAGCTTTCTGCTCTTAATGCAGTGTGTTACTGGTTGTGGGAAAACAAAACAAGCTAAAATGCATCCTTTTCTCATTGAAGTAGATGACCGAATTTATCCCTTGAGGCTCTCAGACACCCTGCTTCAGCCCCAAAAGAAAAGTATTTGGGTTCTGCAACAAAAGGAAAGACAATTATAAACCAGATTCTCCTTTTGCTCACTTTAAATCCACATGGTATTTTGTGTGCTATTCTTTGTGCTGTCAGACATACAGAAATTCTACTGTGTTGCAAAAAACCTTATACGCTGTAAAAATGAGCTTTACTTTTTAAGTCATGTCATAGCAAATTGTCTTTGAGTGTGTTATAGAAATTGCTGTACTTCCTGCGGGAAAAGTGCCAGAGAGGTAAGTTTCCTACACCGTTTTTTGAATTTATATCTGTTGTTTCAGAAAAATCTTTAAATTATTTTTATCCATAAAAGCAGTAAATTCAGAATAGTTCTCTGTATTTTACATATATTTTACATAAAGTTATAACAGTGGCACAATGTCCACCAAGCTGGTGAGGGGTCTAGAGAACAAGCCATATGAGGAGAGGCTGAGGGAACTGGGCATATTTAGTTTGGAG
The DNA here is from genome assembly GCA_013398155.1 of Pedionomus torquatus. Classification (NCBI taxonomy): domain Eukaryota; kingdom Metazoa; phylum Chordata; class Aves; order Charadriiformes; family Pedionomidae; genus Pedionomus; species Pedionomus torquatus. Next base: position 287,511 of record VZRU01010113.1, on the reverse strand, counting down.
AAGAGGAGGCTGAGGGGGGATCTCACTGCCCTCTACAGCTACCTGAAAGGAGGTTGTAGAGAGGTGGGTGGTGCCCTCTTCTGCCAATGAATATTGACAGGACCAGAGGAAATGGTATGAAGTTTAGGCAGGGGAGGTTTAGCTTAGATATTAGGAAGAACAATTTCACTGAGAGGGTGGTCAGGTACTGGAACAGCCTGCTCAGGGAGGTGATGGAGTCACCATCCCTGCAGGTATTTAAAAAAGGTGTAGATGTGGCACTTCAGGGCAGGCTCTAGTGCCTAAGATTATTGGGGTGGGGAATTTGTTTTGTGAGGTTGCTGGGTTTTTGTTTGGTTGGTTGTTTTGGTTGTTGGGGTTTTTTTTGCTTTTTGGTGGTTTTTTTTTTTTTTTTTTTTTTTTTTTTTTTTTTTTTTTTTTTGTTTTAACTGGTTTTCTTGTGACATCACGA
>VZRU01010113.1:264035-287034 GCA_013398155.1 Pedionomus torquatus | reverse complement strand
CCAACCATGAAGATTCTGTGATTTTGTGATATGTTTCATATACACATGGATTAAGGTAAATGTAGCAGGTTGAGCTAAAATTACCAACCAAAATCCCAATGATTTGGGTAACTCAGTTTCTGGATAACAGGTTAAGTGAAATACACTTTTAAGAGTTATATCCCAAAAGGAGCTATGCATATGCCTTCAAACTAGGAGACCAAGTGCAGCACAGGTAAAAATCATTAATAATTGTGCTGTGGCTTATGGCTATGTAAGAGCTCTTTATGTGCCGGTACATGCTGTCACAAGGAGTACCTCTCTGGTTGGGAGCCTTAGCAGAGAGGTCAAGGGCTCTAGGAAGAAGTAGACTGACTTACCTCCTCAGGCTTTGATGGACTTCACCAGGTCTGTCTCTGTTACCATAGTTTCCATTTTGTTCTCTAGATAAGAAATAGAAGCATTTCAGTCTGTAGTTCACAGAGGCCTTGATCAGTCGGTTGACATAGGGTCCCTGCCTGTGGTGAGGTTTAAGGGAATGAGAAGTAACTATGCAGAGGCCTGTTGTGTGGGTGTTAAAATCAGACTTTTTTTCTTTTTTCCTTTTTCCTTGTTTGCTTGCTTTTAGCCATGTCCATGTTCATAGAAGCTTCATGCAATACATTTGAGTCACCAGCTTGGTAAAGGGTATCTTCAGCTAGCAGTTTTATAAGAAATATTGTCCAATTATTGCATATTCCAGAAACTCAGCTGTTGCACATCCTTTAATGGGGTTGTTGAGCTCAATCGCTTTTGGCTATGGACAATTTTATTGGGTGTCCTATTAACATTGCTCTTCTTTCACNGTGAGCAGCCTCCCTGTGCCTGGGGACAGCCCAGCAATTCCTTCCAGGGAGAAGAGCTGGCTTACACCATCTTCAGCACTCTATGTTGTTTTATTTTTATAACAGTAAGAACCTCCTTATAACATTTGAAGACTGAGTTAAATATCAGCCTGGAGAGACAAATGGCAGAAATACAGCCCAGGATTCACTTACTTCTGACCTCACTAAGCTTTCTGCTCTTAATGCAGTGTGTTACTGGTTGTGGGAAAACAAAACAAGCCAAAATGCATCCTTTTCTCATTGAAGTAGATGACCGAATTTATCCCTTGAGGCTCTCAGACACCCTGCTTCAGCCCCAAAAGAAAAGTATTTGGGTTCTGCAACAAAAGGAAAGACAATTATAAACCAGATTCTCCTTTTGCTCACTTTAAATCCACATGGTATTTTGTGTGCTATTCTTTGTGCTGTCAGACATACAGAAATTCTACTGTGTTGCAAAAAACCTTATACGCTGTAAAAATGAGCTTTACTTTTTAAGTCATGTCATAGCAAATTGTCTTTGAGTGTGTTATAGAAATTGCTGTACTTCCTGCGGGAAAAGTGCCAGAGAGGTAAGTTTCCTACACCGTTTTTTGAATTTATATCTGTTGTTTCAGAAAAATCTTTAAATTATTTTTATCCATAAAAGCAGTAAATTCAGAATAGTTCTCTGTATTTTACATATATTTTACATAAAGTTATAACAGTGGCACAATGTCCACCAAGCTGGTGAGGGGTCTAGAGAACAAGCCATATGAGGAGAGGCTGAGGGAACTGGGCATATTTAGTTTGGAGAAGAGGAGGCTGAGGGGGGATCTCACTGCCCTCTACAGCTACCTGAAAGGAGGTTGTAGAGAGGTGGGTGGTGCCCTCTTCTGCCAATGAATATTGACAGGACCAGAGGAAATGGTATGAAGTTTAGGCAGGGGAGGTTTAGCTTAGATATTAGGAAGAACAATTTCACTGAGAGGGTGGTCAGGTACTGGAACAGCCTGCTCAGGGAGGTGATGGAGTCACCATCCCTGCAGGTATTTAAAAAAGGTGTAGATGTGGCACTTCAGGGCAGGCTCTAGTGCCTAAGATTATTGGGGTGGGGAATTTGTTTTGTGAGGTTGCTGGGTTTTTGTTTGGTTGGTTTTTTTGGTTTTTGGGGTTTTTTTTGCTTTTTGGTGGTTTTTTTTTTTTTTTTGTTTTGTTTTGTTTTGTTTTTGTTTTTTTTTTTGTGTGTAAATGGTTGGACTTGATGATCTCAGAGGTCCCTACCAACCATGAAGATTCTGTGATTTTGTGATATGTTTCATATACACATGGATTAAGGTAAATGTAGCAGGTTGAGCTAAAATTACCAACCAAAATCCCAATGATTTGGGTAACTCAGTTTCTGGATAACAGGTTAAGTGAAATACACTTTTAAGAGTTATATCCCAAAAGGAGCTATGCATATGCCTTCAAACTAGGAGACCAAGTGCAGCACAGGTAAAAATCATTAATAATTGTGCTGTGGCTTATGGCTATGTAAGAGCTCTTTATGTGCCGGTACATGCTGTCACAAGGAGTACCTCTCTGGTTGGGAGCCTTAGCAGAGAGGTCAAGGGCTCTAGGAAGAAGTAGACTGACTTACCTCCTCAGGCTTTGATGGACTTCACCAGGTCTGTCTCTGTTACCATAGTTTCCATTTTGTTCTCTAGATAAGAAATAGAAGCATTTCAGTCTGTAGTTCACAGAGGCCTTGATCAGTCGGTTGACATAGGGTCCCTGCCTGTGGTGAGGTTTAAGGGAATGAGAAGTAACTATGCAGAGGCCTGTTGTGTGGGTGTTAAAATCAGACTTTTTTTCTTTTTTCCTTTTTCCTTGTTTGCTTGCTTTTAGCCATGTCCATGTTCATAGAAGCTTCATGCAATACATTTGAGTCACCAGCTTGGTAAAGGGTATCTTCAGCTAGCAGTTTTATAAGAAATATTGTCCAATTATTGCATATTCCAGAAACTCAGCTGTTGCACATCCTTTAATGGGGTTGTTGAGCTCAATCGCTTTTGGCTATGGACAATTTTATTGGGTGTCCTATTAACATTGCTCTTCTTTCACCACTGTTCCCTTTCCTTTCTTGGGTTTCCTACACTCACAAGTCCACTCTAAAATTTCAGGGCAGTGAGGACAGCACCTTTACTGAAGCACTAAGAAGTAATAAAAAGTAATAAAAGTAGTGACTGCAGTTAAACACCTCTAGTAATAGCGTTTTTGTAGAAACAGTAATTGCCTTCAGATATCCTCTTCCTCCCTAAAGTCACCATTCCTTCCAGCACAAGAAAGGCTACAAGAAGGGCAGGGACAAGCCTTTACTGCCCGTCACTCTCCTTATTTTACTACCGGTGGCAATTTCAGATGACTTTATTCCCATGCCAGTGTCTTTCCCCCTTCTTTCTTCATCTCTGGGCAGTGGGCAGGTCTTTGGAGTTAATGCAAGTATTGTTGTGCAGAAGCAGTATTCTCTGTCACTGTACTTTTCCCCTTAATAAATAGATACTATCTGCAAGAGAAGAAAGGCAGTATGTGAGTTTTTTTAATTTATTTTGCAGGGACTGTTAAAAGGTAGGGAACTCATTATGTTCCAGTCAGACAGGAAGTTTTATTTACAATTTCTTACTTCAATGCAGCCATGGCAAATTATATCAGCCCTTCAATTCATGCATTATCATTACTTCCTTACTTTCATACCCTTTCCAGAATTACACTGCCACTGACCTGATGAACCCATTTTCTTTTAAAATCACTCCTATTTTATGTTTACAGATTGCTTGGGAAAACTAAACAGCAGCAGCTAAAAGAGCAGACGAGTTTGCCATGTATAATCAAAAGGTCAGAGTCTATTTTCAGGCTTGTTTGGGGCCACCACTGAAAAAAAAGCAGCGAGCCATCTGTACCCATACAGGTGTCAAAGGTTTGCTCTCGCACACACCACATCGGCTAAAGCCAGGGAACACAGCCATTGACTCCCCTGATGCCTCCTGTTTGATCATGGATGCTGGAGGGGGCTTGCGAAGATGCTCATCCCAGGACACAAGCGTTTCACCTCATGCCTGGCCAGGAGCACGGGTTCAATTCTTGTGCCATCGCTTTGAAAGAAAGGGTCTCTCATCCTTTCACAAACACTGTCAGCTAGACTGATAGATGGAGCTGAAGTGGATGGGTGACAGTATGATAGGAATCAATGACTCTTTGAGGTTTACTTACTTTTTCTGCAGAGATCAAAACTTTCAGTAGGATCTGCCAGCACACAGCTGCTTGCATTTTACCCTTCTGTTCAACTATCTCTGTCAACTGTATCAGCATGGAGCAATAGCCAACATCTTGCTGGAACTACACCCCTGAAGTTCAGTTGTGTATTGGTGGACCAGATCTATTGCCCCAAGCTCCAGCATCACAGGATCACTTCCTTTTCCTCGTGGCTCCTCTGCTTGCTTGTCTCTTTACCTGGTAAACAAGCTTTAATGCATTAAAAGCTCAACTTCCAATTCCCTGACTGAGCAAGGCAACATAGCAGGACCGAAAGCTTTGCCTTTTCCTCAGTTTTCAGCAGCTCTCCCTTTCCAGCCTGAGCCCCTCTCTGGCTCCCTTCATCTCCATCTCAGTCATCCATTTTGTGCTCCTGTTTCCTTTCATATCTCTTCCCTTACTTCTGTGTCTCCACAGTTTCTTGGCCTTCCCCTCTGGAGCACAGCATAGCGCTATCTGAAAGACCGCTCTAATTACAAGCTCGGATGCCTGGTGCACAGGGACAAAGAATGGTCACTGCTGGCACAACGTTACAGGTCAGCTTAGCACTCATCCTTATTACCTGGATTAACAAGGTGGCACTAAAAGCTATCTCGTGCCTGTCTTTTTCACTTGGAAGAATGACTAAGAGCTTGATTAGTTAATCTTAATTATCTACACTAACTAAGCATGCTGCCAATAAGGAAATAGGCTGCTATTATACACCAACTAATACACTAAATTATTAGGGACTATACTGAAGAAATGTACTCTTTTATTGAGTACAGTCTGAATTGCTGCTGCTCAATTTGCTGTGAGTTGTGAATTTGCTTTGAATTACTTTTACCATTTGAGAATTGCCAAGCTTTATACCATGTTTTGCATGAGAACTCAGCTGCCCTTTCGCTGTTGTGTTTGTAGTTCCCTTCCAAGAAACCTGCCTGCTGTTCGCAGGTTTCTCCTTCTCTCTCTCTTAGTATCTCCTTTGGCTATGAGGAATGCAAATAACTGATTTAAATTCTGTGTTTTGCAAGGAAACTTCCTGCTGGGACTTGACTCAGTCCAACTGGTGTCTTCTCCCTGCCTGGAGAAAACCTTTGTCCTCCAGGCTGATGACAGACACTTAAAAGGGAATCTGCTTGGTTTGCCCCCATTAGCCAGCAGTGGGAAAGAGAAAATTGTCCTTTCCACATATTCTTTACTTGTACAGCATTGGAACTGTTTATTCAAATTGCTTTCTTCTTTGGTATCATCCAATGGGATCGGCTGAGTCACACCTTGATTCACAGTTCTCTTCCGTCTAAAGGTTTCTTTTCCCCTGGATTGCCAAAACTCCCACACAACAGACCTGTTCTTTTCTTGACATGTTTACACTGCACCTACTGGACAGGAAGCCAGAGAGAATATTTTCATGGACTCTAAATCCTCTGCTGAGGATGATGGTGGAGGCCACCAGCGCAAACTCCCATTTGGCATTACCTGGGAGAATTTATGTTACTTATTCATTGTGCTGCCCTTCTCGCAACAGGGACAGACTTTGGTGCAGGTAAGGATGTATTAAGTGGCTGGCAGACACTTGTCCCGGAAAAGGTGTCATTTTGGTGGTACTGTAGATGAGAGACAGTTGCTATATTTAGGTCTGTAAGCTTGAATAATTTTCATTAGGGTTGCTCATGGTCTGTCTTTGCCAAATGGGACATCAGCATAATGCTAAAGGGAATATTCTGTTTAATATTCTATTGCCCAGCCCTTTGTCTTTCTTTCACCCATGGTAACTGACAGAAAGTTTGTGAGTTTTTCATTTGAATAAAATTTCTCTCTAGCTGTGGGCAGAATGTAGAAAAAAATCAATAGCTATTAAGATACAAAATACTGCAGGATCTGGACCCTATGGGTAGAAGAAGCAAGGACCCTTTATTTGTTCACATTCCTGAGTGCTAGCATTCGTTATCTGACCTCACTGCCCACATCCTGCTCTTTCCCCAGCTTTTCAGTGGGTTTTTTGTTGCCAGAAGCCAAACAGAGGATGCTTTGCCCATTGCGTTCTGCTGCATTCTGTGTTAGTTCCTTGTGAAAGTGCCTCCAGGTGCTTTCCCAGGGCTCACATTTTTTTGTTCAAGAACAAGTTCAGAAAAAAGAGTTACCAGAGGTTTTAAAACCCATTTTCTTTTTATCTAGTGTTCTATTAAAGCTTTCCTCCTAAGCAGCTTACAATAATATAAACAAGCCACAGAAAAAACTCACTGTCAATCTGCTCCTATAAATTCCTACAGGTCCAGGGGCTTCGGGAGCTGGATATTGCACCTTCAGGCCTTGGAGTCAGAGATAAGTATCAGATAATTCACTCCTCTAAAAAATGCTCCCTTATATTCAGAGTGGAGAGCAGGAAGGGGTAAGAGAAGACAGGAGGAGGTGTGCTGAGAGCTGTCCCCGGAGTGCAGGAGGAGGATGGAGACCCACAAGCTCACAAGTACCACAGCTGAGTGAGCGCTCAGCTCTCCCTGGCACTGGTGGCTGAGTGAGTGCTTTAGTGCTGTTCTTGGCTGCACAGCTCCTTCCTCGGCATAAAGCCCACGCTTCCATCGTTCATCTTGTGATGGTGCAGACCACCATGCAGCCCCTGGGGCTGCTTTAGCAGAGAGAGCGTCCATGTCAGCAGCCACAGCCAAGAGAGGTGTTGGCTGGGGGTCTCTCCCTTCAGCTGGGGGTCTCTCCCTTCGGGTGGTGTTGCTCTGCCAATTGCAGGCTGACAGTGCTGCAACACTCCTGCTTTCAGAGGTGCTCAGGAATAATGAGCAAAATCTAATTAAGAAAGGTGATATACAGTAGGTTAAGTCAGCTGCATCCGAGTGTGAAATGGAGCCATTATAAAACAAAACACAACACGGTAGAGCAGCACCTCAGGAGCTCCACAGTCTTAGAGGGATGCTGCCAGGCTTCCCTGGCATTGGTGAGGGGACGCACCAGCAAGAGCAGTTAATGTGTTGGGCTGTCATTGCCCGTGGTAGAGGTCTGCTTGTTGGTGCAGCTGCTACTCAAAACAGGGGGCAAGAGGAGTGAATCCTGGCATGGACATCATGGCAGAACGCTGGCCTGACCATGACAAGAGAGGAGGAATGGGAAAGGGGGCAATAAGAAAGCATTATTTCAACAGAAAGGAGAAGGAAGGAAGGCAAAGAGAAGCTGGGCAGTCAGGGGGTGAGTGTGAAGGGCAAGGTGAAGATGAAAAGCTCTTCAGCTATCAGAACATGTGTTTGTCATCTGACAAGCTGAACTTGGCCTGGCCCACTGGTAGCAGCTGTAAGAAAGCTGCTCTGCTCAGATGGTAGTGGGTGCCCAGCTGAGAGTGGGTACTGGAGTCAGTGCTTTGCACTGGGTATGATGTGATGGCTGCACGTGTGTGCAAGTTTTCCTCTTCAATGATGCTTTTTGTTTTATAAACAAAAGCACAAACCAAGAAAATCAACAAACTACCAATAAAACTCCCCCAGCTTTCTTAAGATTGCAGCCTTCTGAGATTAACAAGTCAAACTTTAAAACAAGGATATAATATTTTTTTCTTCATGATGCTACTGTGTATGAAATAGTAGAACAAATTCTACTATTTGAACTGAGCTTTAAAAAAAATCTGGAAAAAAAATCCATTTAATCTTGCTGGAAAAGCCACTTTTAAAACAGGCAGGAATGGTTGCACCTTAAAATATTTTTAATAGTAATTGTTTGCAGTTCTCTCTCTAAAAGTTGGAGAAAGGGCATCTTGAATATATGACAGTAAGTTCAGCACAAGTGAAGCAGCTTTCAAACGTGCTAGAAAGGATATCCACAGTAATAGGATTAGTACAAAAAGAACATGTCCTCTTTGTATCTAAAATCCTGAGGCTAATTTGTCTTGGTTCCACCCTTCCAAAAACTTTTGTAACAAATTACTTTTGTTAGGAACACTTAATGATGTTTCACTGTTAAAATGCTCACAAGAAATACCTAACACCTGCTGGGAAAATTATCTGTAAAGGTTATCACAGTAAGGCTTGGATGTAAAATGTCAAAGGACAACTTCATCTCTTTCCCTTTTTTCACCCTTCATACCCCAGCTACAGGCAGGAAAATTGGGGGAGTTTTTGCAAAATTGTCAGACAGGCAGGAGTTTACTTCCTTCCAGCCTCTTTCTATTCTCAAGAGAGCCTTAGGATGCATTTTTTTTAACCTAATAGGTAGAAAAGCGAAGGCAGAGGAAATTAATAATTCACTAAAACTTTGCAGGAGAACAGTCTAATAGAAGAGCTCAATGTCTGCCATCATTGTCACCTGAGGGACAACTTACCAGCCAAGCCAAGAGGCTCCTACTGCTGAGGCTACATGATGCCCGCCTGGAGGGGAGCACCAGCTGGGGACCCTGCTGCTGCAGGGGCACAGACGTGCAGAAGGATTACCTCCAGCTTTAGGATAACAGCACATTGGCTACAGTCCCCTTTACTTCAGGTTTCTGCACTTTGCCACTCCCCTGCTCTGCCACTTCACCTCGCGACCCCCACATTAGCCCACGTATTTAATGCACTAACTTTAGTCTTAGTGGAATCTAGTAGGCATCCTGATCCTGCCCCCCAAAGCCAAGACGCTTCAGAGCAACGTTAAGATTCATATTGAAGTAGTGTTTTTTTGTTGTTGTTTTCTACTGAACCCTTTTATTTGGAACAGATGCAAGACACTTAGATGTTAAAGATTTTTGTTTGACAACTGCAAATGTTTGTGAATGCAGCTGTTCATGTTGGTATGATTCCTACCCTTGAGATCAGTCACTCTCGGAAGAGTCTCTGCATGATCTGGTCTACGCCATAACCCGTCTCTCTCCAAAACCTCATGGAAGAAAGTCTCTTCACACTTCTGAGATCAACATTCACTCTCCACATTAGTCTAGGTGTTTGTTATTAACATATCCATCTATAATTTGTTTACAGGATGGAGAAGCAGCAGCAGAAAGTATAATCAAGCTTGGCCACAGTCTTTGTCCTTGATTTCTCTTCTGGTCACGTCAGATTTCCATGAAGCCTGCAGTAGAAAGCTTGACATACTCTATTCTTTGCAGTGGTCCTGTTGACCTGTGCAAGCTCTCCCCCTGCACCTTAGAAAAGAAACCCCTGAAAGCAGAGTGTGCTTTTCATTGTTCCCATTCAGTGTCTTTCCACTAACAGTAGAGTCCCTTCATGTGGTTGAGCATTCTGGCACCTCTGTGTGAGTGCTAGCTAGGGCTCACAGCTCCCCAAGTATCTGTGTAGTGCAAACTGGTTAAAATGGGAATGTCCAGGAAATGAGTTCAGAGGAACTGGGATTCTAAGAAGAGGTGGATTTTGTGACAGTGGGGGTTTTTCATTGGTAAGTGCTGTGCATGGTAGGAGACACACACTGGTCATGGACAGGACATCATCTTTTTTATCTTATTTCCCGGTGTTTCTCAGCTTTGGCTTTTCTTTTATCTTTGTTTCACTTATTTATTTACTTTGTCTCATGCAGCCAGTGAACAGCCACAAGTGTCTGATTTCCAGAGGTTTGATCACGTTAAGTGAGGAAGTGTTACAGTTAATGCTCTCTGCTCTTCCTCCTGAGTATGCTACACTATGCGTAGATGTAATGGGGTGAAATACCTCAGGTGTATCTATGACAATCAGGCCAAAGTAGTTTTGCCCAACACAATCTCTCACTGTCAATACCATATTTCCTATCTTGATGTTTCTATGACAAGACTTCTTTTTTTCCTGTGCAATATCTTGATTGTTATGTTTATTTGTTTTACATGATTGAGGCCTTTTACTCCTATAGTAAAGGATTTTGTAGAAAGTCTTTACAAAACCCAAAGGCTGTGAAAGCTGTCCAGGTAATGTTTGATATGTGCCACATATATAAAAGTTCTTGCTCATTGTGGTTTTAGATAACTGTGTTCATGATCAGTGACAAAAACATAGAATACCTTGGAAGTAAAAAGAGGCTATTTCTGTTCCTTAAATTTTGATAACGTGTTGACCTCCTTAATGAAACTACAGAAAGGGTCAACATCCTTTGCTGTCTTTTCGAGTGGTCTGGTTTGGAAGATTTCTTTTTTTTACTCATATGCCCTCTCTGTTTTCAGGTGACTACAGTTGCAGCTATTCTCTTATGGACTGCTTTTTTCTGTTTTGTACTCTGTCATAAGGGTACGGATTTCCGACAGCTGCAAGATATGTCTCAGATAATTCACTGATTGCTGGTGGTGACAGGCAAAATGCTGAAAATCTCCACTGTTTTTTAAAACTGTGTAACAGCAAACCCCTGATGGTTGGTTCATAAAAGATGGCTTTGCAAGAAGACAAGAAAATCCTTACTGCCGTTTTGGAGGTCTTAAAAAACAATAATTCTTTTTGTTACAAACAAAGTTTTCATCTCTTTCCACATTCATGACCTTGACAACGTAAACATGTATAAAACTTTATCACTGGGTTGATAACTTGTCACCGTTTTTTCTTAAGTAGTCATTTTCCCCTGCAGATATCTTTGTCTCTTATGCCAGTCTTCCCCACTTCTTTTTTGCAATATGTGAAAACATTAGCTCCAGCTGTTCTGCTATTTGGATAGACCTCAACACAGCTGGTGATTATAAGGGAAATGTTGTCTGATGGGCACAAAAGGACTTGATGGCTGCCAGCAGCTCCCTGGTCAGTGGGCAGCACTGCTGCTGGCCCATGGGGAGAGGCCACATGCCAGCGTCATCTCTGGGTCTGCCTTGGGGCACAGCCCAGACCCAACATCTGCTGCCTTCTCCCAAGACAGAAACATGAGCTCTTCCCAGCCTCAGTAAGTCATTTCATCTTCTATTTGGTTTTCCCCATGCATAAAACAGGGGTGAGCAAAATCTGTCCATGCTGTGTGGTGTTCAGCAGCCAACTAAATGGGCTACGTACAAAACCTGCTGGGAAAAGCAGCTTATTATTCTGGGCCCCCTATTTTGGAGTGTTGAGAAAGGAAAGTAAGGTGTAAACTCAGACTTTCCTCTGAGCTGGGATCAGAGAGAGTACTGCTATAGCGGTTTCTGACTTGGCACATTGTTTCCCTTTATTGTAATAATCCCAAAAATAGAAAAAGGATTTTAACAAGGCTGGTTATGCAATCGGTTATCTTTGTGATTACAGGAGCATGGGCTGCTGTATGTACACCTGTACCTCTCAAATGACCCTACTGCAAGGCAAGTTTCTCTTTTTTTTTTTTTTTTTTTTTTTTTTTTTTTTTTTTTTTTTTTTTTTTTTCCTCAAGTGATAAACCTTTTACAGCCAGTCCCATATGTTAATATTCATCAGGGAAGGATACTGGCAAGATGGAGAGTCAATAACAGAATCTGCAGAAGGTTATATATGTGGTCACATGAAGCAGAAGGGTTGTCTCTTGGAATTGGAGAACTGTGTATATCCCATAGCTTTCTCCTGAATCTGTGAATTAAGGCCATCCCTGAAAGGTGGGGATGTGAGTTGTGGTTCTCATGCACCAAATGACTTCAAGCGTGGATGCTCTGTTGCTTGCCCACAGATTTACCTTTCCAGATCTTGATCCACACATGTTTGGACCTGCTGAAATGAAGGGAAAGCGCTTGTGTGTTGGATGTGATTTACCAAGGAGTCAGCTTGCAGTATGCTCTGCTACTGCAAAGAACTCTGAATGTTTTCTGCAAGAGTAACTGAGATAATCAAGCCTTAAAAGCAAACAGAGGAAAAAAAATAACCCTAAAACAAACTTCAAAACGCTAGCCAGGGCTATTTCCAATCTCCATCAGCAACGCTTAAGTGAGCTGGGACTTCTCTGACAGCGGGAGTCGTAGGTGGAAAAATTTCACAAAAAAAAAAAAAAGAGAGAGAAAGCATATGCACAGCAGGTCTCTGAAACAGCAGTGCTAGAAGACAATTTTTAAAGGTCAGAATTATTATAGGACATTAATTAGCAATCAGATAATGCTCAAATTGCCTTAGAAAATTTAGACATTGTGTAAGGCCATACGCTGCAGTGGGTGCAGCCACCTGAAAAGAATTTGGACACTTTAACAGAAAATATGCCTTGCTCAGAACAGAGCTAGATGAACATAATGAGAAAACAATATGACTTCTCTAAAGTAATTAGGAGGTGGTAGCGAGAGTAAATAAGCTTTTGCAGAACAAGGTATTAGTGAATCAAATGAGAGCAAATAAACTGGGTCTCAGGTTCTTTGCAAATGTGGAAAAGAGAAGTTAGATAATCCTGTCTTTTAACAGTGGTACTCAAGATGTTAGCAAAAGGCAAAAGTGTCTCTGCAAGGACAGGAGATTACAGAACAGATGGAATGTACTTAACAGTTCCTGATCCCAAATGTACCAAAAACATCAAAACATTTTTCACTGGCATCAGTAAGGTCTTCATTTGACCTCTAGAGAACTCAGGTAGGTTACATAGATTTCAGGGACAGTAAACGACATGCATTTCTAGGAGAAATGAATAAAAAACTATTCTGGAGCTTTATTTTCTTGTTCTTAAATTCAGAGTGGATCAAGGCTGGGCATGTATCTCTTGTAATCCAAAAGTTGTTTTACCACTTTTAAAAATAATGTGATATTGACTAAAGAAATATTTGATTACTGATATCTGCTCATTTGGTAATTCTGTGCATATTTTAACATGGTAATTGCTGCTGGAGGAGAGTGATAATCATGTTCTAAACTTTCTTCTTTTTTATGGGAGCCTAAACTGCAGAATTGAAACTGAATTTTGAAGATGTTTATATTTAGGGAGTTGGCTTCATTCATTGTAAATAGAGTATTTCAGAAACTTGGAACAGCATTTGGCTTCCATTTCTAGCCTTTCAGCCTACAAAAGTGCACAATGTAGAGTAGGTGTGTGAATGTCTCTGTACTCAGCCTATATACAAACATTTAACCTTTATAGACCTTTTATATAATACATACTTATGTAAAGATGTATATTTGTATTTGCTTAATAGCATTTGCCAAGAAATGTTTGTACTACTGCAACATCATCCTAAGATACCTGTTACAGGTAGATGGAAAAGCTACAGTGAATTTTTCTTCTCAAGTATGAGAAGAAAATTCTAGTTAACATTTTAGCATGAATGCTGTCATAAGGAGTATAAAAAGAGTGGGAAAGAGGATATATCTTCTAAAATATGGAACAGGGACTTTGAAGCAGACAATGTCTAATACTTTTCCATTATGAATTTCCACTGAATTGGCTCAACAGCCTGAGATAAAAACAGCTGAAGATATCTTTTTTTTTTTTTCCTTTATGATGGGGACATGTAGATTGAGGTGAGAACTCTCCAAAGATTATCTGCAGAGTGCCAGCTTTTAATGAATCCCATTTGTTTTCTTGATTAAGTCTGCTATTACCCCTGTTTAGTCTTGTCATGAGCCTATTAGCTGGAATTTTCATATCATGGTTTAGAAGAGAAATTAGCCTAGAAGAGCAGCACTCATCATCAGACAATTTTCAGTGTATTTAATATAGTTTACAGTTTATTAATTCGGTAGCCTCTAACCTTGTATATATAAACCAAATATTCTTTGTGGTGAAATTCATAGGCCAAGAAGGTTTGCAATCAATTACCAGCTTGTGGTAATAATTAGTGTGTCACTAATGTACTTACAGCTACAAGGATTCTTCAGTGAACTTGTGTCTGACAGGCTGTGTCAGGCCTACGATTTGTGAGACAGAAGCTACTTTAGAAAGAAATGGCTCTGCAAAGGTTTGACCTCTTACCTTCAAAAGATAAGCATCCAGGAGGCTTATCAAGCTTTGTGGTCACAAAGTACTCAAGAGCTTTGGAAGTGCTTAAAAGCCATGTGATGGCTACAGTGTGAAATGTACACAGGTGTAGCAGGGTTCTCAAACACTTGACTTTCTTGAAAAAGTTGTGAGAACAGTCCTTAGGAGATTTAAATATCTCCATCACTCTTCAGATTCTCTAAGTGAAAAGAGCGGAGTAGGGTGAAACGTGCTTTTTAAATGACATTTTGCAAATTTCAAGTGATGCCATTTCAGCCTCTCCTGGATGTGAAGACTTGGTCAGTGGAATTTGCAGAGCTGCCACAGAAGTATTTCATCAGTGAAAAGAGCCACAGAGGACCACGGCTGAATCATGGGGTGATGCCCTGGCATTAGTCTGTAATGGGAAACACGACTTAGCCAAGTACTTGGAACCAAACATTGCAAATATTTGGACGTTATGTCATTACTTAATATTACCCATTCAACATCTTCTTTCTCTTTTTCATGTTTTCTTTGTGTCGCTCCAAATGACTCGGCTGGCCTGCTGGCATTTCCCTTTTTATCTCCCGCTTTTCCTCTTTTCCACCTTTGTTTCTGTAAGTCCTGAAACAGAGTGGGAATCTTGATCACTCTATTCTCTCCACTTCAGAGTTCCCACATCATTTTCTATTTGAAGAACAGTGTGGGAGACATCCTGTAATCAAGGCAAAAACAACTCCAATCATATTGCTATTCCACAGGAGGTCCCAAAGATGCCCAGAAGAACTTTCTGGGCCCAGAGGCTGTTATGGAGAACACCAGTTGGTAATCACAATGCTGCTATTTTTTATTTTTTTTTTCCCAAAAGCTACTTGAATTCAGATTCCTGCTTAATTTCTGGTTTGCGTGGAAAGTAAACAGCTTCATAAAACTGGTAAGTGACCATGACTACATCTAAAGAATTCACTCTTAAGAATAATTCAGATGGCTTAAGAGAAACCTACCCTTCAAGAAACACAGCTTTTCCAAACCCTGTAGTTTCCTTGCACAATACTCTACCTACCTACAAGTAAATGTATTCAGTAAATGTATTACAACCCTTTCAGTCTGTTCTGCTTTACATACTCGACACCATGAATCTCTAACAAGGTTAGGGGTGAGTAACAATTTAAATCTACTTTCAAATGCAGCTGAAAAACCCATTATAGATGCAACCTTGAACTTTAATTGTATAAAGACAGCTACTTGCTTAGCCTTCACACAAGCAATAGTTTCTTGCTTGTAAGTCTACCTGGGCTTTCTGGCTGTGTTTGCAACTATTTATTCTGCCTCTAGAATCTGAAAAAAGAAATACATAAGTTTACACACTATAACATTACAACATGTTTTGAAATTTGTTATGATGAAGACTGTTAATGTATTTGAGTTGGAGAAGGCAATCTGATTAATTATATAATATTCTTCCTGCTATTTTACTAGGCTACACAAGAGGTTGCTGAAATCCAGCATTTGTTTTCATATATACATTGATGCTTTTTAAGGAAATGATTGTAAAGATACAGAGAATATGTTGAAGCAATGCTCCTCAAAGATTTTCCAGAACTGGCACAAGCTGAGGAAATATGGAGAAGCTCAAAGGATCTGTGAAAGGTAAAGAAAGGTCTCTCTTGAAAGGTGTCTCTTTAAGGCTGGTTTGTAGTAGGTAATAGAAAAAAATCTGGAAATAGCTTTGTGGTTTCATAATTTCAAATCTTTCTGGTACTTTTGATCAAAAAGCCATCACCACACACACACAAAATGACTTTTTCATTGTAGCTGACATGAACACCTATGGTCTGAAAGCTCTTTTCACATGAATGACACCTTCCCCATGGCTGTAGGCATAGTCTTGATGGGAAGATTCTGTTTCAGAGCTGAAAGTTTGTGCTTCACACCTGAGAAGTTCCCATTAAAGTCTCTAGTCAGGCTACCTGCAGCAAAGGTGTTAATGTGATTACGGAGGTGGAAATGAGGTCACTGCTAATTCAATGCAAAAGCATTCATTCAATTCAAAAGTTCACCTAGAGCAGGTTGGAAAGGAATGCATCCAGGTGGGTTTTTAATATCTCTGGAGAAGGAGACTCCACAACCTCTCTGGGCAGCCTGTTCCTGTCCTCTGTCACTCTCAAAGTAAAGAAGCTTTTCCTCATGTTCAGACAGAACTCCACGTGTTCCAGTTTGTGCACCTTGCCCTTTGTCCTGTTGCTGGACATCACTGAAAAGACTCTGGCCCCATCCTCTTGGCACCCACCCTTTAGATATTTATAAGTTTTTATAAGATTCTCTCTCAGCCTTCTCTTCTCCAAGATAAACAGGTCTCTCGGCTTTTCCTCAGAAGAGAGCTCTTTTCCCCTGATCGTCTTTGAAGCCTTCCGCTGGACTCTTTCTAGTAGTTCCTTGTCTTCCTTGAACTGGGGAGCCCAGAACTGGACACAGTATTTTAGATGTGGCCTCACCAGGGCAGAGCATAGAGTAGGGAATGGATTTCTCTTGACCTGCTGGGTGAAACTGACACTCATTTTAACATACCCAGGGGGGCATTGGACTTCCTGGCTGCAAGGACACATTGCTGGCTGATGGTCAACTTGTTGTCCACCAGGACTCTCAGGTCTCTCTCTGCAGAGCTGCTTTCCAGCAAGTCAACCCCTAACCTGTACTGGTGCACGGGGTTATTCCTCCTTAGGTGCAGAACTGCACGCTTGCCCTTGCTGAATGTCATCAGGTTCCTCAGTGCCCAACTCTCCAGCTTGTCCAGGTCTCACTGTATGGCAGCACAGGCTTCTGGCGTGTCAGCCACTCCCCTCAGTTTTGTGTCACCAGCAAATTTGCTAAGGGTACATTCTGTCCCCTCACCTGGGTCATTGGTGAATATGTTGAACAAGACTGGACCCAGTACTGTCCCCTGGGGAACACTGTTAGTTACAGACCTCCGACTGGACTCTGCACCACTGATCATAACCCTCTGAGCTCTGTCTTTCAGCCAGTTTTCAGTCCACCTTACTGTCCATTCATCTAACCCACATTACATTATGAGAGGATGTTTTGCAATACAGTGTCAAAAGCCTTGCTGAAGTCGAGGTAGAAAACATTCACTACTCTCTCCTCATCTATCCAGCTAGTCATGCCATCATAGAAAGGTAACAGATTGCTCAAGCATGATTTCCCCATTGGTGAATCCATGTCGACCACTCCTGAGAATCTTCTTTACATGCTTAGGAGATGACATCCAGATGATCAAGTGAGAGTTTCTTTGTTGTTTTGTTTTGTTTTTACCAGTCCTGAGCCATGTTATCTCAGGCCTGTTAAGCATAAAAATAAAAAAAATTACCTTGAAAATATTTGACCAAATAATTCAACTATTATTTAGGTAAAATTTATCAAGCTCATTCATTAAATTAAGGATTATGTTGTGTGAGTGATCTTTCCCTCACTAGTCCTTTGTTCTCAGGGAGCTACAACATGGAAGGACAGCCCCATAATCCTCCTAGCACTGCCTGGAATATCACTTGAGCCTCTGAGCCACTGATCCCTCTGTGGGAGCACATTTGCTCTCTGTCAGTTTAAATTTTTAAAGAAATTTGTGGGCTTTGCATTTTGATACTGTCAGGTTTTTTGCCAATATATCCTACATCAAACTTGCTAGAACATATAGAATGTGCTTTGGAAAAAGAAAGTCAGATTCAGGGCTATGCTGGAAGTTCATGGTCCCTAAGCAGAGTTTTGAGATATCTGTATTTCCTCTTAATTCAGAAAATGAGACCAAGTTTTAAAAATGAGATACATTTTGGAAGATTATTATTTAATTTGATAATTCAGCTAATGAAACGCAGCTAAGTGAATATAGCACATGATATTAATTAGCAGTAAGATGTATGTCCTCTTTATGATACTTATCAAGAATATTTGTGAAGAGATGTCAGCAGGAGTACTGTGGTGTTAGCACTGGGAATATTGTGTAATGTTGCATACACCAATCCTGAATAATATTGACTTATGCTAACTCCTAAATCAGCTCAGGCCCTTCCTCTTACCAAAAGCCTTCCCATCTGGAAAAGAGATTCATTTCTTGGAGGACTGTAATGAGAATCCTCATGGTATGGGCTTTTGACTGATTAAACAGTCATATGCCAGGTCCCTTTATAGTGCCACAGAAGGAAGAAAAATTAATAATTAAATTAAAATGAATATACTACATTGAATAATAAACAGTGTAGCTTCTCAGCTATATTAGAAAGCTACTAGAAACTTCTAAAAATGCAAAGAAACATTTTACTTCCTTAAATGTTTTTTTTCTTTTGAGCTGTATTGAGCAATTATGCCTCTTCAGAGGTGGTTAATTTTGTGAGCAGAGTATTAATAATTTATAAGTGTGTTAAAGGTATTGATCATACAAGTGTAGAAACATTATGCTCGAGTTCCTTCTATAATCCATTAAAAAGGAAGTAAATTGCTTCAGTTTCATATTAAAATGCGAGGCTAGCAGACTGTAGTTTAAAACACATGTAAAGTTGTTTTCCTACTTAAACTGCAGTCATCCATCGTTGATCTGGTGGTAACATACAAAGATTTGCTGGTATTCTGCTGCAGGCATTTCAAACCAGAGACTCTTCCTCCTGCTCCCAGTGTCCCCCACTCTGTCCCCCCTCCCACCCTGCCTACCCGAGCCAGCCCTCATGCCTAGTCTTCCCTCTGGGCATGGCTCTGCTGAAATCCTCTGGGAAAGCTTCAGGGCTGAATTCAGTAGCCATGGCTGTAGGTCTCAATTTCTTCTGTATGTGATCTCATTTCTAGGCTTGGGATGCTACATTTGGTGGGTCAATGGGGTCTGTGTAAATTCTACTGGGGAAATGGTGAGGATGTCTGTTGAGAGACTGGAGCTCCAGCTTGTCTCTGCTTTTTCTAGCCTAGAAATTTTTCTTATGTTTGAGCAGAAAGTCCATACATGTTGCAGTTACTTGCAGCAAAGTCACTAAGGCTTGTATGTGTCCAGTAATCTACCTGCATATGACTTTTTGCTGCATCAGGGACTTATTTTCTTGAAGTATTCTTTGAAGTATTCCCCTATTTTGTCATGGTCAAATGAACAAAGCTTTAACACTCAGGCTCAAGACTGTAGGATGCTTGTGGCAGAAGGGGGACATTGGTGTTGAAACCAATCAGTGCAATCATTATTCTTCTATTCCTGTTATAACGCAGAAAGAAGAATCATAGAAACCAGAGGAAATAAATAATCGGTGAATAATTTTATTAATCAGATTTCTTTTCGACCACCAATCTCATTATTTGTTTATCAGCCAGGCTTCCACTAAATCTATTCACAATTAAAAAAAAAATTACCAAGTGAACAGTATTGAACTGATCCTTAATTAGGGCAGCTGAGATGTCTTGTATAATTAACTGGGCTTTGTTCATAATTATTTCCTGATAGCTGGAATTGTTTTCCACAAGTAACAGAGAAATAGTAATGGTAACATTAAGAAATCTTTGATTTTTTTCAGAGTAAAATAATGGCCAGGATTACTGTTCTTAGGTTGTATAAGACCTATTTGTTCCCACTATAATTTGGCTTGATGACACAGGAAAGTTTTGCAAACTCAGGGGTTTTTAGCATAGAAATGAGTATTCATTTAGATCTTTAAAACGTGGCTTTTCTACTTTGTGCTTTATGATGATCAGCCTGAGGTTACTCCTTGGGTAGCCACACATGAGTCCTGGCCCACCAGTAAGAGTTTCCTTTATCAGAGACCAAGAGCTCCAATCTAGTGCCCACCTGTGGCCACATTAACTAAAGTCAGCTGTAGCTGATAAAACAGGGTGAAAGAGCTGCAGCTTGATAAGGATACTTCTAACTAGTGGGGCTTCTGCTGCTGCACTCCCCACACAGTGCTTGCAGTCGCTCAGGTGCCAAGGGATGAAGTTCTCTAGGAGGTGTGCTCCACGCTTGCAGTAACGCCATGTGTTGCAGCCAGCACCATGCACCTGGCCTCCAGCAGACACAGTGCTCTCCCTGGAGTTACAGGAGGGAGTACATGTTGGTTGGTAGCTCTAGAACCTGCCCTGTTTTCTTAATTTAGCTGAGACCTCACTGATGCAAGTGATTCTTTGAGAGAAGCTAGGAGAGGTGTGGACAGTAATGCTGGAAACAGGGCAAATGGATTTTATTTGCAGGCTTTCACTACTTCCTTCTTCCTCCCTTCTAATGCTGGCTTAGAGCACAGGTTCAGAAAGCTGCAAGGCTCCCGTACATGGTATTTCTTATTCCAGAGCACACCCAGCCCTTCACGGAGAAGCTGCAGCAGATGCCAGTGTATGGGCTCCTTGGAAAGACGTTCTTGCTAGACCACTGCCTCTGATTTCAAGAGAACTCTTATCTGCTCTAATCTAGGAAAATAGTAGTCGTGTTACAACTCAAGGTTGTTTGGGATTCATTATGAAACTGCGTGAAAGAGCATATGGGTTAAACAGGTTCACTGCTAATTAATACCTTTACTTCTAATGAAGTAGCTCCTTGCACTTGGGGTTAGGCAGTGTGAGAAGAAAAACAAGCAGGGAGCTGTCTGCAGGCTCTTTCAGGACTGAAGCAGCAGGTGAGTATGTGGAAGGTTCAGGGAGCCAAGCACCAGCACTGGGCGTAACTCACAGCCACCCCAGAGCAGCTGAGTGCCCAGCCCTCAGCAGCCGCAGGGCAGCAGGGCTGAACTTGTACAGTAAAAAGGGGGATTTTGTCTCTAAAACCCCAGAGTTCAGAAAACCAACAGGTTTGGTGTTTTTTCTATGATTTTTGGTAAGATTTGCTTAATGTGAGTAGTCATTCCCCAAGAGATCTTGGACCATGTTGCATTGCATTCAGGTTAGAAAGCGCAGAAAGAAAGTTATGAGAATTATGCAGCTGCCTCTGCTCTCTGCCTGGCAAAGACCCCGTTAATCTGCTCATTTATAAAGAATACGGTGATTTTGGCTCACTGCTTTCAGATCATCCTGTTGCCAACAGTGAAGCCAAAGTCTGTAAGCAGCAGAAACCTTTCAAAGTGTTGGGAAGATGTGAGTAATGCGACTCCTTACTCCTGGAGCGTGGAAATCATGGTGAACTGGGGTGCCCTGACAATCATTGCCATTTCAGTACTGTTCATGAATCAACGAACCCATTACCAAGGCGTGTTATGTTATTAATGAATTTCTAATTTATTTTTTTACTGTAGAATTCCTTGCAGCTCCCTTTAAAGTTTAGTCAATAAGAAGATTAAAACATAAATGCTATTAAATATGCTTTAAATATCAGACCTATTGAAATATTTCCAGGTTTGGTATCCTCTTATAAAATAATCCCCATTCAAAACAGAGAGGAAATGTCATCTGCATGACTGTCTTCTGAGTTTAAGATTGGATTATACAGGGAATTATGTAGAGTAGCTTTGGAAATCTGATAATTAAAAAAAAACTTTGGACTCTTTTATTTATGACATTTAAAATCCCTGTAACATTTGAAGAAGTTTTCAGTATTGTACATGAGCTATTAACCTCATATGTAAAATTTTCCTGAGTAACTTGATATTAATTAAAGGTCATAGACCCTAAATTCAGAATCAGTCAAACTGGATTTGCTGGGATTTGAAGGTGATTCCTGGATCTTCATGAGGTTGAAGTCGGGGTACAGGTAGGTCAGGATGTTGCTCTCAGCCACCTCATATGGGATTTCTCCTGCTCCATAGGGAACTCAGGGAAAGAGCAGCCAGAGGTTACTGTTAGCTGTTATAAATGCCCTCCCACGTCATCCTGTATGGGAATTCCACACCATCTTCAAATAGACAACCTCAATATTTCAGTGCTCATTTATTAGCGAGGACAGTGAGTGCTGGGATTCCTTCTGAAAAGGCCCAAAGAAGAGTAAAGCCCCATTATAGCCATTCCAGTTTGTACATTTAAGAGTAGGAGAAAAATGCTGGCAGAGGATCAGGACAGGGCTTCTCAGCTGCCCCGAGCCCTGTAGCTCCTGTCCAGCACAGGATGCCAAAGTAGCTGTAGGATGTCCTAGACAATCCCAAATGCGTTCTCTGCAGGCCTGCTGCAATAGCAAGGAAATGAAGGGGTTCTCACGTCAGTCTGATGTGCCAGGGAACTGGGCTTATTTCCAGGCAAAGCAGAAAGGACTTCTTTCCAAGGCTGATGGATATTCTGCTTTGAGGGGCAGAGAGTAAAACCTTCACACCAGCTTGGCTTTTTGGATTGTTGCATGCACAGCACAGGCTTTGGCAAAATGTCACAACGCTGAGAGGAGAGGGCTGCAATTGGCCCTGGAGTTTGGGTGTGGGCTTGTTATCTAGCTCTTCCCAGCACGTACCAGCCCTCGGACCAGAAAAGCCATGAAGTCTCTGCCTCTGCAGTCGGTGTTTGCTGGGGCTGCTGGCATGTGACTCTCCTCGCCTTTCTCCTCGGCAGCAGCTGAACGGGAAGACATGTCCGCTGATGTAGAAGTGCTCCTGATAAATATTGACCAGGGAATTTATCATAAATATGTGATGAATCTATGAGCTAGCAGGAAATGTTAAAGCAAACATGTTTAGGACAGAGGCTTTGAAAACAGGCCAGGCAAATTCTTATTCCAGCAAAGAGGTGACATGCGCCTATTCTTTCTTCAGCTGGCTAAGCAACAGCGGGAGTGTTTCCTACTAAACAGCCTCATTAGCATAAGAATAACTACAGGGTAAATTTTCAAGCTCATTCCAAGTGAATTCAAGGGGAGGGGGGGAAATATTCTTTTAATATGCGCAACTCATGCAAACAATGATATGAAACTAATTCATTTCATCATATTATCACCATATCATATTAACTTAAAAGAAATAATAATGCAACATGGAAATGTTTGCATATTAGAGAGAGCTCTCATTGTACCCTATTAGCACCATATCGTATTAGTATTGCATTAGGCTATTATGCTCCAGTGCTAAAATGATGAAATCCCACTGTGAAAACTGATATTGAATTCTTGTAATGTTTCAAAACCATTTTTAGCACTGCATATAAATAATTCATGGGAGCAGATCTAATGAATTGATGAAAACCCCCCATCCCTTGACATTGTGAGAGTATTTATGAATGTAAAGTCATGAACGGAT